>CM062584.1:1200000-1610000 GCA_031468815.1 Morus bassanus | reverse complement strand
CTGGTGCATCTGTACTAAGCAAAACAAACTAATGAAGGATTCCACTTGTGGTTAGCTTGCTAATAGAAATGACAGGCTTCAAATAACCTGAAAGCATCCAGCACGATGCTTGTCTATCTGATCAGGGCTCTTCGGCTGGCACCTGACACTTTCAATACCATAATGATATTCACATGCATTCTTTTCGAATGCTGTCACACAGCAAGATCTTTCTTCTCTTCATTTGCTTAGAGGGTGCCTGGCAAAGCTATTAAGTCTGTGATGGGAGTGACAGTTAACTGTAGGCCTGTCAGCCTCACTTCCGATGTCAGCACATCCTTGTACCCATTAGGAGCATATCGCTACAAGTTCACAAATAACCCACCATAATGTACTCTGTGACTCTGTATTTTGCATCCAAACACAGCCCCTAATGGGCTTGCTGAGAGGTCCCTTCTGAGGCACTCGTGGTCTATTTGTTTAGTTGATCCTTTAAAGGGCTTTTCTTGGGGAGAGACAGAGGGAAAATTTAAAAGCCTTTGTAATGTTTCTCCGTTGTGGACGTAGTTGTGATCAAGGTGGGTTATTGTCCCCATGTCCATCTGGATTTTGCCCTTTGTTTGGTGGAACAGTGAATTTTGTACCTCTTTATCCTGGAAGAAAGTTCCTGGTTTTTTCCTACCTAGCAAGGCCATTAATGGAAGAGCGAGCTACAGAAATGAGAATTTCAATGAAATATTTGCAACAGCAAAATGATCAATTAGATAGCAAACTTGTAGAGAGGACACTAACACAGCAATAGCTGCCGCAAGGCACAGCAGCACTTTCAGCCTTTTCCTTCAAGTGTGGCCGCTTGGTACTTGAGTACCTCTGTTACGACTTCAATCCAGTTTTACCGGGCTACAATTTCATCCCTTATTCTTGGCACTCTTTTACACTGTGGAATGTTCTCTGTTAATAACACATCCCAATAACCCACAGGATTTAATTTTTAAAAGCACTTTTCCCATAAATGGAAGGTACGGTTGGAACCATTATAGGGTTTAGTAATGTTAGGAGGCTAAATAACAGGCTTTTTAGTCTTGATCTGCAATGCAAAGAAGTGCAGTGGTACCTCATTTCTGCATCACCAGCAAATAGAGTAGTGATACAGTTTTGTGGTATATGGGATGGGTTTTCAGCAGAATTTCATGATTTTCTCAGCTGAGTGACTCAGTGGTAAAGAGTGTTTCTCTTTTATTTTATCTCAGAACTGAGCCTGCACTGAATCATGGAAAGTGCCACAGAAATGATAGTTAAGAAGTGATGAGTAGTTAAGCAGTAATGCAATTATAATTGCCATGCTGTAACTCTTCAGGTAGTCCTTCTTCCCTCTTCTGAGTAGAATTAGCTATCAACTTTCTTGTTACAGAGGATACGATGCTTAAAAAATAAGCAAACCAATCTGGTGTACATTTTCTGCCAAGAATCTTTCAGTGCCCCATAATCTGTGGTCCTGAGCCCAGCAGCGGTGCTATTAGGAAATATGGTTTGCGTTGAGTTCGCCATGGCTGACTGAGCCCAAGCTAGGAATTAGATGTCATTTGTAAGTGCCATTTGTCTGTGTGATTTGGGAATTGATAGCAGCAAGAAAACCAGAAGAGAACTTAATAAATACACCTACATCTCTGCTTCTCTTGATAAAGTTTGAGGCATTTCTGGACCTCTGATAAAATATTGAAATAACTGTAAAAGCCTAACAAGAAGCTTGAACTAAAAACCATTTTTTTCCCTGGGTTCTTCCCTGAGATGCTACAGTTGGGATATGCAGTTAAATAACTTGCCAGCTCTGAGAACCTTTACTGCTGCAGTGGGCATTACTGAGAGATTCAGAAGTTTGAAAAGTAGGGTGGATGTCTTGTGGACAATTCAAAAATTATTTTTAAAGCTCTGCTAATGCAACTGAGAGACCAAGCTGCCTTCTTGGCATCTGCTGTTGAGTGTACTGTACATTAGATAATACAAGAGATGGGGCCAGGAGAAGTTTCAAATTCAAGAGCCAGCAGCCCGGGTATCAATTAAAGTTGGGTTATTTTCATATGTCACCATTATGACCCTTTAAACAGTACAGCTATAGTGGAATCAGGATGTCTCTCTGACCCTATACTATGCAAATGCACCAAGGCCAGAAGGACTACAAAACCTACTGAATTTTAATGTGAGAAGTGTGTGATGCCCCTACCTCATTGACATTCTGTGTGGATTTTTTTCACTAATCCTCACACTCAGTAGGCATAGCTTTCTTGATCTTGGTTCTTCAGTGGGGTGTGCAGGTCAAAAAGGCAGCTGAGATGGGCCAGAAAGAAGTCAGGCACTACAGCATAGAGTGACATATTGAGTTACAATTAGAAACAGGCCTGAGCTCTGAAGTTCAGGTAAGAATCCAAACTCTCCTGAAGTTGGAGTGATGGGTGAGACATGGGTTTGGGTCAGTCCCGTGGAGATACTGACCAGTCAGTTCTTCTGCAGCCAGAATTTTCCAGAGTCCCTTCTTGGGTTTACATTTTGAGGGATATTTTTGAGTTTATCTGTAGTCAGAAAAAACTCGATGAGGTTTCAATGGAGGGCTGTCTTGACATAGACTGTATGGTTCCTCTACTTGAACCTCTCTCCATAACTGGCATGGAGAAGCAGTTCTGACATGAAGAATAACAAAAAAGAGACATAAGAAGAATCACAAATTCTTTTCCTGTGGTCATTTTTTCACCTCTGTTATGTTCCCCTTGAAATAGGTAGTGTTGGTAACCTCCCAGCTCCAGGAGATGTGGAGACCGAATGACGAAGATCAGCGGTCCCCAGATCCAATCTGGCCAGGCACATCCAGTAATATACAGAAGGTGACAGGCTGCGTCTTGCCTGTCAATCTCTGCTTCAGTGGCTTCTTGTACCATGAAGGAGCTTCCCGTAGCTATGAGGCAGCAATTGGAAGCCATGGTTGTGGGGGAAGAAATAACCCTTTCATGATATTTGTTGCTCCCATTGAAGATCTGTCCCGTTGCAGAGCTGCCTGCTTGCACTACATCATCTACCACCCCCATGCACAGAAACAGCCTTTCTGTTTTCCTGTTTGACTGTGTTCTCGGTGTTTGCTAGAGGTTGATGGATGGACTCAGGAGGACTGACCTGGAAGGTCGCAGCCACACTATGTATGTACCCTGAACTTCCACTTCGGTGAGGAGGAGGTGTAACGTAGAAACGTGCTTGCTTCCCACTGCTGTTGAAAAGACAGAGCTGCCAGCGAGATAAGAAAGATCACTGCATTTTGCATACACATATGTTCGTATTTAGGGGGATAATGTTAAATATGGTGATTCTGGTATGAATTCAGCTCGCTGTGACGTGTGATATACACAGTAATGGTTTTATGCTGTGTGATACACACAATAGTGGTTTTATTCTGTGGTGTATTGAAGGGCAGCATTCTGGCTTGGAGCATTAGAGAGTAAGGAAAGTGGGGTGCAAATGCAGAGATGGTTTTCATTCACTTGGCAGTTTGGTTTGGGTTTTGGTTTTTTTTTTTTTTTTTTTTTTAGTTGGCTCTGGCTTGGCTTGGTTTTCTTTTTGCTCTTTTATTCCCACCAGCTTTATAAAATCTTAAATGTTTATGAATTAGGGCCACATAGTATTTAAATTTCCAAACAGAGAACCATTCTTCTCTATAACAACCTTCTGACTTTGTAAGGTTGTCAGACGTGTTACTCTTTTTTTAAAGGGAGTATTGTATATAGAACCTCAATTATTTCCTCATAAAGTGATTTTAAAATGACTCCCCAGTGAGTTTTAGGAAAGTGTGTCTAGACTTTTTTTCGTTTTCTGCTTTATCCCAGTCTCCCCTTCCAGCCTGCCCCTATCATTTTGTAGGTTATGGATAGTTGAGGATTTGTTGTACTGCAATTTAATGCTGAGTGTGTGCTGTGACCTTTGTGGGGGGGATTCTGTTGGCAGTATCATTACAAATAAAGTACTAACAGATTTCAGAAGTTTATAGATTCCAAACTGAATGCTGAAGCCTGCAGTCATTTATAAACTTACCTCCACAGATTTTCAAATTTGACACCAAGGTGGTGCCGTAGCCCCTGCTCAAATGCCAGCTGATTGCTCTTCTGAGTCCCCCTTCATAAACCAGGCGACGTCCCTTTTGGCGCCTCTGCAATTGAACTTGTGTAGCAATTGCAGCTGCAGAAGATGAAGCCCAAGAAGGTCCAGGCAGACATGTGCTGTCACACGCACCGTGCCAGCATGCAGGTATTTGTTATTTCAGGTGGATAAGGCCAGCTACAATGACTTTACAAAACCTGGACCATATTAGCCAGGGTGCTCTTGAGTGGAGACAAACACTCAGATTCCAGCATGATGAAGGAGCCAAGCCATTAAGTTCGGCTTGGGGGTAATTTTTACCAATGCAGTTGGGGCAGGTGGTGGTTGAAGGCAGGGGTTATGCCTGGACTGCGAAGTGTAGCACAGCATCCTCGTGCTCACTCTTGGTGAGTCAGCTGCTCTGCGCAGCACAGGTTTGCTGCAGTGTGAAGGTAATACAGGAGACAGGATACGTCGAGTAACAGAGAAGTCTGCAACCTCCGGCCTCTCTCAGCAGGGCAGAATTGGTTGAGTGAAGAGCATACACTCAACCCATACAGCTTGAAATTCCCAGGCTGGCTGGTGTACCCCTGCCGGGCCCCGCTTTGCCTGCTGCTGTGGCCCTGGAAAGGGGCCACTCCTCTGAGAGGGGCTCATCGTGGGAGGGAAGATTTGCATGGCAGGATGCTAAGACAGCCAGAGCTGTGGTTGGCTTTACTGCAGGAAGTGGATTAGGTAAATCCCTGAAACAGTGCACAAATCCATTTTTCCAGGTGCTGAGGCTGAAGGAAACACATAATTAATAGTATGCTGATTTTTACTTAGTTAAGTCTTAGAGCGAGGTATCCTGGAGTTTATATTTTTAGCAGCCACTTTAAGAGATGGTGGGGGAGGATAAGTGTGCAGGGGGGGAGAGATTAATTTAAAATTGATAACCGCATGGCAGCACCACAGTTTTAACAAGCTGAAGGCCTGCTTCGCGAAGCCTGCTGTACTCAGGGGACTAGAGTTCAATTCTCCATGCTGCCAGTTGAAATCAGAAATCACAACTGCAGTGATTAGCAGTGAATTTCCTGATCTCGGTGCCGCAGGCAAAGGAAGGAGGGGACTGGTTGTTTCCCTGTCTCCGGCATGGTTAACCCCTAGCAGGGGAGACGAAGGTAGGGGAAGGGAATCTAGGGGACTTTACACCATTTAAACATGTACATGCTATTTAAAAAAAAATCAATGGCCATTAATGGCCGGGCCTGACTGTGGAGAAGTGCCCAGCGGCATCTTAATTAATCTCATTGCTAATAGAGGAGCATCACTTTCAAATGCCTGTGCTACCCTTCTCATTCCAACGATGTAGGTCAGCTCCACAGAGACAGTGTACATAAGGCAAAATACAGTCTGCTCTCAGGGACTTGGATGTCAGTCTAGAGTAATCCCAAACACTGGTTTTACACTGGTGTAACTGGGATTGAATTTGGTTCTATTCACTTCATCATCAAGTACTACCCCACCTAGGTTTCCCTGCGCCTGTTCATCAGTGATATGACAGAGAAGAAACAAGTAAAATACTGTTTTGTATTTGTATACGTTCTGATTTTTTTTAAATTGTTTGTCTATTTAATACTACTCTACCTGATTAACAGAGAGCAAGCACTCGTGCTTGTGATCAATATGTCTGCACAAGGCTATCAAAACTGGTCCCTTGGTCTTTTTCTGAGTGTTGTTGCTGCTGAAGGTTGCTTGTTCGGATCCCTTGTAATGTAAGATGAGGGAATTTTGACTAACGCATGCAAACAGTATCAAATTGAAATTCATAAAACTATTGCAATGTGTAGCAGTCTCAGGCAAGGGGGGCTCATTTGTCAATTCTCTTTGGCCTGAAAAATGTAATCATTTTGGTAGCTAGAGCAGGGAAAGGTGTTGCTTCATGGATTAATAGATAATTGGTCCAGAAATGACCTTCTGATCCTGACCTTTGCCTGATGGAGAGGGCTGGCAGTTATTTTGCTTGCTTGTTTGTTTGTTCCTTCCTGACCCTTCTTTGGGTCAAAAAATAGTGTTTTTTCACTGGACCATTGCTGAGCTGCCAAAGCATGTGATGTGCAGAGGCATCGTACTGAATTAATACATATACTTGGGTGCTTGTCGTATACATGGGGTGTCCAACAGTGTGCCACAGGCACCTCTAATCACCTTCTCTGCTGTGAAAGCCAAAAAAGGCTTGTGTCGTGGGGGACTGGGAGGTGCCTCTCCTCTGTGGGCAACTACTGAAAGTCCTCCACTTGCAGGTTTGCTCAGTAGCTCTGGAAGATGCCGATGGCATGTGGGCTCTGTTCTGCCTCCACGCCAGGAGCGGAGCTGGGCTGCACTATGCAGCCTCTCACCATGAAAGCCTTGTCTTTGGCCTCGCTAACACTGGCCATGACCCAGCTGCCAGTTGGATCTGGCAGTTGGTGAAGTTTCTTTCGGGAGAGTTGAAATTAAATTTCACAGGGAGGTCTGATGAAAAGTTTATGATAAGTCATGCTCCAGCTGATCTTGTGTCCAGGCTCTGTCCCCCAGCACTGCCTGTTTTCTCATGTGATTTTTGATATCACCACGAAAGGTGTGTATAAATTTAGTTTCTCAGATCAATAGAAGAAAACTGAGCTGAATTATCTCCTCAGTTAGAAGTTTAAAAGTTAATAGAGGTAAACTACAGTCAGTCAAGCATATGGCAGTAGAATTAGTCCTGTTGCTTGTTTTAAGGGAAGACTGTTCATTTGGGAATTTTTAACATGAAGATCACATATACATAAATATATACCTATGTCATACTGCTTTAACTATAGAAACTAATATGGCTAAAGTAAAAATCAATATGGAGATGCTAACATCTCAGAGACTTCCATGGATGAACACCAACCTTTATTGCTTCAATGCTATTCATTTTCAAGCCAGTATAGTGGCAGAGGAATAAAAGTTGTGTCTGGGCAAGGTGGGAAATCACAGCGTGCTCCCTGTAAGACCCGCTTACAACTGTCCATGTGTTTCTTCATAGTACATGGTGAGTGCCTTGAAATTGAGCTTATCACTAATGAACATTTTTCACTGCAATTTTTTGCTTTTTTCCTTGTTCTTTGCTGGCTACCAGAAAAATCCTGATGTGCTTTTTGAATTTCAAACAGCACTCTTAAGGACTGGTGGTTTGCTAAATATATCAAGATGAAAACCAAACAAAAACCACCCAAAACAGTCATTAATCCCTGATAACTCTGGCCTCAAGCACATAAAAAGCTCCTGACAACAATCTTTTTTTAAACCTGGCCAAATGACAGATTCACAGTGCACAAGACACAGCATAAGTCTCCTGTCTTCAGTGTGACTTGAGGCCAAAGAGTTGTCCCGTGGAAAGCACAAAGCAACTTCTTGGAAGGTAAGAAGAACCTAGATTTAAACTGATGTAATTTGAGCGCAGGATTTGGCCCATGGACTCCAGTTCAGGCTCCCCTGGCACTTGTAAGCTTTTTATTACTAATTAAAGTTGGTAAGTAGTCCCCCTCAGGGTGTTTTGGCTCATAAATGAAGGCCAACAAAATACCTAATTTTGCTAAATAGAGTAATTTTTTATATGCCAATAGAGGGCTTTTGGTTGGATTTTGTTTTCTCTCTCCCCACTGTTATTAGAAGTGAAAGCTCCAATGTTTCCTATCAATGTCAAGAAGCAAAAGCAGCTCTTGTTCTCATTTCCCTGCCTCATCCTGTTCCCTAAGGCCATACCTCCTCCTGTTCTCCCGGCCAGGTCCCATGTTCGCAGGGGTCCGACCCCGGTTCTCAGTGTTGGCTTCCAGTGCTCAGACCCCCTTGGGAGTCCCTGCTGGAAAAGGTGGTATTCAGCACATACAGGAACATCAAAATCCAGTTATGTGACATTTTCAACCTTAAAATATTGAAAGTCATTAGCATTTGTGTAATTGTACATATCTTGTTTCTTTTCAGAATGTTATTTTCTCCTTAGGCAGTTAAAACATAGGTTTCTTTCCCTTCTTAAAAACAAATCTGTTACAGTATGATGAATGAAACAGCAGAAATAAAAGTGTTTTAATAGCATGAACGGTTACAAACCCTTCATTGACAGGGATTATTATTATGATAATCATTCGGCAGAGTTGGAATTTGTAGAAGCCTTTTTGACCAGCCGGCAATGTGAAATATTTGGGGGTGAATTTTGTCTCTGTAAAGACCAAAAGCCATTTAAAAAGCAGACTGGAGTCTTTTGATTTACATTTCTGATATTAAACAGAGAGCCGCTCTCTGCATTTTTTGCTACAGGGCATCACTTCATTGCTAAGAAATAGGGCTATGGCAAGAATCCAATTTCTTAATGAACCAGCCTATCTGGAGGAAAACAGCTTTTCACACCATAATAAACAATGAACACCTTTTAGATAACAAATTCAATGGCAAAAATATTGCATTGTACATGTCATAGCCCCATAATTTAATGGAGGCACTTGCTGCATTAGTGGTTTACATTAATTTTTAAAATTAATTTTGTTTGGCCTGTGGGGGAAATATTTTCTTTTTTGTTTCTGATATCCTGCAGCTCATTAACACTTTTTTACTGCTGCTCTACAATACTGTCTGTAATCGTCCAATTTGTAGCTAGAGGCTCATTTTTTAACTAGAGAGAGAAAAAAAAAACAGAGCTTTTACTGAAATAATAAATGAAGCTTCAACCACACTGAAAAATCCGCATCTCTAACAACAGCTAGAGTACCGTGGCTTTCGGAGAATATATTAATTAAACCCCGGATGGATTGTTAGCCTGCAATTTCTGAGTAGTTTTGTAGCCTGGGACAGGGAAGTTTTCATCCCATTTCTGCCTTGCAGACATTGGCCAGGGAAGCATAGTTCTTCCCTCCGCCATACAAAGGGTTTGTACTTCTGGACACTTAGGGACTATAGCTATAGCTCTTCTGTATTGTCATTTGCCTGGGAAATGTCTGAAATGGATTTCAATTTAAAAAGTGATTGTGCTTATTCAGAGTTACTGAAGAGCACAAATGCATTTTTCACCTTGGAGCACTGCAACACTGCCCTGCTCAGAAAAATGAGACAACGAAAATCAAAGTTAAACAACTTCAGCATCAGCCCAATTCTCTGCACCATTCACAGTTGTTAATTTAACAGTGGACTGATTCTGTCTTCCTGAATAAAGTGCCATGTGGGCAGCGGCTGCAGGATCCCAGCCTCTAACACACACTCCAGTAAGTCTCCCCTGGCTGCAGAGGGATTTGAAGCAAAACAGCTCTGTGGATAATACAAAGCAGCAAAACCCACATTGAGCAGGACTTTTCCATAGGGCCCCATCTCATCGTGCTGGGTATCCTGAGCTGCTGCAGCTCAAGAGGTTTTAGCTGGTCCGTGGGTCTTTACAGAAATGGTCCTTGAATGTGCTCGTATGTGAGAAAACAGCTACTCTGCAACACCTAAAGTTTTGCTAATTCTAGTGGTGAAGACTTAAGGTCTTTTTCAGTGAGTGGCATGTTACAGCAGAGGCTCATGTGTGCGTGTCCTGGCAAGACGTTGGCTTTGCCAATCCAGGTGCTCACGAGGAATCAACCTGCGTGACAGAATAGAGGAATAATCATTATAGGTTGCGCAAGGTGGCAGGATTATTTCTCTGTCTCGCTATCTGTCTGTCCCCCATCATTGCAGTATCTGAGTGCCTGTCAGGGCTTGTTTTTCAGATTTTCAATATAATTTCACAGTTTTTTCAACACGACTGCCCAAATGTCAATTGTGCAGTACAACGTAGAATTACTGAGCAATGAAATATGTAGGTGTTGAATGGCATCTGTATTGCTTGACCTCCACGGTGCTTTCGTTTAATGAAAACAATAGCTGTGAAGTTGGTGTAGTTAAGCTGAACTTTATATTTAATGTAAAGTGTTGCTGTGAATATAAAGGTATATTTCACTGAAATTGATTAGATTGGGTTCCTGTGCCACTAAGCCTGGATTCTCATAGCATGCAAGAGGAATGTAACGAGTAACCAGGATCTTGTGATATTCTGTTACAGGACAGTGTATGGAGATAGGAAATTATATGTAATTACAGTGGGTGAGATCATCAGTTTATATAATTCAGCATGACTTTGCTGATGTCAGTGGAATTATGCCAATTTACACCAGCTGAATGAGACAAACACATGCACAGATGTCCTGAGTCTCCCCATTTTACAGTGGTGGGAGTCCTGACTGACTGCAGCTGTGGATAGGTTGGGTCCTCTGTGATAAACCACCTTCAGCTGAGCAGTTTCTTGTGAGTGAAGATGGGGAGGAGTAGATTTATGCCACTGCTAAATGTACCTTAGGGTACAGCTTCCCTTCATTCACTATTTGTGAGTGCACAGCAGTAATCTGTACACTAAGGGTGTCCTCAGCCTGGGTCTGCTCTGGTACATGAAAGGCTGATGTCTTGGTCTGGTCGGGAAAGACCAGGATGAAAATCAGACTCTTGCCTGCACTGGAAATCCCTGCCTTGAACCTGTAATTCTCCTGTTAAATCAAGTGTGCTGCATGTAGAGCTGCTCCAGTTGAGTTTCTATCACCATTTCAAGTTGAGGGAAAGGAATCGTAACTGAGTTTGTTTCTTGGACCTTATGTTTTTAGCAGAGAGGAGGCAGTAGGGAAGCTGCTGAACACGGATGAGCCGGTGCAAGTCATTAGAACAATGGTGGACAGCAGCGGAGCTGCGGTTTTCAATAAACCATAGGAGCTATTGTTGTCTTTCAGAATGACTATCTAATTTTTTTTTTTATCATGGAACTTGTAGACATTTTTAAGCTTTCATTTTTCATAATGTCACAGATAATCTTTTATCTGTTTTCCAGTAGTGCTATTCTGACAGACATTTGCATCAAATGGTAGCGTGCAGGCTGGAACTCTCTCTAGTGGGGAAACCAGCTTGATCTGAAAGGTTATTCACTCTCGCTGCGTCTCGGGGCTTTGTTCTTGATTCACACAAGTTTCCCCCCATCTAAATGCAGGCATTTCTAGAGCTTTTTCTTTAGAAAAACCTTCAGTTCTGAGATCTGAGCTTATTCAAGCTTCTTCCTACGTATCAGTCAAAAACTTGTATTCACTGCAAATGATGAATCTGCTTTGAAACATTTGTTGAAGACTCTGTATGCCTCCAGAATCCTTTCAGAACCTTTCCTACAGAGACACCAGCAGCTTTCTTATTTTTTTTAAGGAGAGGGAAAAGTGATGAAGGAAGGAACTTAAGTGGCCATGAGCCTTTTTGCAGCTGCATCTCTATCCACCAAAAAAAACACAACGCACCACCAAAAGTCCCGATGGGAACAACGACCTTTAAAGATGTAGGTAGAATATGAGCTGAGTGTCTAAAAGTTAGCAAAGCAGAAAAACTGTGTGTGACTGGAAATATGAAAATGTGGTTCAATATTACCTTGGTTTCATAATTCTTCACTTATGAGGTTATTAAATGACAATATAAAAGGTGAATAAGCCTCCATTTCATATGGAGAATTTAATTGATTGAAGAAGTAGCCTTATTCACCATCTAATAAACCCAAATAGATCTCCCTTATAGTGCCTTTTTTTGTTCTTGGGTTATTTGAAAGTCCTTCTCACAAGACTGACTAAGCAGGCAGGTTCACTGCCCATCACATGCTTTCTGTTCCCCCTCACATCTAATCAGCACTTTCAACAGTGTGTCGCTCCCAGAAATACCACGCTTGCAGAGTCGGTGCTGGGTGTGAGCCTGGAATGGCTGGTGACACAAGACCTGGAAGAGGTGCTGGTAGTTACGGCTTTGCTAGTAGCTATTGATGCCTTAGGGTATGACCAAGGTTCTGCTGCAGTGGATTAGTGGTTTTACCCTTTGGTTCCAAAGGGATGTAGCATGGCACCTATATGCCTTTCCAGCAAGAATTATCCCAGCCCATATTTGACAGTTAGGCAGCATTTGCTTCTCCCAGGCAAGTCCACAGGGGCTCCGAGTGCTCGGTACTTCCCGGGGCAAGGCTCAGAGGTGTATAGGGTTTGGTATAGTATAGTTTAGTATAGGTGCACTGGGTTTGGAGTGCCTGACCATCATGGGAATTTTCTCCTTTTTATGTTAAAATGCCAAGCTGGGAAGGAGCGTACATCCATTCCTGCTATTAAAATCAAAGCATCACAAGTTTGCCACGTAAAGATGCATCTCCGATCAGCATAGGGTTTTTTTTTATTACACAGACTCCTTGTTAATGTACTTGTTGTTATTTTAAAGTCCTGGATTAATAGGAATGAGCAACGTTTCCTCTAGTAGAGGCTGGATATAAAATTTCTTGAATACCAAAGCAACGATGTTGAGTTTAATGTCAACCTCTTTAAAAAGGGGTGAAGAGAAACAGGAAGGGGCAAGGAATTAATTATTTTCCCTTCTTCCATCCTGAAGCTTTTCCTTCTTTCCAAATGCCTTCTGCAAGGAGTGAATTTTGAATTGCGACATTGAAGTTACATAGGAATCCCTGTTATTAACCCCGCAGCCATGGGATGAAGAAGAAGAAAACATGAGTGCTCCAACTTAGGATCCAGGGGGGTTGGAAATGTTGTTTCTGAGTGTTTCTAGGTGTGTGTTTCTAGGTGCTGTATTATTTATGGAATAAAAAATAGCTCTTTCAGGTGTGGAAAACACCAGAGAAGATCTGATCTGGCCACAGATGAAACAGAATTGGGTTACCAGAGGTTTATGCCAATAGTACGTGCGTCATTCGGTGATCATTAAAGAAAAGCTTCACATTAGGTTTTGTGGGTTTGGGGATGGGCCGTGAGTAACTGTAAGGAATCTGGAGTCACATTTGCTCTTGCTGTGGTTTAAATGTGAATTAACTCTGACACAGCAGTGAAGTTTCCGGGACTACCACAATCCGTGAGCAGGGAAGAATCACCAGCCAGCCACCCTGGGCCTTCTGCCCCCAGCCAGGCACAGCTACCCCCTCCCGCTTCCTTCTGCTGGATGTTGAGTTTCTCACATTTGCATTTTCAAACTTTTCCTTATAACAATGAGGGGAACTTTATAGGAATTTTCCTTCTTGGAGGGAAAAACCAAGTGTCTCACATAGTCATGTGAATGGGGGGTCTGAGATCTTGAGTAAAATGCTGACTTCATGGAGACCTGCCACGGGTGTCACCTACAGTTGTTTGGTGGGGTGGGATGTGCGTGCTGAGCAACAGCCCACCCCATGCAGGGATCTCCTGGGAGTGGTGAGCACTGAGTGCTCAGAGACAGCTCTTCCCGGAATTCGGTGAGCGGCAGCCTGGGACACCTTCCTGTCAGCAGGCTGGGATCATGCCCTGTTCCCGGTGTCCTCCGGCATCGCCGGCTGCTCCCATGCAAGCAGCTCTGAGCTGTGAGAGAAGCAGATTTCCAGCACCCACTCGTACTCTGTGCAATGATTTGTGTTGGCAGGCAGGATTGCTGCCGAGGCGAGTGCAGGATCTGGCCCGCAGCAAACCCAGGCTGGTGCCCTTCCAGGACGAGGGGGTGAGCAGCTCTCTGGCCACGGCTGGCTCATCACCCTTCAAACTTGGTAGGTACAGAAGCATAACTTCATGCCAATATCTGTATTTTAAACACCTTTTCTAATAGCATTTTAGTAATTATTAACTAGGGAAGCCATTAGGACCCCAGTAATACAATGGAAGTCTGTTGTCCCGATTGAATGGCATTGCTGCTGGTAATAGAAACATTGGAGGTGCATTAAATCCTTCAGTTTAATTAAGAGTTTGTGTAATTATAGTGCACTTTTGCTGTGTTTTTTCTGGAAAGGACACAAGAACGGGAGTTAGGTCCAGCACATTGAGAAAGCAGTGTTTTTGTGAAGTGATTCTAAGTGATGTGGAGTCAATAATGGTGGAATTTGGTGAGGAATTGAATGTGCAGCCTGTACACGTGGCTTGCAGACTTAAAAAAGTGAGCCTCAGAGGGGTTTAATTTCTAATGGCATGATCTGAAAAGGGGTGATTAAAAAAATTCCTTTCTAAAGAGATGTAACTTTCTTTTTTTAATCCATAGCTAATGTGACTTTTTACCTGTGTATATAAACCATGCATGTGAGGTGGACACTGTCTCCTTTCTCCTTTGTTCACAAACGCGCGCTTGTTTGCCCAGGATGACAGATGTTTTACTCCTGCAATGTGGCGTTAGGGACAAATCCTCCCTGCAGCAGTGGGGCTGCACGTGGTGCCCACTGAGACGAGTGAGCTCTGGGAGGAGTGGTTGGAGCCTGAGAAATGTTGCGGTGTGGGTCACAAACCAAAAATCGGTTGAAAGGTTTGTTTTCTTTGCCTGTTATGTCCTGAAGAATAATTTGGAGCTGTGGGTGCTTGGAAACAGTCTGAACTCCTTCATCAGAAACTGGTTCTCTTACGAAACTCATCTGTAGTATATAAGATGTGTGTGTTTAATTCTGTCTGCGGTGTGTGTAAACTCCTACATATTTTAACTAACAGTGCCAAGAATACTAGCCAAGGGTAACTGCAGTATTAGTAAGCCCAAATTATAATGACTTACTTTTATTCTTCTTTTTAATAGTATTCTACCATTCATACTGAAAGTTTTACAGTTTGTACCACTTACTGATAAATACTTCATAAGCTCCTGTGGCTCTCTGCTGCTGTTGTGCTTCATGCCATGGATGCCTTCATTTCCATGTGTGTGTACCACATATTACAAAGTGAAAATGGGAACCTTATGGGACATAGATGCTTTCTGAAATATAAATCATTATTGCTAATGATGATGCAGAAGTGTATACCTAATAACATGTTGTTGAGTCTGTTCAGTCCTATTAAGCGGAAAGGCTTGGCCTCTTGGGTTCAGCATCTCAGAACAAAATCTTAAATAACCAGCCGATGACGCAGTGTCTCAGAATAAAAAGTATATCTATGCTTTTAGCTTCTGCGCTAGTCTGTTGAGTTTGGTTCTTTCAGAACTGGAGCAGTGAAATTTTAGTAAAGCATGTGACACCTGCATAATGAACAAGTGGACTCCGAGAAATAAGTATGGGTTAACCTGATTTTAATAAGGCACAGCAACAGCAGAGCCCAGGATACCATGTACAAAGGAGAACAAAATGAAAGGGCTTTGCAATCTTGAACATATGGAATTGAAAACCTATATAGAAAGAAAACTGTTCAGCACCAAGAAACCTGGAAGTGTCCGATTTAAGGATTCATTACCCTTGTGTATAGAACTTGTAGTGCAGAAACTGCTGACTGATAAATAATATTATCCCTCTTTCTTGAAGGAAGTGTGTGGTTTAAACCCCTTTTTTGACTGACAAGTGGTATCAGAGGTGAGACAAATATAGGAGGTTCTCATGATTAAACTGACCTTTTTTTATCCTATCTCGACTTTGTAAATGTACTCGATTGCATTATATTGTTGACATCTGAAAGCTATTACTGAATGACAAGTGTATGATGTTGGGGTTTAGAAGTTACATCTGAGTTACCACTCTGTAAACTCTCGTGGCCACAGGGACGCATAATCCAGACAAACACCAAGAAGACATTTTCATGGCAGCAAAATTGAGGATCATAATGCTCTTGGGAATTGTTGCTTTGAGCTCCCACTGGATAGACAATGTACACTTGTGGACCTCGAGATGACGTTACTCAGTATTTTTAATATTTTATTAAAGGTCTCTTTATTATGGAAGAATCACGTATGCCCTGAATGTGTAAGGGAGCCCAAAGGATCAATTGCAAAACACATGAAGCACGGAAAATTCACAGGGCAGCAGGGCTGGAAACAAAGCTTAAAGGGGGGGTGGGGAAAGGCAGGTACATTTTAAATAGGTTCCCTTCAGCTGCCTTTTTGGAATAGATGTTGATGTTTTGTGCTGTGCTAGGAATAATGATGGAGGGTTTGGTTCTCGGTCTGAGATTGCCCTCGCCTCCCACGTGGCTGTGTGTCTCAGGACACACTAAACACACGTGTGTTTTTCTCAGCGTCAGGGGTTCACTTGCTGCAGTATGTTCCACTGATCTCATCTGCTCGCGTCCACCTGAATTCAGGAGGTTAGCAACAGGCGATATGTTGGGTGATATTTCACCACGTCGGTGAAATATGTAATGACTTGTTACCTGCCTTTTCATTTCAGTGGTGGGCACTTGAAGGCAGGCACTGTAATAAAAGTTTCCCTGGAGCAGGTGAATGCCTGATAAGCATAAAGCTTAAGGAAAGGGCGAAGCTCTGAATGGGTAGCATGTTTTTCATATATTAACATTGCTTTGCAGTCTGTGTAATATAGCCAACATGGGTGCATATCCTCTTTGATTCATCCTTTAATTAAATGCAACAAAGGCCTGCCTAAACTGTAGGAACTTTGAAAATGTATTGTTATATTTTTAAAATGTACAAAATTGATACGAATTACTGCTAGCCTCTTATCCAGCAACTGTTTTAAAACTTACTCTGTGTGGTTAACAGTAGGAGCTGAAAGACCAGGGCAACTGCTGTTACCATAACCAGCCATCTGAATTAATCTTATCCAAGAAGGAAAAGTGGATTTTGCAGGAAGTCCAGAAGGTCTAATAAACCCAGGGAACTGAAGAGCAAATGGTGCCCCTGGCAAAGACCAGTGCCACCTGAGCTACACTTTTCATTATTATGTCTCCTCTAAAGAGTTATCAAAAATAACTTGCACTCAAGTTGCAGACATTTTTGCAAAGGCAGCCACAGCTCAAAATCACACTGCTGCTGTTATTGCAGTGGGATCTTCCTGCTTTACCCCCTCTTTGGCCCAGGTGATGCTCCTTGGGTAATAGTACCTTTGGGCACTTCATTAATCCCTTCTCAGCTAATGGTGGAAGCACTTGTTTGTCATCCTGGGGAGGCTGGGAATATCTCTGCGATGTCATTAAGCAACTCTCAGCACATACATTCCAGTTGCCAGTGTTCACACGATGGATCTGTCACATTAGCCTGAGTGTTAGCAGTGTGTAAGGTTTAACTTATGTCCCTTGATGAGGGAATTAAAGAGCATGTCTGGGCTCTGAGTTGAGGGCTCCTGTGTGTTGATAGGACTTGAGTTATTTAAGTTAACTTTGCAGTGAAGACAACCCCCAAGGGACTGTCAGCTCAGGAACACCCACTAACCACAACTTGTCATGTTACTACACAGAGAGAGAAATGAGCTTTTAAGTAATTAGTGCCCAAAGCATTCACTGCTTTGTAGGTCAAAACCAAAACCTTAATTCTACCAGAAAACTAATCAGAAGCCCACACAGATTTCATAGCACGGCTGTAATAAGCTTTCCTTGTGACACACCACTTAATAAGTAGGCAGCAGCGTTTTCCTCTAGCTCAAATTTCCAGCTGACCCACTGAGAGCATGTCATTGTAGCCTTAATCACAAGGTGACAAAGGTAAGGACATCCACAGTGGGTCCAGGATCCAAAACGAAAGATTGTGCCTTCATCATGGAATGGAAATGGCAAAACTCAATTCTGGCCTCTAAGGCGTGTAACCTGGGTATCTGTGAATGGACTGGAATAACAGAGGTAAATAGGAAAAACATGTTGCTCATGCAGCAGAAAAGCTTGCTGTCTGAATTTCTGTTCTTCCACGAATATATGCCTGGATAGTCTCATGGGAAAGATACCTGGGCACAAAAACACGTGCAGGGCCTGTACTGCCCTTCGGCTTACAGCAGGTGCGTGCAGGCAGGCAGGAATCCACTTCTTATCCACAATCCTGAGTGCGGGTGCAAAGATCATAGTGGAGTTTCCTTCTGCAGGCACTTCAGAGGATCCTGAGTATCTCTTTTGGAAGTGGTTGTATGCATTGTATACACGAGTTGAACATTCCTCTCACCATCGCTTTAAGGTTTGAGGATTAATTAAGCCGTTTTAACAGTACACTCTTGTGTATGGTTAGAATGCAAGGGGAGGGAGTCATGTATTCACTTAGTCTGTTCAACCTACCATACACTGTTGTGTGTACTGGTAAAGATAAGGAGCAATGTTAAACACAACCTTAAAATAATAATGTTCATTATAATGCAAGTTGTCAGATGCTTGTGCCAGTCTCAGTGAAAAATAAATTTCTGCTACCCTTGTAGCGTAGATTATTTTTTCATAATGTGAGAGGAAATGCACTGCTTGAATTGCATTTCTCCTATTTTACCAGAATTTCCTGGGGTCTGAAACTTCCCTTTCACATGTTGGGGTTAATTCCTGAGTTTCTTGTCAGCAGTGAGAAGACACAGAAAAGTAAAATGATACAAAGATATTTCTAAGGCAATATTTGTCAGCTGAGCTGAGGAGAGAGAATCTTAAAGGAAAGGTGGTGACAAGAGGGACAGGTGAGACAAAATCCTCCAAGGGAATGCATTTTGCAGTACCTGCTTACCCTGGAATCCAGAGGTGGGAGGAACTCTTACATATGTGTGAATAAACCAGATTTTTTTAATGCAGTTTCTGGCATATCATGCAAATAGATGTAACTGCCAACTAAGTTAGCAAGTATACTTGTAGGAATATAATCCAAACTACGTTTCACCTTTACCTGAAGATCTCCAAGCACTTTTGAACCCCTCTATTCTCTAAGATCAGAAAGCCAATTCCCGTCGTTTTAGAGAGGAGTGGTCTGAAGCACTGTCAGCTAAAATGCCACGGCAGCTGGGTGAGATAAAGATGGAATAAGCAACTGATGCAGAGACCTCTTCTCTCAGCGTTATATTGCTACTCTCTCCACATCAAGATGTCCTTCACTTGTGGCAGGAGGAGTTCCGAATGGATTCTAAAGATTACTCCTTCCTTCACTTTTTTTCCTCTTTAGACCACTTAACTTTATAAATAAAGCCCAGGAACGGGACTTGGCAACTTGGTCGATTCTGATCTTGGTCTGCTGGAGGCAGGGAGCAAGTCTCTGCCTCTGTCTCTCCAGCTGTCATCTAAGAGAGACCACGATGTAGCTGTCATCTAAGAGAGACCATGATGTTGTTGTCCTTTCTATAATAGTTTCCACTATAGAGATGATAAACCATAGCAAAACTTTCTGCTGACTTCTGTTGTCTCTGTTTGTGCATGTAAAGTGACTATTCATAAGTGTCTGTGTTTGCTGCATCCTCATTTTGAAACCATCCTTTCTGTATAATTAAGGACATTTGAAGAGAAACCTCTCATATATCTGCAAATGAGAGAAAACCTTCAACTTTTAATTGGTTTATCCTGTTATAAATCAAGCAGAAATTTTGCAAGTGGACCTGTGGCTCGTGTTCTGTAGGTTGTGTTTATAGAGTAAGTGTCCTGGCATTCATTACAGGAATCTCTTTCTCCTGCTCCCTTCCTGCTCTTCCCTCCCCCAGTCCCTTGTGCTGACCCCTAATCCTAACAAAATGAAGATCTGGTTGTCATATGGATTGCAAAGCTTTCCTCTTGCATCACAAACAGTATAGATCAAAACCACCTCATTTAAAAACAGATGTTTTCTGGTAGTGATTAATATAGTTTCTCCCCCCTCTTCCTTTCCTTAGAAGAACCTTTTATTTCATAATCATCTGCTTTAGCATTAGCTTAAGGGACTGAATTTAGGCACTAAGGAGACTGGATGAACTGGTTCATTTGAAACATGAAGCTGATCTGAATTTTCAAGCCAAGCTCAAAATGAAACCGTTTACATTTCCATGCATGTCCTCACTAGTTTTGGCTTAAAGGAAAAATCCTGTGTGGGTAAACATGTTCTCAAATACCTTTCTCAGGCAAGTGTTTCAGTGGAAACCACGGGGTGTTGAGCACTTGCGGCCTCTCGTGTCACCGGTGCCTTCTGAATTTCAGAGCCTCTCTCCGGGTACTCTTTCTGAAAATCTCAGTACCAGGTCTTTTATTTGACAGTTCTTTCAAAGAGTGACTTTTCTCTCAGTTTATTTGGCTAAAATGTTCCCTTTTTTTGCTCTTCCACTCTTAAGCTGGGCACAGTTCAGCTTTCTCCTTCTGTATTGGAATTGGCTGCATTTTACCAAGGCTTCAAATAGAAAGGAGTAGAGCCTATAAATCCTTGCTCTGTGTGAGTCCTTATTTTCACGAATAGCCCCGCTGAAGTCATCAAGACTGTTTACATGAATAGAATCAGGAGTGATTCTAGTCGGGTCTAATTAGTTACACCAATTTAAGTGAAAGCAGAATCAGTCCATTGTTTTGCAGAGTGTGTTAGGATGAAATATGCTAAGACAGAGTATAAAACCACATTATTGTATATAGCTGCATGGTTAAGGGACATTGTTGTCTGACATTTTTCACAAAGAACGATCATTAGTACAAGTTGGAAAAATATAGGGTTTGGGGCTGCATTTTTCCTGCAATTTAATATTACTTGGTATTGGTTAGAAATAAATTGTTACAGACTCCCTTTGAATTCCTTTAGGGTAAATATTTATCACATGTAACGTTTCCTCAATATTCTGAATTTTCAATACAATTAGCTTCACTGTAGGTTATTTACTCCAAGTTAAAATTCAAGGAAAAGCCTCCAAGTGCATTTTGAGCTGAGCTATTCATCAGAAGTGCAACACTATTTTGTTCAAAGTGAACCAAAAGCTGTGGGAGATTTTCTAACCGGGGAACTGTGCTTGCGAGATGCATAAAACTAATGGTGTACACAAAGTGTCTTGTTTTTCTTCCTTTCTGTGGGGGGTGTTTCAAATACTCATTACTTTGTCCAAAATGGGATCTTGGTGGTGAGTTGATAACAGGAGGAAAGCACAGCTCTATGAATTCCCAACAGAAGTGTCACAGAAGTATGGAGCCATTTAACGTCTGTCGACCTAAAAGACCATGCTGTCAGCTATTCACTCAGTGAACACATGCAAGGGCGTGAGCGGGGACGGCCAGGAGGTGTTGGGGAGCACCCGCAGGCAGTGGGAGGTGGGTGGCGGTGAGCTATACTGGGCTGACGTCTGGGTGTGCCATGTGCACCACCGTGCTGTTGAGACTGTTAGACTCATTTCACTTGTGAAATAACCCCGAACCGTAGATACACAGCTCGCTTTGCACTAGTCAAATATTTTGGATATTTGTTCCAAGTGTATGTCGATTATGATTCAGCAGCCTTAACATGCCCCTGGGCTCTTTTGTAGGGTTGAGTTTTTTTAATTTCTTAGTGAAGCTGCTTTATTATAGAGACCCGATCCGGTTTGGTAAATCCTATTTAATCACAAGCTTTACATGTCCCCAAATAAGAGGAATTGCAGTCAGTGAAGTTTGGTTGAAATTAGGGTCAGGTGTCTCCTCCAAAAGTGGTGAAGGGTGTATTAGTCTGGATGCAGTTCCACGTTACAATCTAGTGGTGGTGAAGTTGGTGTGAAGTTGGTGTTCCTGCCTTTCCCATGTGTAGTTCAGTGACATTTCTGTGGGTTGTACTCTGTGCTGGATCAGTAAAATGAGCCAGGATAAGCTGGGGGATGAAGAAAACAGAAGGATAATTCAACTGAACCAATGGAAGCCCACAAGGGAAGGGGTGGGATCCTTGGGTAACTGTGGGAGTCCTTGTGACAAGGATGGTACTTCTCGGTGACATTTTCAAAGGCCATGTTCTAAACACTGAGATTTATAATTAAATTTAGCACGTTCCCGGAGTTAAGTTGAGGATAGCTCATATATGTTAGAGTCCAATCCTGCCTTCGAACCACACTAGTTTCAGTCAGATTTTTTTTTATTTTCCTTGCATAAACATTAAAGCCACCATATAGAGCATCTGCTAATATGGTTCGTGATGCACCCCGAGTTCATTTAAGTTGAGCAGTGCAGCAAAGAGATTAATTTCCACTTCATCCATAACATGACTTCTGCTAGGAGTAAAAGCTGGAGAGGACGAAATCTCTCATTACTTGCTTTCAGGAGGGACAGGCCAAAACATTAAAATGCTCCAAACAATTCAGGATATTTTAAAGCTTTCTAAAAGCTCTTTTTTTTTTTTTTCCCTCTGCCTTTTTTTTTTTTTTTTTAAAGATGTTTCATTATAGTAAACTTCAAAGAGTACATTTGATCTGCTGGTATGTTTTTGACTGTATCCACCAGGAGTTTGGTTAAGCCAAGCAGTGAAACAATAATGTATGTTGTACAGCTGAAATGAAAATTAACCTAATGTACAGTATTTGCTACATTGCACGGCTGAAATGAACTCCTGGTGGACAGTGAAAAACATGCTGGCAGATCAAATACACCTTTTGAAGTTTATTATAATAAAATGAAATAAAGCCGCCAAGGGAAGCATTTACAAAAAAGAAAGGCTTAGGAGGGCTACAGCTGTTGTATACTGTTCTCCTCTTTTTTTTTTTTTTTTTTTTTTTTTTATTTGCATTTACTAAGGCCCTGGTCCAGATCCTACTGAAGTCATTAGCTCTGTTAGACCCTGGTATCAGACCGCTGGAACCAGGCTGGCCACCTTCTGCTGGGAGCCATGTGCTTCTCCAGGAGCCTTACTGACTTCGTTAGGGAATTTTCTCACGTGTGGCCTGAATGATCCACCAGAACTTGATGCATTGCTAAAGAGGCAATTTTCTTGGAAGGATTCTCCATATAGAGAATTGTAGTATCATAATTTTCAGTCAGTCAGCATTTCGCTCCCACTAAACAAATCCTTCTCCTCCATCCTTTACTCCTGATAAATACAATCATAGTAGTCCTGGTTTTATTTAGGAGATTAAAAGTGTCCAGTGACTTTAGCTGGCATTGTAAGCCCTCTTTGCTGTGGAAGATTAAGCCCTGCAGAGGTTAGCCTATTTCCATAAGCAAAAAGAATTTTTTATTGACATCAGTAGATTAAATAAAATTGTCTATTTGGAGACCTTTTACTTCTCTTTTTCCCTGAAAGGTGATTAGCATGTCCTGAGAAGTGTCAGTCAAAACTACAAGAGCATAAAATACTCGGCATTGCTCATGCTGGCTTCTCTAGGCAGTTTCGAAGAATCAGACTGAATACAGTAAGCACTTGCCAGTGAGATTGGTGTAATTTCCTCCATCCAGCATTAAGCCAATTAGGAGAACAGAGTAACTCCAAAATTGAATTAACATCGTCTTCTCTTTTTCCCCTTATTTAAGGGGAATAATAAAAGAAGCCCTGTGTATTTACATGCGTCCCACATGATCTAGTAGATCTGATGCTGCATCTATTAGTTTGCTTTGACAGAAAGAGGTTGTTTTGACACATGACCCAGCAGGAGGGCATTATGCATCCCATAAAAGCTGGTCTGGACAGCAGATCTCGCCAGTCCCAATGCACACAAGCAGTCTGCAGATAGCCCATGGGTCACTCAAGTTAGCCAATGTTACCAGGCTGAGAACGTTATGCTGGGATCTTCAAAGGAGCCAAAGCCAGTTAGGCACCCAGTCCAGCCTGAATTTCCATTGAGGTTTCCTACATAGGTCTTGTTGCATGAGCATCTGGAAATCTTAACCTTTACTGTGTACCGAGCGTTGCTGCTGGACCTCTTAGGAGCTCATTTTTGTTTGCTTTGGTGCTTTCTACTAGAAGCACCCAGCAGACTCAGCTACAGCCAGAGTCTGTTTGTGCAGGACACTGTGAGTATATATAGTACACATCATGTATAGATTATTTATATATAGTAATATGTATGTATACATATAGTTCCCATGTCCAATGCAACTGAAGTTCTTCATATACACAGAGCTGAAGCTTGGGAAGGTGAGGAGTTTCTGTAGATCTGTTTGCAGAGAGCTGCTTCGGGCATGGGATCTCGATCCGTGGCTGGGTCAGAAATTGAGCCCAGATCTCGTGTCTCAGTCTGGTGTCTAATCAGGGCACTGCCTTGTGCAGGATCACATCTTTTGTTTTAGTATTACAGAACTGCAGCTTGATCCTATAAACCCTTCCGGGGGGTGGGGGGGGAGGTAATCTGTACTTATGGGATTAGTCTCTTTGAAAGCACTCCTGTGTAAATAAAGTGTACTCACAAGAGTAAAGCTTTAGCAGCGTTTCAGTTTTGTATGTAGAAGAGGTGTGATGCTGTAGCAGACAGCACCCTCTGAATTTTGCCCAATATTTTTTCTCTGTCAGCCCCTGATGTTAATGGGTGGCAAACCAGGAATTATGTGGATCCTAAATTGTATTTGTTTGACAGATCCGGCATTGTCTGTGTATTCCCCTCCCCTTCTCCTGGAGCAGTGGGCATTCCCTGCAGAAAGTGAAAACTGAATGAACTGATTGCTTAACCTCTCCTGACTCTACCCTGGTGGTAGATCATTAATGGTGTAGAAAACGAGGGCCAGCGCTGGCAGCACAGGGTGGGGTGTGTGTGCATCTTTAAGAGATTTATGTGGAGGTCTGAGATGAGGAGGCAGCACTGTGGTACATCATCATGCAGGAGACATCAGAGACGTTCTTCTTTGCTTCGGTGCATTATCATAAAAAGTGATTTAGACTAGAGCTGATTGATGCAAATGGTCCTCTGTTCTTTCCTATCATTAGCGGCCTCTTTCAGTGGCCAGAGGCAGTGATTAAAGCTGTCATTTGGAGCTGCTCATTAAAGACAAGCACCCGAGTAGCAGGAGGAAAAAAGGTTGAAGAAGCATGATTCCCCCCCCCCCCCCCCCCCCTTCCTTGAAAAAAGGCATTATCCTTTTTCCAGTTCTGGCTCTACAGGAAGACACTGTGTTTGATGTGAGTGAGAATGCAGGTGGTTTAAAAAATAAAATCAGAACTACATTATTGTCAATATTTTGAGGACAGCACAGCACAATGTTAAGAAGATCATTATAAAGGTATCACTGGGTGTATTTGTTATGAAATAACCTGATGAAATACTAAACAGCATTATTCACACAAGCCAGGGATTGTCACATGAAAATTGTATGGGGCTGTAATGACTGCTCTTTTTGGGGCTGGCTGAGAAGGATGAGAAGAGGCACATGTGGAGATGCCAGATGATGATGAGATTTGACATGCTTTATCATAACAGATTTGCCTCTTCAGACTTTAAATTCTTCAGAGCAAGGACATTGTTTCACTATAGATATGTACAGAGTGTCACACAACAGAGCCATGGTCTTGAGTGGGACTCCTAGATATCATCATACTTCTATGATATCACAGATATCATCATGAGAAATTGGGGAAAATTATTGTTAAATATATGTCTTGCAGTTGCATTTTTGTATAACCATGGACTGTGCAAGTCATCCATAAAACTGTCCGCAGAGTGGTCATAAAGCTGAGGGTCCAGTGGTTATTTGAGGAATCCTGAGTGTCTTTGGCTCATTCCTCTGTGCTCTGAGATCGTGGGCCAGTTGTCATTCCTCGGGGGCAATTCCTCCGCTTCCTCATAAGAAGCAAGGCTCAGGGAAATGCTGTCCTACTGTTGCTGGGGATTTAACAATTCAAGATGGTGAGGTGTCGGGGGAGAGAGGTGGAGGAGTGCAAGAGAAGGGGACAAAAGGACACAGATTAGAAATAGCAAAGCCTTGTTAGAAGCCAACTAGCCTCTTGCTCTTTGGGAAAGGCGGTGGCAGCCCACGGGCAGGTTAATTGCGTGCTGTACATGTCCTCCTCCCCGCATGCTGGCTGCTGTCAGAATTAACACGTTTTTAAAGAGGTCACAGCCGGAGTAGCTCGCTAAGTGCTTTTAGGCCAGCCTAATAGAAGATGCTGAGGAATGACTGAGGGGAAGTTATGATGATAGTGAAGGAGTAATTTAGCATATTAGGGGAAATATGTCAAACCAAACTGATTGCTATAAATACAGCTTTCTTATTTCAGAATCTGGCTGTGCCCCAAGGATTTTCCTATGAAATTATGGCAGTGCAGCTTACTTATTACTCGCTGACTTTCACACTATTGTGCCTTCTTTTTCGGTCATGTGCTTAACGCTGCCTAATTGGTACCTTTCCGAACATGCTCATTTTTCTTTTAGTGATCCCATCTGAGACAGAAGAGACAGTGTTGTGACTCTGAGGGGGTGGTGGCTTCCTTAAGGCTGATGTTATTCTTCAGGAGAACCATTCTGCTCAGAGATTTCCCGGCTGGGGCAGGTGGCAGGGTGTCGGAGCAGGGGGTGTAAAGGGACCAAGGGCCTCAGTGCTCAGCCCTAAGCACTGGGGAAGGAGGGGAGGGGGCACTTGCTGAGCTGAGCGTAGGGGGTGGCTTTGGACAGAGCAGGTGGTAGTGGCAAGAAGCAGAGCTTGCTGAAGGTAGCTGGTAACAGCCAGTTTGGGATTTGCCTGTGATTTTAACAGCTAGCTTTTCCAAACTGGGCCAAATTGCTTCCAACAGAGCCTACTTCTGCTTGTCTACTCGAGTGTGATCCTACTCTCACAGCAGTCATTACATTTTATACATTAGATACATTATATTTTAATGTATATCCTCCTAATACTCAAATAATCCTTAATGTACTGACAATGGTAATAAATTCCCTGATATTAAAATGCCAGAATAAGTGAGCATCTCATGTGTTGTGTCATTCAGGTTTTAGCTGTAATTGATCTGAACAATCAAGGTTTAAAGACAAATATTTTGGTTTTGGAAAATGCTCTGCTTCTTATCTCCTAGAATTCACTTCGGGCAGCAAAGACATTCAATATGAGGGAGGAGAAAGGTAACTGTGTCAACAGAATTAAACATTACTATGGTTTTAGACCATTTTCTCCTGCATATGCATCAAACCCAAGTTGCCAACAATTCAAAAATAAAACATTTCCAGCAGAATATCCTTTATTTTTAGTTTTCCTTTATGCCAATTTACAGATTCTCTGCATTTGTCCTTCTTTCCTTCTCCTTTCTTTTTTCTTGTTGCTGTTGATCATCTCAGTGCAGCTACAGCTCTGCTCTGGATGTGGGGCACAGCCTTTCTCGAGGAAGGCCACGTGCCTGATTTGTGGCATAACCGATGCTTGCCGTGAATGGGAAGTCTTGAGCGCAGTACAGGTGTGACACGCACAGCCAGAGCTGCTGGTGTTGTGTGCAACAGAGGTGCTTTGTTCAGGTATCCCCAGCAGTAAAAGCCTCCATGGGCTGAGGTGTCTCACGGACAGTGTCTCCTATCATTTTTCTCAATAATAAGCTTAAACTAAATTACTTTCTCAGTGTAACTAAGGAGTGATATTAATGAGAACAGATTAAGATGAACACTTCCGTTATCCTCTCTTGCATATGTCTTGGAGGGCTACAGGTTGCTTAATCTCTTCACTTTTGACTTTGCATCATATTTTTGACTATCACATTTGGCATGGGCTGCACAGCTTTCAGTAAAACTACGTCTGTGATGATCACGGTATTGATTATTTTAGATTCTGTATACTGCCATATGTATACATGACAATTTACAACACGGTTGGTCTCCACCCTGCAAAGCTTACAATTCAGTGCTATTGCCAATATTGCTGTCAGTCCCACTGCCACAGCTCGCTACCGGCAGCCAGACGACTGGAGCTGTGCAAAAGCCTTATTGACTTTGAAGTTAGTCCCAAAGAAAACAGCAGTTTGGCCCCGTGCTGGCCTGGATTTAGCTCGGGAGCTTGGAAGACACCAGTTCAGGCACAAAGGGCAGAGAGCGTGGTTGAGCAAGTGTGAGGATAATTTAAAATTTCATTTTGTTTCATGTGTTTTTATCAGAGAGTGACTTAACAACTCTCAGGTCAAGAAAGCATTTTGAAACTATTGATTAATATTGTTAATAAAATAGAGTTGTTAAATGAGACTCAGGCTAAGAGAACAAAGTGTAGATACACCACATGCATCATAAAATATAGGTCTATTATTGCTTATCTGTGTGTAGCCCGTGTATTCTCTATCTTCTTGTCTCAATATAGTTGTGTATAGAAACACCTGAAAACACCTTCAAAGAAGCACAGTGATGTAAAAACTTCTGGATCCTAAACCATAAAGTTATGCTCTGTTGCTGTCAAAAAATTAAATATACAATTCACATTTTCTTCCTGATGGAGAAGTTGCAATAATTTGGGGGTAAATTAAAAATACAATCCAATCATTTCCTTGTAAAACCTGGTGCTGACATTAGTCTTTAGTTATGACATTGCAATTATCTCCATAGCAACCCAGTATGATGTGTCAGCCACGATGACTGTAGGTTCTTGAGCTGGAGCCGAGGGAGCTGGTTTCTTGCCTGAGATGTTTCTGATTTTCTCCTTTCTTACAGTAGTTTAATGTGGCTGCACTCAAGTTAGGTCTGGTACACCTATTCAAAGAGCACAGAGTAAGATTCTGTGCATTTATGGGAGTCTTTCAAGCATATTAAGGAGCAATATCTTATATGATCTCTTCCATTAATAAATAATTTTGAGAAAGCTCATACATGAATATAGTACTTTCAGGCCATTATGCGCAGGAATACATTATCAGTGTAGATTGCACCTTTGTTAACTGTAAAGCCTGTTCTTTAGTCAAACACATTTTGTGTGTCCCTGAAGCCTAGCAGGATACTGGCCTAGGCAAAGCTGAGAGAAAAAGAGGCTATTGCAGATTGAAACCGCTGAAAAGTCTAAAAAGGTACAAGCCAAAATCTGTTATTAGTTTTAGATTGTACTGTATGTTATATGTCTTAATTCCTTGTTCCATCCTTAGATTCCTCAATGACAGTCCCTCAGTCTTTCCTAGAATACCCATCTCCTGTATTCTCATTTTCAGTCATCTGTTGAGGTTATGATATATAACTGCCCCTTCAAATTGAGGTTGCATTGCAAGGTTTCTCCTTCAGAGACCATGGCAGCGTGACTGAGCTGAACCCATAATCTATTCTTACATCTCCACCTTCAGGGAAGCGGGGAGACCGGCTGGGACATCGAGGCTGAGCGAACTCACTTTCAGCAGTGCATTTCCAGCTCTTACTATCACTAAAAATGGCAGGAGTCAAACCTGTAGCACGCTCGATGCAGAAATGACTTCTCAGTGCTCAAGACATTTTGTCGTAGAAATGCATTGACAAGCATGCCTGTAATTTGTTAGGTAAACTTTTAAATTATTCTTATTCCCTTGGTGCAATCATGGACTCAGTGGTATTGGAGCCATTCCCCTCCAACTTTAATGCTTTTGTATCTAACTGTGGACACCACTTCATGTAGTCATTAGACCACCAGGTTGGAAATGCTATTATCACACAGTTCCGTGAAAGTGATTGTCTTCTTGTACCTCTCTCTCTCTTTCTCTCTCCCCCCCCCCCCCCCCCGCCCCAATATGTCATTGCTACCACCTTTTAAGAGAAGAACTTGTTTTCTGCAGGCATCAGGACTAAGATGTATTTCACCACCCTGATGTGTAGCGAGTTGGGTGATTAAATTTCTGTGTGGTGAGATAAGACAGGCTGCTGAAGGATTTATGTCTGTGTCGCTCTGTAGGCTATGTATTTGCTCTTTTTGTTATCTTAGTGAACTGTGGTGGAGGTGTTTGAGGGCTTGTAGGGGGCTTTTCTTTTTGTGGTTTTTCTGGCTTTTGCACCTACTATCCCCAAAATCCAGATCTTTTGAATCGACTGGCCCACCAATGGTAAGCTGAAAGGAGACACGGTGAGTGTTATGTTTGGTGTATGATTCGGTGATGTGTATGATTCGGAGGGTTGTGATGCAGAGCTTTGGGAGCAAACAGGAATACGTAGGCAGTGCTGCCTGTGGGGCAGGAGGGAAGGAGGGAGAATGCAGAGAAATTGGCTGCCATGGACTTCCCCGGGGTAGTAACCTGGTCGTACAGTAACTGGACCGCTCACCCTTCCTCCTGCCTTTATTCTGCCTCTTCCTCATGCCTACGGTGTCCTGGGACTCCTCCACCACATAGGCACCCCACAGCTCTGGTCTCTCCTTCTCAGGAGAGGGACACAGGGCTGGAGGCAGAGCTCAGATAAAGGGAGCTGGTATGGAGGAGCCTCTGAAAGGCACTGGGTCTTTCCTTGCTTCTTACAAAGCAGGAAAAGTCGACTTGGGTTCTCCTGGCACACGACAAAGCTGCCTTTGATGTGAAAAAGAAGACTGCTCCAGCCCCCCAGTTGTGTGTATCTGCTGAGACGTCACACAATCAGCTCCTGATGTGTGGAGTATGGGAAAATGCAGAGTAATGAGACCGTAGCCAAACAACAGGGAGAGATCCAGAGAAACTGTGAAGATTTTGGGAGATACTGGCTCAATGCACCCAGCAGAGATAGAATTTAGCCACTGTGGCATTCCAGGGGGTTCAATCTGCAAGGAGCTCAAAGCTGGACTTTGTCATTGCACTTTAAAATATTTTACTTTTATTAAATCTCTCTGAATAGCTGTTTTGCTGCTGGTTTTCTTCTAGGCTCTATTATCTAGTCTTCATGCATTATTTCTTCCCTTTTCTCTGAGAATGAAAAAGTGACACCTTACCCTCTTGCAAAGCAAAATTGATCTTTCTCAGTACTGACAGTTGGTGTTTGCAAAATATCTCCATTTAAAAGGCTTGACTTTCCACCTGAGACCTCTAGTAAATCTATCTGCTGCAACAACTGGAGCTAAGAAAAAAACTGGAGCTAAGTTCTGAAAGGAACTAAAATTCAGATGTAAACATGATTGAAGCATCCCTTTACCTGGCATCTTTAGCACTGTTTATTCTAAGGATGATCCTAGTTAAGGGATGGGAGTTTGATTGGTTTTGTTTGCTCTCACTTCAGCTTATTTGGAGGGTTCTGGGATTTTCAAGATGCCATCAACAAAAGGACTGACGCTACCAACATCACTAAAGTTTGGGCTTTGGCAGGACTATTCAAAGTCCCGTTGCGTGCAGTTAGGTAGGCTTGATTCAAAATCTGCTGAGGTGTCACTGGAAATCCTCTTGTGCTTTTGATGGGGCCTTAAATTTCTGCAGATCAGCTTTTCCAGCATATGCCATGCTGCTGAATGGCTCCTCAACCTTGGGGTTCGCAAACAGCATCTCCCCTGCTCTTGGTGCACTCTAACTGGGTAGAGAGCTATTTAGGTTGGCTTAAGGTTTTAGTTTCTATATTAATTCTCTCTTGACCCTCGTTAACCGAAAGGAAAAAACAATTCTGAAAGGGTTTGATTTCCTAATATTGTATCTTCTGTATCTGCAATGCCTGTTGTGGCCTATTAAGAATTAAACTGAGATCACTAAACTTGTTTCATTTATGCCTTGGGCCTCATTCAAACCCTGGTTTCCCAGCAAAGTAAGGCCAATGGATTAACGTTTCACCTAGCTCAATGGAGTGGTTTTCATCTCTTTTAATGCCTTTGGCATTAAGGAAAAAAAGAAAGAAAGGGGAGGGGAAAAAAAAAAAAGAGGACGGTGCTTTGACTGCACCAGAGCATTTTGTTAGTGCTCTGGCAGTGCCTTTACTGGGATTATTTTGTAGTGTGCTGGGCTTTATCCCGCTTCCAGTGGGAGGGGAGGAGTGGCAGAAATGCTTATTGCATCTTTATATCATTAAGCAGTTTGTCTGACCACAAAATTATTTATTTTTTTTTGAAAGGGATTTGGGTCTCTCTCTTTAAAAGGCAGCCTGGTCTTCCCTGGCCATGACCAGCAGCATTAGCTGCTGTCAGACAAATTACAGTATGGGTGAAGCTGTGATATCGACATGTGCGACTTGATCTTTTTTAATGGGGGCACCACAGGGGTTTCTGACTGCCCCACTGAGCTTAATGTTCTGTAAGGAAAAACAGACACAGAACTGAAGGACATTTCTAATGGGCTGCCTGCTTAACCCTTTGGTAGCTGCTTGCCCGGCTCCACAGCATGCGTCTTCTTCTTTAAGGCAAGTGTTTAAGGAAGCCCACGGGAACTGACTTTCATTTATCCTCAACGTACTCTGTTGTGGTACCTGGGAAAGTACTGTTCTGTAGGGACACGACTGTCCTTCCTCCCCCTCCTCTTCTCCTTAGTTCATAATTAAACCAAATGGTTGCAAACTCTCTGGTGAAAGGAGCTCTGTAATTATAACAACAAAATAGCTTGTAAATTGGAGTCGTCTACTTCTTTATATTAACAACAGCTTTATGTACAAGTGTGGCTATTTATTTTGACCTTTCATAATAATTAGCTTCCTAGGGATAAAGAATTCAACATCTATGAATTCAGCAATGCAGAACAGCAAAGGTGAAGACCCTTCTGGAGAGTGGGGAATTCTGCAGATTTATCTGGGTTTTATTTTTTTGTGCATGTGATCCTGTACTTTTTTACATTGTTAACAAGCTCCTAAATCTAAGTCTGCAAACTGCAGGACCCAAGGATTCAGTAGGTATACCTTCTCCCTGTATGCCTTCTTACCATCTCAGAGTACTGCTCAGCAAGGTGTGTAAGGCTCTGGAGATGGGGCATTAACAACTACTGCTTTGCACAGATAGAAAGCCAACCTTGCAACAGCCACCAACTGAAAACTTAGCTTATTTTGCTTAAAACCTCAGCCTAAATGTCAGGTATACTGGGGCACCTTGGTTACTCAGTTCAGTTATTTTGCTCCCAGTCATTGTTATTTTACTCCCTTAACTTTTACCGTGCCTCAGTTTTCACTAAGTCAATGGTCCATAAGCACAGGGTGCAGGAAGTGTGTTGCACACCCACGAAGCCTTTCACTGGATAGATTATTGCAGTATCCATTTATTATTAATTGTCATTAGCACTAAAAAGACATGAAAGCTCTTAGCATCTTGTTTACTTCATGCAGCTCATACCAAGGACTCCTCTCTAGCTCTTGAGATAGTGGAGTTGTTGTAAATAGAACTTAAAAAGTAATAAAACCTATATTCACTGCTCTATGCCACTTTTAGAGGCAACTGCTTATCTCCTGTGCTGTGTCATTGGCCAGGATGGGGCTGGAAGGAGCAATGGGTTTTCTTTCATGAAATGCTTGATTTCTAGTACTCCTAGTTATACCCTGTACCAAAACCTCAAATGAGAATATTTCCTCCCCTTGGCAGAGCCTCACGAGGGACAGGTAAGGCCCAAGAAGTTCCATGTCCTTTCTTTGGTTTGTTTTGGTTTTTTTTTCCCTGTAGATACTATCCCACACTCAGAATTCATCCATCCTCAAAGGTCACTTAACTATTTTACCAACAAAGCACAGACAGGTTTTGGCTTTGTGCTGTTGCGTCGGCTGCCAGAGGACAGACGTACCTGCCTAGCCTGCAGTCTGGTTTTGAACAGATGTGAACTGGCAGAGTGAATTTGTACCCTGGGAGGGACAGTGCCACCCAGGGCACTGCCGCATTCCCCTCACAAGGCTTTTTCTCACTATCAGTTTAAACCTTTGAGTTCCTGGTATGGAGTGACCGTTTCATTAGCCCACCGCATGTTGTGTGTTTAGGTGCATGCAATGGACTAAGCTTGTAAGGAGCTTGCTCAAGAGAAGTTTTAGATAGGATCATCACTTGGGTCTTACTCTGGGTTTCACTGAGGGCAGGGGACTATGCAAGAGGACAGAGCTAGCTTTGCACTGCATGCTTTTGAAAATACAGTGTAGGTGTATGCAGCATGTTGGGGAGGTAAATCAAGGCACAAGAGTGAATTCAGCATCGGTTCTGTACAAATTGGAGTCACATATTTGAGGCTGAGGCCACCGAGGATCCGATGGCTTGTTAAAGATTATTCTTCGTGTGCTGTCTACGAGGTCCTTGCCTTTATGTCTTGGTTTTAGGGTGTGTTTTGGGATATATAAGCATGCCAAGGCCATGGTTGCAGGATGCGTAATACTAGAGTAGCGCGTTCCTGGAATATCCCAGCAATATTAATTTGATCAGTCAGGTGTTATTTATGTGGTTACATTTCTGTCCAGTTAGCCAAAGCATATGATAGAAGTTTATGTTGGCTTTTGTGCTCTCTGCTGGCTTTATATTAGCTGTGAGATGACAGATGATACCTCCTCCAGGGTAAAGTTTGCTGGGACAAACTCACCCCTCACCTTTTCTTAAAATTTGCATTGGCAGTGTGAGTTGATACACAACCAGCCCTTTGAGGTAGAAGGCTGCAGGGCTTTTCATCAGGTAAGTGCCACCCTAAAATTAGGTTTATTGTGCAATCAATCCACCATCTTGGTGCCTGTCAGTGCAGAGGACTGTTGTTCTCTACCTTCTTGCACCTATGCAAATACCTTGAATCTGCTTGTGTTGGCACAAAGCCACCCTATGCATATTACCCCTTGTTTCACAAGGAATAAAAGTGGTTAATATCGCCAGCTGACTACTAACAGAAATGGGGAGTAGATTGGTATTTAAAGTTTATAAACACCATAAAAGGGAGGGTTGGTAGTGCTTCAAGGAGAAAGGGGTAGAATTCTTCTAAAGGAAAGTAGCATCTGAATACTGATCCAATGAAGGAGAACATCATCTTGGTAAAGTCTGATAAAACCGTGAAAATTTGTCCCAAGGAAGTACTAAGTGCTCCATCCACCATGGGCCCAGTACTCTTACCTTGTCATGGAGCAGAGCTACATGGCTTTAATGGGGCTTTTTCCAGTTCTGCATTGAGTAATTCTCACAGCGAGCTCAGAAGTGTGACTTTAACAACAAGTATCAAAGAAAACAATATATATGGTTGGGTTGTTTTGTTTGTTATGTTTTGTTAACTATGTGAGTACTTGTTCAGCGACCCAGGACAGCGAGAGGTGCATGGGCTTTCTGTGGTCAGGGTGATGAAGCCCATTTTGTTGTGCTTGCGCTTGCCTATGCCTCTGCTGTTGGCCTTAGCGCTATATCCGGCAAGTACACAGGGAGCAGCAGTGGTGGTTTTTGGGGTTAGCGTCTGTTACTTAGAGATCCTGAAACACTAGCCCCTGGCAATAAATATAATTGCGTCATTAATGTCACACCCCTGATGTTACTGTGTGTCAGAGTCAGACAATTGCAGTGTTGTGATTTCTTAGTTATGTAAAAGGCGATTAAGGCAATTAAGTGGGTGATTAAAGCTGCTCAGTCAGAGGTGCTGACTGATGCTATTACCAAGAAGAAGCAATGGTGTATAGTAACAGCGACGTGAAGTACCCGCATCAGCAGGGATTGCTCGCAGCCTGGTGTCTGGGGTGTTTCTCCGGTTAGCTGGCCCGCACCCCTGCGTGTCCCCGCTACCTCCCTCAGCCACAGTGATTTCCTAAAAGGTGTTGGTGAGAAATGAGCACGTACAGCATCAACTACATGGTTAAATAAAAAGCTTCAATGTTCCCTTTGAAATGAGCATTATTGGCTTTATTTAATTAAATATGGATTTACACTATAAATATTGGAGCTCCTAGAGCCCATATTTCAATTAATGGATCATTTATATGTCATGCTCACTTTGTAATTACTGGAATGTGAAAATACAATGAACTGAAATGATTTCCCCTCCTCTTCAAATAAATCTGAGCACGAATCAGATAGAAACTGTTTCCCTACCCAGAAGTGTGTGGGCACGTACCTGCACCCAGGACAACCACACACATACAAGACAGAAGAGGGGACTTTTGGCAGGTCGCTGCAGGAAGAGCATGCAGGTTTTGTGAGGCATCTGTCTTAATATCATCCGTGATTCTGCAGGGCTGAAATCTGTGTAAATGAAGTGTTTTACTCCCAGGGTGAGGCTGGCTGTTAAGTTGACAAATACAGTGTACCATTTGGTGGAAATGATGTAGATTTGTTGTTTTGTTTCTGGTTAGGACAGCAAACAAGCCTGTTTAGAAGCTATGTTTCTCAGTGCCATCACAAACCGTTTGATGGCAAGTTGGTGGGGTAAGGACTGGTTTTGGTTTTTGGTGCCCAGAGAGCAAAAAGCATAGAAATGCCATTGTCTCTTGTCTTCTGAACACTGCCCACACACATTTTTATAGTCGCCTCCTTCTATTTGCAAGGATGTGGTATCCATTTTCTAGGGTATTTTATGTTAAAAAGAAATATAAATAAATATGTCAGGCTTTGCATCAAACAAACCCAGTGGTAATTCACACTGGCAAGGATCTGATGTCAGGAAGCAAGGCCTTATTATTTTCTGCTCAGCAGAAGAACCAGCCCTGGCCCCTGGCCACGCGTCCCTGTCTCACCATCGCTGATGGCAGCCGGCAGCGTGGGCACTGGAGCCTGCCTGGCCACCATTTCCTGACCAGCAAAAGGTGGCTCGGAAGGCCTGGCCGTGCGCTGACATGGCATACATAATTCCATCAGAAAATATCCAAGGGTGGAAATCATTGTTCTCTGAACTAGCTGAGCTGGAGCCAGAGCAGAAATACTAAAGTCAGTTGTGCCTTTGAGCTGCCTGTAACAGCACCCTTTAGAGACCCATTTCATACAAAATTTGAAGCCTGTGTTTATTGCCCATTAAAGCAACCTTTATTTTATGGCAAATGTTGCAGTAATTGCCTTTTACGAAGAGCACTTTGTAACACACATGCACTGTTGAAAGAAAACCACTCTGGTATTGTCTATCGGGACTTAATGGCGCAATTAATTTTACTCCATCTGTTCCTGAGACTTTAAAGGAAAATGGATTTTTTTTTTGAGCGCACTTTAATGAAGAAGATAAAGCGGCCCGGCTGGTGTCCCACAGGCTCAGCGCAGTAAGTTCAGATTATTGCTCAGTCTGTCAGAATGGGCTGCTTCCCTCGGCAGCCGCCACAGTGAGCAGCCCGAGCTGGCCCCTCGCCGCGCCATTCCTGATGACAAACTGCCAGCCGGCTCCCACAAAAGCGCGATTAAAATGTCAGCACAGGATGACGAAGGGGCCAAGAGGGTCCTCGGAGACAAACTGTGTTCGGTATGAGTTAATACTTCACTGCAGTGTGGGGCTGGGCTGCTGCTGTTTCAGGGAAGCGCGAGGCAGAGACTTACAATGGGCTGGTGTGAAAATACAGATACACCTCATGCTGTAGCCTCAGCTGGAGCACGCTGGCACAGCGCCACTGGCGTCCGCTTATTTATACCGGCTGAGGGTCTTCCAGTGGAGCCGAGCTGCTTGTTTTTTATGTCCACCACCCCATATTGCACCAAGAAATAGAGATGCAGGATTTGTTTCCCTTCCCAGGGACCGTGCTGCCTGCGGGAACACTGAAGAAGGGCAGGGGGTGTCGTTGGGGCAGCGGCAGGAGCCAGCCGTGCTGCTGCAGGTGCTGCTGTGAGGTGTTTTACAGATGGACACTGCAAAGTGTCTAAAGATGGGGATTTTGTAGCAGAACCTGTGGCCCAGAGGCCCCAGAGCAATGTATCGTGGGGCTGGGGCTGCCACGAGGGCAGAAAACCCTCTTCAGGCAGCTGCGATGCTGCCGAGGTAAGGCCAGTACCCCAAAGAGTTTATGTTCTGGTGCATTTTGAGAGCGCTGTGGTTGACTGAAGCTCCTCTTGCCGCCGGCCCTGAGCATGCCAGTGCTTCCCGAGCTGTCCCGCCGGTGCAGCTCAGCACAGCTCCATGAGCACTGGTGGCTGCACGAGAGTTTTCAGAGACACGTTGGTGCGGATGGGGCTGGGGACCCAGCAACCTGCTCAGGGCAGCCCTCAAAGAACAAGCAGACTTGTGCACCAGTTGTGTGCGTGTGCTAAACCTGTGCCACGTTGGTGTGAGTACCCCCGTTTATTCCCCTCGCCATGTTTCAGCACACGTCCCTTCACGGGGAAGAAGCGATATGGCTGCCTGTTAATTGGTGCGGAGGTGTGCTAGCACGGCCTCAGCCCTCGCCCGTGTTTGCTAACTTGTGAGGGGGTAGGACCCACTTTGTCACTGCAATTTAATTCCCTGAGAGCCCTCCTGAGTAGTTTCTGGGGGTGTGAGAGCGACAAAAGCCTGTAATGAAAAGGAGAGGAGATTTTCAGCGCTGGCATCCTGCTGGGAGTGATCTGCACTCCTCCTGGGCAGCAGGTGGGAGCTTCACCATTGTCCCTAATGGTTATTAGCCAGCGATGAGCAGGACAAATGTGGGGTCACCTCTCCCGCTGGCAGGGCAGCAGTTGCAGGATTTAAAGCCCCTAGGAGAGGAAGAAATGACATGGTTAGTACCTACAGCTCAGGATGTGACCTGCTTGATTTTAAATGATCTGTTATACTTTGGGGGAGGGAGAGCTGGGGACTGGTAGAGCAAGTTGAATTCAAAATATATTGCATACTTGAATTAAATGCAATCAGAGACATTCACTGATATCATAATGGCTCTTGAATAATCAGCACAAGACATAGGACTGGGCTATTGACTATTTAAAGCAAGATCCAGCAAGACAGAGATTGCAGCGGGCTGCATTTGGCGAGGGGTGTTTTTTGTTTGCAATGCCATGTGCTGACTCTCAATGAAGATTTAAAGCAAAGGATGTAAAACAGGAAGCCTTTACATTTCCAATTAAATTTGCTTGCCTCTTACTGTTCATCTTCAATTAAAAAAAAAAAAAAAAAGACACATCTTCCTGGGTTTCTGTGCTCCTTATGGGTTTGCCTCATCCCACCTCTCCGACATGCTCATCTGCTGTGTCTCGCCCCCTCCCTGCTCCTCTCGGCCTCCTCTTTCTTCCTCCTCTCGGAGCACTCCGCAGCTGGGGGTTGATCTTTCTCTTGTGCCCATTTAACTGGAACAGCTCTCCCTTCTCTCCCCTGAGCCACTTCCTTGCCTCAGGTCACCCCTTAAAAACTACTGATTTGCTTTTCTCTCCTGCCAGTGCTAAATGCTACACTATTACACCTTCCTCTACCACTTTAAATTTCCGGGTTTTTGCCTTGTCATTACCAGCCTGCATGAATTTGTACCTTATTGCTATTAAATTTCAGGGTTTTTTCAGACTTAACTTTGTCTCCCTCTGTAGTTTGCCCTGTTTGGAAGTTACTGACCCAGACGTGTGCAGTAAAGCGTACCAGCTGTGTTAATAGCTGTGCAACCCCCCTTGCCCAGAGATCTCCAAGCACTTTGCAAACAGGAGTTGATGCTCAGGCTCTCTCACGAGGGTGAGCGTGTCGGGTTCCAGCTGGATGAGCCGAAGCACAGGCTGTGCAAATGCCTTGGTCAGATGGGGTCAGCAGCAGGAATTGAGATGCGCAGCGCTCCCAGCTGCCTGATGCCACAGCCAGTGAGCGGGGCTCCTCTTTCTGCTGCTGCAAAGCATTTTGTGGTGCTTTCTTCAAAGGATTTGTATGAAACTAAATTGTATTGTATCAGATTAGGGCTCCATAAGTTTACTATTTGCAGTATAGCATACATCTGCTCCCACAGTAATCTCCCCTTGGATGGAATGCACATTTATTCTGTGAGCTGCTTCAACAGGAAAATAAATGTGCCCATATCAGTGTGTTATTGAGGGAGTAAAGGGATGCAGCTGGTCCCAAGCTCATTCAGCAAACCTGCGCTGTGACTTACAACTCTGTTCTGTGCACACTGTGCCATTGGCTCTTCACAGCACTGCCTATTAATGTAAGGGTTTATAAGTAGGTTCAGCCAGGGCAAGATTCCTGTCTAACACTTTGGTGCTTTCCAAACCCTGCGGTAAATCCCCTACTGAATGGAGCACTGTGCTGGCTTTTCAAGGCTGGGGAGAAGGGAGGACTGAAAGGTTTGCCTTTGCATTCTGCACGGCTTGCCTGACGCAGACATATAAACCACAGGAGGTTTGCGCTTGTGTTTTCCCAGCTCATTTCCCATAGCCTGAGAAGTGATCCCTGAGTGTCAGGTGGCAAGAAGGCCACTTTCCATGTAGAGGAAAGCAAAAGAAACCAGCCTGCTTCTCTGTGTGGCTAGCTCTAATTTATGCTTTTAAGTGTTGCTTACACAGAAATGGAAATGACTGTCCCCCAGTTACCAATTTGGACTCAGACAGCATCTCTCTGACGCCGAGCTTTGTTTCAGGAACTTTCCATATTAGGGCTGAGGAACCTTTCAGAGCTGCGAGGATGGCAGGGTCATTTTCTCCCTCAGTGGAGCTTTGATCCATTTCCAAAATGTATCTTTCCCCACTTACCGGGGAAAATTAAAAGCTGAGATGGTTCTTCTTGGCAGCCTCCAGCTTCAAAGAGACCTTGCCTGCCTGGTAGGTATGCCTGGACTGGTAGATATAGCCAAAAGGCAGGGCGAGGCTGTAAAGTGCCTTCCAGCAAGTGGAAAAGTTTAATGTTGACAGCCCTGAGGGGATGAGAAAACTTGCTTAAAATAATGAGGTTTTTGCAGTACTAAAAATTGGGCTCTACATTTTGTTTTGAGGGGGTTGAGCCACAAGCATGGTCAAGCTTTTTCTTGGAATTATGAGGAGCAGCATTTCCTTTTTCTGTATTTAAATGAAAGCTTAGAGTCCAGACTGGCCTGGAGAGTCTGGAGGGCTCAGGGGTTTAAGAAAAAGTACCAAGACCATAGAAGTTGCCAAGACAGCCATACACCGAGTTAGAGTTATCTTAGGCATACTTGGCAGGAATGGAGATTAAAGATGCACACACTTTGCAAAGGTTTGGCTAACTGGAAGACAAAGAACTGGAGAACTCAGGACTTAGCGCATTCATGCTTATTTACAGTTTTCCAGATGTAGTCTGTGGTACGCAGGCCATCCTAATGAGGCTTGTTTCCTCTCTCCTCTATGCAATAGTGTCAATCAGAAGTAAATTTGTTAGACAGTGGCAATACACAGCGGGACACTGGTTGTGAAGAATGAAACAACCATGGGGACCTTATGAAAGAATTCGGTTAGATTTAGGTTGAGGCTTAAAATGGTTTTTTTGAGTTTAAAAAAAAAAAAAAAAGCAAACCCCCATGCTGTGAAGTGCTCAGGTGGCCGCAACACCTGTATTCTCCTGAGGAGTCCCAGTAGTCCCAGCATGAATATCACAGTGAAAAACAGGCTGCGAAATCAACATCCAGCATTTCAAGAGATCTATGAAAAAGACCTGATGAGCTAATGAAAGTACAGAAAATACTAGGAAACATCTTCTTTTCATGACAATATACTTAAAATACCACCCTGACCCGAGGGAAATGTATAACAGCATTTTAAGACAGTACTTTGAGAGCAAACATTGAATTTGCCCTCATGTATTAGATCAGCAAGGAAAAAAAATGCTGTTTCTGTGAAACGGGTGGCAGAAGATTGTGCGGAGCTGTTGGTAGCCCTGTGGTGTGTGCAAAGGGGATATGAATTCTCCCTGGCTCCTTGCAGCAACCAGATGGTTCCCTGAAGCCTAAAATTTGTTTGCCCTTCCATTGATTTCCTAAGCCTCTTTGCTGGTGTTAGTGATCCTAAAATTACCAGTACTCCGTTTTACTGCTTGTTTTACAGGTGAGCCAAACCCCACACCCAAGCACCCATCTGCTTTCTTGAGAATACAAATCCTGATCTGAATTCACATTTTTTTTCTAGCAGCCCAATCTTTACGCTCGCTCCAGCAAGAGCTCCCAGCTTTACATCCCATTAAAACTTTACAGTGCTCAGAACCTCGGGCCAAATTTTCCAGCACCATCTCCTAAGGGTGCGGTTGCAGGAGGGCTGGAGCTGCCCTGGCCGGGTGCTGCTGCGGGCCCACCCTGCCCTGGTGGGTCCCTGCACGGCCCCGGCCCTTTCCTGGCTCCCCTGACAACAGCAGCCGCAGGCATGGGCTGGACCCTTCTGCCCCACCACAGAGCGGTTTAAGGCGTCATCGGGGCTTGCAGAAGTGGGCTGCGCTGGCTCGCTTGGCTGTGCGTGCTGCAAAGTGCTGTTGAACACTCACGCACGTGTCCTTTATGCCTTCCTCTGCTTTATTTCTCCTGTCTACAGCAGAACAGAGCTTAAGAGTAATGCTCAGCCTTTACCTGGTGATTTTTCATCTGTGGATTTCAGGGCTTTGTAAATGATCGCCATCTCCCTTTGAGGACAGCGGTGACACCTACAGCCACGTGGAAAGTCAGTGAGAGAGCCCGCACTAAACCACTAGATCCTCAGTCCTGAGCCTTGTCACTGGCTGAGCATCACCGTGACTTGTGATGGTCTCAGCTGCCTCTGCCCCGCTCCCGTGTTCCCTTCTGTCACTCCTCCGTGCTATATAAATAACCTGATGGGAAGCAGGCAGACCACCTGCAAGCTCCGGCATGCTGAGCCCTTCTGCTGAGGGGGTAATAAGGCAGAGCAGACATATGAACTTTTAAAAGGCTGCCTGGCAGAAAAAGCCAATGGAAGAAAGGCAAAAAAAACCCTGCAATAAATTCCACAATTCATACTGTCTTAAAAACTTGTAGTGATTTAGGCTTTTGTTAAAAATTCCACCTCTTGATCTTCAAAACTCCAGCTAATGATGGAAAAGAAAAATCCAAAACCACAGACCTCTACAGAGTTTTATATATTTCATAATAAAATATCTTTCCCATGACTTCCATCATCATAATATTTTTAAGAAAACAGCAAGCCTGACTTTTGTAGCTGGAGTGGAGTTTTCTGGTTTAATAGGCTACAGCTGAAGCAGGTTCAAAAGGCCAGGGTTTTGGAGCGGGGGCAGAAGGAGTTAACTTCTTCACACCCCTGCGGAGTGCCTGGACCGGCAACAACTTTGGCTTGTCAAGTTGGGAGAATTTCTGCAAATGAACTTTGCAAAGAATTATGCAGGGCTTGGCATTACAGTATTACACACTCGCCTGTTCTCAATCACTCACTGGAACTTATTTTGTAGTTAACCTCCATAAAGGACTGTACAACTGAGCAAAGGCCTGTCACACACACATTATTTAGAAGCCCGTATTATTATTTTATTGCCAGTCCTTGTCAGCTGAGGAAAAGCCAAGCGCTTTAATCTTTCTTTCCCTTTAGTTTACAGTGTAAGAGCTGCGTGTAAGATGGATTTGATTAATATGTAACAGAGATGCAATTCTCTGTAAAATGTGCTGTACTTTAGAACCCTGGAAAACAAACTGCATCACAATGGCTTAAATCTCAGTCCATTGTATTATATAGACATCATAAATAATAGAGAGCAGGCAGATATTGCTGCAGGCTTCATCTACATAACACATCTGAGCTCTCTATAATGTGTTCAACTTGTCACTTTTAGTACAGAAGAGAGGCAATAAAGCTAACAGCTGACTAAACCACATCAGCCTTGCTTCCACTTCCAGGGTGGTGAATGCTCATTAAGCAATCTTAGCTGTGACTTTTAAAATCCATAACTCTTACAAATGTAAAAAAGTTGCCACAAAAGATTAAGCGCAAAATACATGTCAAAGCATTAATTTTCTGTGCGTAGATTCCAACCACCGCAAACCTCAAATATTTCTCTCTCTTTTGTTTTATATATGCTTTTGGTTAAAACAGATCTTCATAAAAAATATTTGTTTCCATCTGGGACAGAAAATACCTATGTGATTGTAGTAAGTGAAGGAATACTGTATTTCATGCAGCTAGAACAGGCTGCACTTCTGTGACCCAGTACGATTTTTACTTGGCATAAATGGTGGCGTGTCAGCTGAGGTATCATGGATGAAATTAGTCCCTGGGCAGAGTTCAACTGTGGCATGACCAAGACAGAGGTGGTCCCTCCCAGGTTTTAGGCTGGGGGTAGACCCTGCATTAGAGACAGGGCCAGAGGGAAGCCGAGAAACCAGAGAAATAATGGATTGACATGAGCCAAAGACTGGGCACAAAGCACAAAGGCCAGGCCAAGAGCTAGGGAGCCAACCACTTTATCCTACGAGACGGTCGAGGACCGAAGGCAGGATCAGGAATGTGAGGTATGAAGGATAAGTGAACAGCTAAGTGCCTGCAAAGCCGCAGTTACTGGCTGATGGGATTTCATGGGGTGCCCATGGGACAAGCTCCATCGCAGCACTCAAGGTGCAGATGTTGCCCCCAGTGAATTGCTGTGTGCCCTGGAGACTTTCTGCCTCTGCCTACCCCTCTGATACCAGCTGTCAGATTGGCCCCTGTGCCTCCTGTGGATGCACGCGTTATCCTTTAAATACTCCGGAGGCTGTGCTGGGTGGCTAGGACACTGATGGCAGTGTCCCAGCGCTCCTGTTCAGAGATCAGCCAGGCTCTGGAAGGCAAACTGCCTCCTTGTTCTCCAGCTACCTTCAAATCATCCTGAGCTCCAGCCAGACTAAAGGGAAGAGCAAGTAGCTGTAGGTATTTACGGTAAGCAGGAGAGGAATGTTTAGGAAAGTCATAGGTGAAGAAACGAAGAAAAAAATTCACGTAGGTTATTGTCACAAGGGTACAGGCTGGAGGGTCTCTGCTGGTGTCCAGTGGCCGAGAGGTGCTCTCCCGGGAGCCAGCACAGGAGAAGGATTTTTCCAGTGCTGAGGGTAACCAAGAAAGCCCTTGGACAAGCTGGGGGCTCCCAAGCGGTTTGTCACAATCCAGCAGTGAGGAAACCCCAACTCAGGCTCAGAGGGCAGTCCTGCCCTTAACCCTGGCTCAGTTAGGCTTTATCAGGCAGTTAATCTCCAGGAAAGCTAAGGCTTAAAGTGAGAAGTAAGTGATATATAAGCTTTGCTTTGTTTTTTTGTACAAAGGAATTTAATCTTGTGACAAAAAAATTTGCTTCTAATTATGGGGGAAACGTTTCAAAGGCAAAAAATGCAAGTTGGAAAGCCTGATTCCCCCTTGCACTAGGGTGGGTGCCAAGCTGTCCTGTTCAAAGTCTTTGTTTTTGTAGTGCTGAGACAAAGCCCAGATTTAGAATGGGAAAGACCTGAAAGGAGACACCCTTTACCTCCGATTTCCCATCAGATATGAAAAATGTTTTTGTCAATAAAATTGGTGGTGTCGCACAGGATCTGGGACAGAGGTCTCTGTGGGATTAAACTGGAAGGTCTGTGGGAGGGGTTGTTGAAAGGCTGTGGGGTAGAAATAACACGGGGAGTTGCTTCCAGTGTAGCTGAGAAGCCGATCCAGCCTTTGGGCAGACACGTTCCCATCACATCGCTGTGACCCGTTGTTAATCATGTATGATGCATGGGATCGCATGGGCACCAGCATCCTTTCAAAAAGAGGGTATAGAATTGAACAGGTAGCTTTATGCCTTATTAACACCCCCTTTTCTGGAAATCATGGAATTTCAATGTCTTATCTTTTACATCTTAAAGCAAAACATTAATACCTGAGGCTGATTATTCTCAAATTCTTCAAGTGTGCTGTAGTCCCCTCCTCCCCGCTAATGGCACCTGGGACTCTCAGAGGGTGTGATGCTGTCACACAAAAAGTCTTTAAGAATCTTTCACTCCAGGCTGACATCCCCACAGGATGCATTTTAGCAGTTTCAGAAGCTTTTCTTTCCCATGGGGGTTATTAAATGTCTGTCTTGCGTACAGACCAGTATTCGCAGCATTCATTTCAGATTTGAATTGGTTTTAAGGTTCCGTGTTAGGTGGTAAAGAAAATGCAATATTATTTAGAGTCTGTGGTCATGGGAGCAAAATTGGGAGTGATGTGACAGCTAGAAGCCCTTGAAGAAGCAGAGGTGAGGAAAGGGAAAGGACTGTCCCAGCAGTGTCATTCTGCTACTGAGGAAAATGATAAAAATGCCATCCTCTATGTGCTGGAGAAGACAGTGTAAGGTACTGGCCATAGAGCCAGGGAAGGAGTAGAACTATACAGTGCAGTAGGTCAAGTCCGTCTTTCATGCCTAAGATAAAAAAAACCCAAACTTCTCTTTTTTTTTCTTTTTTTGATAGATAGAGGCTAATTCTTTTATTGGGACATAAATATAGCCTTATTTTTCTTCTTTCTTTCCACTCTATACATGCATATGATGCTACCGAGGGTGTTGAAGGAGGGTTGGTTTATTAGCTTGGAAGAAACTGGACTAGAAACAAAATTGGAGGAAGAGGAGGTGGACAAAAAACTAGAAGATACAGAACCAATGTACTCTTCAGTAAAAGGAGGTATTCATTCAAACTCTCCAGTTTCTTCAGGATACGTCTATATTTCAGTGTCCTGCCATATGTTGGAATGACAGCGAAGTTTACCCTTAATATTTTTCAAGGCACTTCAATGTTAAAATGATAGATAGACTTCACACATGCTCTCAACACGCTGCTTTAGTGTGAACGCAGAGGATATAGAGGCTGAGCGAGTCTGTTAGTCCTTTTTTTTCCCTCGTTGCTCTGCACTTGTAGTTTTATCTTTGCCATCCGTTGTATCCCAGTGTGCATTAGTGAACACTGATGCTATGAAATGAAGATGTTCAGGTTGGTTTGTGTGTTTGTTTTCTGTTTTTCCACTGTTTGCCACAGGGATTAGATTTGAACTCATCCCACTGGTGGTATGGAGATCAGTGCCTTCAAAAACACAGACCACTTCACTTAACTCTCCTTTGGAGGCCATCCAGAAAGAGCATGTTACAATGGACACACCAAGGGAAGAACAAAGCCTGTTAGCTTTCCCATCCATAGGGTAATTGATGTGTTAGGGTTGGTACAAGATTAGCCTGACTGTAACATTTAAATAGCCTGTCTACAGATCGGTTGCATTTGAAAGAACTTTGAAGGGGAAGTGTTCCAAGAGATTTTTTTTGTTGTTGTTGGGGCTTGCTAGCAGCTCTGCAGGAAGACCAGAATCAGCTTTCCAGGTTGCATGCCTGGTACCTGCCTTACCCTCCTCTTCATTACTATTGATCCGAGAGAGAAAGTGTTTTAGCAATTCTGGACAGCTAATCAGTATCATGTGATACCCATCTACGCGCGTCAGCGAAGGACAGCGTGTGGGAGCGTGTCTGCGCTCTGCCTGCTAGGCGATAAATAGAAGCCTTCAGTCTCCCAGGCTGTCAATCCAGCAGCTTTAGCTAAGTGCTACCTTCCAGCCTAACACACAGCACTACTGTTCCGAGTCAGAGTGAAACAAGCTTCTGGGCATCCGTTGTACGAGGGTGCTGTCTCTCGGCTTCCCAGAGGCTCCTGGCAGAGCCAGTTTTGCACCGGGCAGTGCGACGAACTGCCTGCAAATAAATAAAGCAACTCGCAAGCAGCAGTGATGGGGAAAAAAATGGTGCGATAACATTTGTGAGTGAATAATGTCGCTGGGGCAAATGGGATCCGACAGGAATCTTAGCTCAGCAGCAGCTACTGAACTCTTTACGGCACAGCCAGATGGCCTGGTGCAACAACAGCCTTTCAGAATTAATAACTGCTTCTCTGGAGGGAGAGGTTCGTTCAGGAACCGTTTCGCATTTCGGCAGAAGTATTTTTTTTTTTCCTAGTGCTTTCTGGCCACTTTGCTCTGGGTGAGATGTCAGCCGTGCTCAATGAGGGTTTAAAAAAAAGGAAAAATTCTCTGTCTCCCTCTGCACTTTCTTCTCTTCCCCCACTCTCCCTCTGTGCTGCCTTCCTTCTGCCTTTGGCTTCGAACGTTGCAGCTTTTAATCTAGAAATTATGGTAACTTGTATGTGCATTTTGAGAGTATATCATTGCTGCAGTTAATTAACAGTTATTAGCGTTAGCGTACTGTGCTGTATTATATGTCACAAATCATCGAGTCTCCCTGTGCAGTTACAGCAATTAAGAACTCCATCACACCTTCTGTATAGTCATTTGGTTCTCTTCCAGGTCTTTTCAAAACTGGAAATTGCTAATCAAATCATTTCTGCTCTGTGCCTCAGTATCGTTTATTCCATTCCTAATGATGTGCGACTTTTTTTTCTTTGGCCGTTAACAGAGGCATCCGTGCGTCTAACCCATTTCGCACCACCGTCATGCTTTAGAGAGGCGATAATGAACTTGCAGAAGGAAGTGTAGGCTTTGGTGTTCTCCCCCCACTTCTTCTTCTTCTTTTTTTTTTTTTTTTTTTTTTAAACCAGTGTCTTTCCTGCTGTTGGGTGATTGAATTTTGAAACTGTAAAATGCATTGACAGACTTACAAACCCAACTTGCCAGAGCTGTAGCTATCACAGTTTAGCTTCAATTCAGAGCTCAGTGAGATTCCTGCCTGATCAATTTGTCATCCCTCTAAATGGAAACTAATTACTTCCCAGGGAAGGATTGCAGGCAAATATCACCCTTTGCATCAGCAGCCTTCTGCAGTGAGGTGGAAGCAAAGTCTAAAGGGTTTTAACTAACAGAGGACAGTGTAAGCCACTTCATTTCTTACCCCTTTCCTTAGTCCTGTCAAGGAGAGTTTATTTTATTTATGCTCGCAGTCAAATTGCATTCACTTTTGCTTAGGACGTATGTCAAGGGCATATTTCGCTTTTCAGGTCAGCTGCATGTGAACATCATGACCCTGACAAGGATGTTTGATGTCATCTGAATACTAAGTCATTTCTCTTACCCAGAGATTGACGACTCCATACATGCTAAAGCCCAAGACATCCTGCTGGGTGTTTCTGTGGCTGTTACAGCTTTCCTTGGAGCGTTCCAGTAGCGTCCATGCCGTGGCTGAGTGCACTGCAGTGCAACACAGGTCAGGTGGTCTTGGGAAAGCTTTGTCGTAGAGTCACAGTTCTGGTCAAAAATAGTTTTAGGAGTTGTATATTGGAGAGGAAACCTCCTGTGAACTGTAGGTACACTGTCAGTGAAGGTGGTCATTACCTCACCTGCAAGCGGCAGCTCTGAGCCTTTGGGGCTCTGCTCACCGCTCAGCAATCCCACCTTTGCTCACCAAATAACCATAACCTGAGAGTCCAGACACCTGCTTCTTGAACCAGCTCATCCATTGACTTACCTTTGCCTTGACATGTGCTTCTGTAAAATATGTACAGTATAACTTCACCCTCATTTCAAGATTTTCTGAGGATTATATAGTGTTAACAAAATACATTGGGAAGGTGTGAGTGCAAAGCAACAGCTATTATCTCCTGCAGGCAGGAGAGCCCAGTTCTGAAAGCAAAAGCATCTCTTGTAGCTAATTACTCACTTGAGGATGTAGGTGCCCCTCCACTCACCTCCCCTTGCGTTGGCCACCTCCATAAGCAGCATTGGCCACCACAGCCTCAGCCTTCTTGGTCTTCTGCTTTTGGCTGTCCAAATATTTTCATAACTTTGTCAGACAACACAACAGAAATTAAGACTGGACTTCTTAATTTTCTCTGCTTTACTTCAGTTGTGCTTATGCAGCCATAAATGTTCTAGAGGTAGAATTTCGTAGGAAAAACACATTATAGAATAAAGTTGAACTGAACGTGGTAAGCCTTCCTGATGATGAGGGGATAATTTTTTGGAGAAAAAATCTACAGGAAGCTTTAAATACAAAGTTGACATCCTTCGCTTCAGAAATCTTGGAGCCATCAGTGGCAGAAAGCAGATAGCATGTTCAGAGTGTCCCAGCATGCTTGTTCTTATGTCATTCCCTAGAAACCTGATTCTGGCTTTTCTCAGAGACTTTTGGTCTGTTGCAGTAGGACCGTTCTTGTTTTGTGAGGAACATACCCAAATCTCTTTATGATGGAGTCACAGAGCACACCACATACTTGGGGGGGGGGGGGGGGGGGGGGGGGGAGGCAGGTGGTGCAGGAGTGGTTCCCAAGTGGGAGATGGCAGTGGCTCCCCAGGAGGTCTCTGTTGTGGGATGGTGGGGGGATGAGCGTGTGGTTGAGGCTTAGAGCAAAGGGAGCAGTGGGATGGGCAGCCCCTGCTAAGTGACTTCTTCCCACGGCTGTTTTACCCACACAACCTCTGATGCTCACGCGCCGTAGCCCTGGGAGCTGCTTGCAACCTAAGCAGAGCTCAGCCAGGGGCCCTGCGTGCTCTTGGAGCCAGTCCTCATCTTCTTGTGCTTTTTTGATGAGCAAATACAATAGAGTCCTGGTCTGTGGCAAAGGTCTTGGATGCCGATTGCTGCCGATCATTCCAGTTATAAGATATTAATTTGCCACTCTACAGAAGGGTGTTAGCTCATTCTGTACTTTGCTGAAATTAGGGTGGAATTTGAGTCAGACTTGTCTAACAGTTTCCTCCTCAGGTTAATTCTTCCATACATGAGATGTGAGAGGTCTGGGACTAGCATCCAGAAAGTGTTTTGTGTCATATAAACAGCTGGAAGCGCAGGGAAGAAAAAGAAGCTTTGCTAAATGACAGATTTCAAATGGATGGAGGTTACAAGTGCGGGGGACCCTCTGCTGCTTGGGGAACTGGATAGCTGGCAATGAGCACGCTCATTTATTGTCTTTTTTATTTCAGAAATGCAACAACATGAAGGGCCACAGGCTTGTCTGGTTTTCACTTTTTTTTCTAATGAACTATCACAGTTGGGAAGGAAATTTGATTTTTTTGGCTTTTCCCCCTCTTCCCCTGGAAAACTCATATATATCCCTAGCATAAAACTTGGGCTCTGTGTCGATATCAATCACTTTCCCAAGAAAACAACACCAAGTTGATTTGCAGTAACTTTTCCAGCAATATGCTGTGACTAACGTAAGTACCTGGTCCCACTGGCTTCAGTAAAATGTTGGATGTTTCAATTGTTTATGGGCTTTTGAAGAAAACTATGCTTAATTATAAGTTACCAGTTGCTCTTTGCTTGACTGTTTTACCTGATTCTTGCTGCTCTTCAGGCTATGCTTCAGGTGGGTTTTCTTTCCCAAATTAGAGGGTAGTTGCAGCAGCAGAGAGCCTGTGGGGGGCAGGAGATGTTGGCTTTGAGAGGCAGGAGCGGGGGCTGCCAGCCCTGGCCCACGTGTTCATACATGCCCTAAGTTGGCAACTCCCACATGAAGTCATGCATTTTTGTGGTAACCCTCTTGACATTTTGCCATGAGGGAACATGCCAGTTGAAAGGCCAGGACAGATTCTACCTCTCCTTGTGTGTGTGCCATGCCTGGTGCCTGGTCCAGATGAGAGAGAGAGAGAGACCAGGCGTTGTTTTCCAAAATCCTCTCCAGTTGGGTCAAGCCATTTTGAAAGATGTATGTCTCCTTCTCAGAAGAACATTGCTAGCCTGGCACAACCCATCCTGAGATAATTTTTGAGAGCCAAACTTGTAACTGGTCATAAGCCAAATTCTCAGAAACATTTGGGCTAGCATCTGCTTTTCCTTTGAGGTATCTATGTCCAGGAGCTGTACCTGCATGCTCTTCCTGCAGATGGACAATCCCTTGCAAATCTGTGTTTTAAAAATTAGCTAGAAACATACTGAGAAAACCAACAATAGAAACCTCTTAGGGCTTGATTTAGGACTAATGTAAGGTGTAAACTGAAAACAAGTCATTAAAACAGTTCTGTCTTTATGGACACTTGTGTTTCAGTTTGAGTGACTTCGGCCTAGCTCAGGTCAAGTTGAATCAAAACTTCTGCTAATCAAAATCAGTTACTTTTTAGAAAAAGAAGTGTGATCCCACAGCTTTTTCTGACACTTTAAACACAGCGGCTTAACAGTAAGTTAAGCAATGCCATATATTCAAGCTTGCTAAGCGGGCTTAAATGGCAATAAGATTCCTTTCACTGTGTCATGAGCTGGACAGTCATTAAAGGCCTGGCTTTGCTTTCTGTTTACAAGCCTAAACCACCTATAGCATTTCAGTTGCTAAAATTGGATGTAGCTTCAAAGAGGATACTGTTAATGAGCTGAGCAGCTGTGTGGTACATTTCTTGTAGTTCAGATATTTCTGCAGATACACAGGTATTTGGAACACCCAGTCTGACCCGACTAAAATGCAGGCTTACTCTGAAACCCCAGACGTAGCACAGCTGGATTGCTGGGGCATGCGTGAGGCTGTACCTTTGACTTGTCTGCCTTTTGGGGATGTGAGCCGTAAGCTTTTTTGCAACCGTATGTGGGGTTGGGGTGTGTGTGTGCGTGTTCCCCCCCCCGCCCCACTTCATGCAGCCCTTTATAAAAACAAATTATTGTATCTCTATTCCTAAATCGACTTGTGTTGGGTTTTGTCACATGGTTTGACCTATGCCTTAACTTCCCCAAAGACTGGAGAGGTTTCTGTTTTAGTTTTTATATGCAGCCCAATACAGAACCTAATTACAGAAAGGTGAGATATGACCAAGGTTTGGTGGCCATCTGACAGGAGCACTGCCATTATTGGTCATTTATGTGCAGTGTGATTGTACAGATAGTCCTCAGGTATCACTATTAAACACACAAAAAGGATTGGTCCATTTCCGAAAATGTTTGCAAAGTTAACTGAGAAAATGAGACAACAGGAGGAAGGGAAGGATTAACTGTTTTCTCCATTTACACAGAGGAGTATTGCATCCCAGGCAGATTTAATAACACAGCAGAAAGCACATAGAAGATTGTTCCATAACTGTATGCTGGTGTTTTAACCTCAAAAGATCATTCTTCTTGTCTGTGTGCAATTCAATGAAGTAATGTCCAGTGTGGACATTGCTCATAGCTCATGGGAGCATCTGTTTAGACGAAGGGGAGGGAGTCTGTATGCTGTAGATGGCCTTTGCAATGCTCCACTTCAAAGTTGTTCTCTGACCACGGCACTGATCTGTGGGCTGAGTTTTGTAGTTCAGCAGCCTTCCTTCAATGAAGGTCTCAAGATATTTTTTTCTTTTCCAAAAGATGAAGAAAATATCTGGTAATTTGAGACTTGGTCTTTGTGAAAGAGAGAGAGGAACAGATCCCTCGCTCGCTGTGGTATCACTGTTATCTGTTTAGATACCATTAACTTGTCCTTTGAAGGTAGTAGATGAGGTTGCCAACATCAATTAAAGAGCAATTTTTTTGAAAGTGTTGGGTTTCCCGGACCCTTCTCAGATCAGGAAATGAGATTAAAATCAGTTGCTGAAAAGCTACTGTGTTTATTTGAATACAGCAGAGCATGGCAGCTCAGGCCACCTCATTAAGGAGGGTATTATAAGCAGCCTGGTATTGTGTTTCCAGTTTGATAAAATGCGTTGTCTGACAGCAAGCTCAGTGCAGCTCTGACGATATACTCTGGCACATATTTTCTGCCTCAGTGGTTCCGCTCAGTAGGATAGCCAGCCTCTGCCTTTCTGTTTGACGTTTTTCCTAATAATTACTTGAAAAATCATCCACTTCTATTTAAAAATTGCTACATGAAGTACTAGTCCGTCTTTGCATCATGACAGCAAGAGGCCAATGAAGTAACGGGTGTTCAACCACATGAAGCTAACTTCATAAAGCATTGCCCAGGGTGCACTGCAGGATGACTTGAAATAATTAGCCTCTGGAGGTTGGAAACCTATGCTGTAAATCCCAGAGCTCGGAGTGAGGATAGTTTTTTATCACTGTCCTTGACAGAAAAATTGTAACATCATGGCTTACTCCATCTTTGACATAATAAACTTATGGTGGTGCTTTTCAGAATCCTCTACTTACACCTCCATTTGCCTTTCCCCTCTCACAACCTTTTCTCATGGGTTAGTTGCCATGCTGTAGGAAGTTTACTTTGGGCCTTAAACCATCATGTAGACATGTAATAGCTTTCAGGCGTCTGGCTTCCAGTGAGACTCAGGCCCTCTCTGAATTAGACAAATTTCCACTGATGCAATCACTGCGACCTTATTGAGTGGCAAGATCTGTACATAAATGAACTGCACTGAGGAGAAGCTCATCCACGCTGGCGCCATTTATCAGTGAAGGATGCTGGCACTGGGGACTTGGAGTTCTTTACGTACAGAGTGGTTTCGTCAGCACGGACCTCTCGGATGTTGTTAGCACCTTGGTGTGTAACGCTGAAATTCAGAGTGGAATGTGTCTGCACAGATACTTGGGTAAATTGTTGTGTATATCAGGAGTGTCTTGTAAATGATAATGAACAGATGCCTTGTACGTACTACACAATAAGCCACTTGAAGTTGTCACCAGTTGTTTATAGATGTTATTAATATTAATAATTTACCACTCATTTCCATATGAAACCACATTAGGCTTGTCTACATTGCATCCAGTTACCTGCCGAAGCTGGGAAGCCGTGGCAGCATGCCCGAGCTAACATGTCCTGCTAAGAAAATGCTGCCTTTGTTCATGTCTCAGCAGCACGGAGCGGAGCTGTATAGATGTAGCAGGGCAGTTGCTGTTCGCTTGTGTCCCCGTACATAGCACAATGAACTGCAGTGATTAGTCAAGCACCTGCTCCAGGGACTATTTTAAATGTTATGCAGAGCTGAATGTCTGCTCAACAAGGGGCAGTTGTTTGGTGGTGAAGGTGCTCTTCAAATATGGGAGAGGAAGTTCAAAGCAGCCTCAGGGAACTTTCCTTTGCAGAAGACTTTAAATGCACCAGGTCTGTCTTGTTAGGGAACTGGCAGAAAAAAGAATCGTAACGATTTGCCTGGCTTTGGAAATCTGAAGTTTAATCTTCTCTAATTTAGGCAAAGTTGAAATCTTGGTGTTCTGCACACATGGAAAGCAGGAGTTTAAGTCAAAAAGTGAGATTTTTCTAAAGCTTTTAGCACTGACCTGCATCTTCTCCCAGGGAATTTAATGGCAATATGCCTGCTAATGTCTGTAGAAGATACAGGCTAATGCCAAACATCTTTAAAAAGCTATGTCAAATGTTCCTTTCACTCCTCTGCTTGCAGCGAGGGAGGATCTCTGATGAAGAGGTGACCCTGCAGAACCAGGGAGCACAGCGCCGAGCTCTGGTTCCACATGTCCTGCTGGGGTGTCTGTGCGGCACAGAAAGATCTTCTGGTGTAATCCCAGGCCTGTTTCTTCAGGGCTTGGGTGTGCCAAAGTCATATCCTCAATGATTACTGCAGTTGGATCCAACTTTGTGTGGTTTAATATACAACACGCTCTGTTGAGGCTGGGTACAATTATCAGTATTTATTCCCAGAAGCCTGGGGAGCTTTTTGTCTAAAGACAAAGCAACAAAAGTTCCAGGGTATGCAAAATACAGACCATTGTACTGCAAGTGAAATATTTAGATAGGAATCATTACTGAGTCCTTTTACAGCAACCTTGCCAGAGAAAGAGAGAGAGAGGGTTGGGGAAGAAAACACAAAGGAGGTAATAATATCTGATTAGCCAAGCAGCTGGAGAACTGATGGGGAATTGTGAAGCCTATCGAGGCATCGTGACTTTCTGTGTGAGTGACATTCTGCAGCAGGAAGCGGCTACCAACTGAGGAACCGCTCTCGAATATTACCCTTAGGACTTGTCTTCTATTGGTAGCCTTGCAGTATCCTTTGCTGGAGCTCTGAGTTTCTGAGAATTCAGTGACTTGTCTGCAAGGCTTAATTGACAACTCTCATCACAGTACCAGCTGGGTCAGATTCATCCCAAGCGCAATGCCAGGGAGGTCAGTGGCCGTGCATGGTGGATGGATATTTTGCAGCTGTCCTCTGTCATTCTGTGTCTTTTCAAGGCTGAGACTGTTGCAATGACCTGAATAATGTTGGCCATGTATGCATTCTGTGAATTAATATAGCAGTATTTTTTGGACGCAGTGCCCAGTTTAACATTATGCCTGCGATATCTAGCTGTCTTCTTGTTTACACCGGTGCAATGTCGTAATTTTGGTCGGCATCACTAATAATGTGAAGCAGCATAGCAGAGGGAACATGCAAGCCCATTATTTTCTAGTATTTTCTTGAGATACAGTGAAGAGCAATAAGAAGCCTTTGGTACTCTGTCTCTGGAGGAGGCTGGAGGGAGACTTGGCCATACCTTGTTGACTGTAGCTGTTGCTCTGTATTTCTCCTGTTCTAATATCATCCTCCGGCATTCTGATGTTTGTGGGTATCTTCCCCCCACCCCCCCTTAACGTTTAATTTGGATGTCAGGGTTCATTTTCCCTTCCTTAGAGCATCACCATACTGCCAGTCAGGATGCCGAGCAGCAGTTTGATCCTTCCTCGGATCGATGGTGATATTTCCCTTAATTGGAACAGGGACAAGATGATACTGCTTTGTCAAGACTGTAGGCCAGCAAAGATGTTATCCACATGAATTTGCACATTAACTTTCATAGTGTTGTGCTCCTGCTTCAAAAACAGTTCCTCATTTAACTAATAAAGCCATATTTTTCTCAGATTTCAGCATAGAAGAATACAGCTGAATTTTGTAATAAAACAGCTCTTTCAAGAGAGAAAAATAAGGGAATTGTTCTTACTGTGTGCCTTAGGACCTTGAAATGTGAACGTGAACTTGATGTACCAACAGTGAGATTACATTCTAGCTCTTCTTATTTTCATTTCTAAAATCTGTGAAACATCATAGATTCATACTCCCAGATTGTAGTCTTGCAGGTAGGATCTAGTTTAGAGCACAATACACAATATGTGAGCTGTAAGAAACAGGACTCCAGCTTCCCGGAGCTGGCGGAACTGCGTATACCAACTTAATCTGAGTCTACCTCCCACAGAGACAACGTAGGAAGGAAATGAAAAGTATATGTAAAGTTTTGTGTATTTATTACTTTTTAAAAATAGTTTTCATGTGTAAAATCTGTCTTTAATGACGCATTCAAACTGTGGTGCTGAGAAGTACTGCATAGCTAATGCACTGTTTTGTTTTTGTTTATTCTGCAGAAATGATGGAATTTCATTTTTTAGTAAAATTACCAGTGCTCCTTTATTATTCACAGGTCTTAAAACGCATGACAGGCTGAACTGCTAAGTCCTCAAGGATTTTAATACCAGCTTCTTTGCGAATCTAAACTGGTTTTCCAGCCCACTACTTGGTGGGCCACAGGGGTTTTTACTGTAGTGTAATACATATTTAAAGCTTCTTATGGATGGCTACATCTGCAAATAAGCTCAGAAAGTAGAAGAGGAAATGCATTGTATTATCTGGAGTTGCGCAGGGAGGAGATTATCATAGGAGAAACCTGAACAAGAGGTGTGACAGTTTAACAGACTGAGGTGCTGACTCGCAGTATATAACAGACACAGGCAGTTCCTGAAGGATGATGGAGTTAAGAGTCCAGCCTTCGCTCATCATTATGAGTAAAGAAACTTCTGGCTCTCTTGCTTGCTTTTTATGAATAGCGAAGGTGGAAAATACCAAGTAGTAAAGGACTGTGTATATTTAATTCGTGTGTAACATTAGGGTTTATTTTGTTTGCTCTTTTATTTCTCCTGTGAACGCTTTTAGGAAATAAATGCAGTGCATTAGTCTGGATTCAGCTGGGCAATGAATGTCTTAGTGTATGTAATGTGCAGCTCTAAGACAGGGACTGTCTTTTTATTTTAGACATCCAGAGTCTAAGTTCATAACTAAGGCTCTTAGGCAATGTAATAACATAAAAAAACCAATACCTGAATTTCTCAATGATAGGTTTTTTTTAAGGAAATTTATAGACTTACAGTCTATATGCAAGGCTGGCATAAGGGAAATCTGGGGTTCTATCAGGCTCTCTGATTGATCTCCTTGCCATTCTCATACTTTCTCTTGGCTCTCCTGAGCTCACATGACTTCCAGATTTGCTCTAAAATAAAGGAGATCAAAATCTGTCATTATAGGATTTAAGCTCCCTTATTATATTCACTAAAACAAGTTGATGGATGAAAAGGCTTCCAGAAATGCAAGCAGACCCTACGTTAGAGCCATGCAGGCCTGCTCAGCTTTGCGTGCAGTATATGCCCTTAGAACACTGGCTGTATTTCTTGCGTACAATATTTATACTTCATTCAAAACCAGGGCAGTAAAAATGATTTAGTGAAATTCACAGCTTTTGAAAGATATTACCATACTAGAGTATGTGCTCGAAACTTTCTAAGAATATTTATATATGCATGCATTTAAAAAAGGATGGATTTGCAACATAGTGCAACTTAACTAGTGCATGCTGTTACTGGGCAGGTCTTCCAGCCCTCCCCGGCTCCTTGACTGCAGCAGTGGGAAGGGAACACCACAAAGGCATAATAGGATTTGAGATGATAGCCAGCTTGTCTGGGAATCCTGAACCTAAACTGGCATTATGTGAAGCAGAATGCCAGACACTTCCACTGGTGCCCTCTTTGATCTGTAACCACGGCGTCGATCAGCGTTTCATCTCAGTGCAGGTGGTGCAACACCTTCTGCTCTGGCCCCACGCTCTCTGCAAGCGAAGATCAGCCAAATGAGCAGAGACACGTCTTTTTGTGTGTGCATGGGATGGGAATTGATGCGACACTGAAAAGCTCTTGTAAAATAACAGTCATGCTGTCCAGTGTTAAAACCTGCCTCAGGACCCAGTTACCTTCATTACTGTGTAACGTGGCCAGTTAAACATTAGGCAGCATGGCACAAATACCTCATATACCTTGAAATTAACACTTTTTTTTATATTTTTTTTTAAAGGTTTACCATTGTCTAGTGTGCTGTAGAGATGAATGGCAGAGAAACTCAAACTTGGAGACTTGGACATTTAAGGCAGTTGGAAAGAGGGTGGGGAGAGAGAGAGCAGTGCTTGCCAGCCACATGATATGCCGGAGCAATACGATAGGGACATTGTATTCTCTGCAATCCTGGCTTAGTGAGAGGAATCTGGCTTCATGGACAAATCCCACAGTGGGAACATTTCTTTTAACTCCGCAGCTGACTTTGGCAGCCGTGAGTTTGTGGCAAGCTGCAGGGCCTCATTAACGCTGCTTCTGAGTCCAGAAATAGGCAGCGTTGGGCTGCTGTAACCTTGCCACGGACGCAGGGTTGACCTCATGGTGTCCTGGACATCTGGGATGGGGATCCTGGCACCACCAAAGCATTTGTAATTGTCTGACACCAGCAGTGTAGAAGACATTGTGTGACTGATTACTAATTAGAAAGATTTAATTTCATTTGGTCTTCAGTGGGACATCAGAAGGAGTACAGCTCCATCGTCATTAGTTACACATTTTAAGAGGCTGATTATGCATTGCCTTATCTGTCTGATACCTAAGTTGCTGTTGTTCTTTGAGTGACTTTGGCCTGATCTCATCAGTTTCTGAGAGATGCTGAAGTTTCTCCATTCCCCATGAATTCAAGAGCACAGTGTGGTGCTCGGATGCTGCTAGGAGCCAGGTTGCTAATACTCTCCAGGGAGGCCCAGCCAGCAATTTAGAGCTGCTGTATCTGTAGCCTGGTCAAAAGCAAGATGTATTCGAAAGCCCAGGAGTAAAGCTAATGCTGTGGTACTTTTGCCCTAGGCAGGTGCGCAAAGAATCAGAATTTTCTTGCTGCATGTTTATTCCTCCAGCTCAGTTTTGCAGATGTAGGTAAACTGAATCCCTTCTTTCATCTGCTTGTCCAAACAGGACCTATTAAAGAGCTGTCTGGTGTTTTACAAAATTCCAGTGTAGATCCAAATCTACTGCAGACATACTGCATCCTCTCAGGAGAGTTTTATCCGGTGTTTTAATGTTGCTTTTCACCCAAGTGTGATGTATTTGACATGTATAAAATACATATAAAAGTTTATAATTATATACGTGCACACCACACAGATGCATACAGACACAGACCAAAACCAATCGCATCTCCACTGTAGCCTGCTGGAAGTTGTTGAACTTCTATAGAAAATCAGTCACAGCTCTGCAATTTCATGCTTTATCATTTTTGTTACATGTATGAGGGAAATTATAAACCTTGTAATTTCTCTCTTACTATATAAAAAGCTTCAGATAACAGCAAGATATGGAAGTCATACAAAATAAGATGCCTTGATACATTAATGAATAAGATCTAACATAAGCACTGTACACCTCAACAGCAGGAAAACGAAAAGAGAAAAACGCAACCTTGAATGGTAGGATTAAAAAACCTATTTGGGGCGAAAAAAAGAGAAAAAAAAATCTCATGAGGAAGAGGGCTTGGAAAGGTAAGGCAAAGCAAAGCATGCTGTAAATACGTAAGACCTCGTTCCCATCTTACTTTGAAATACATGAAAAGTAGTAGGTGGTCTGTGGCAGTGTGATTCCTGTTTTCAGACACCTGCAGAACGCTGTGTCAGGACTGAGATCTGACCCAGCCAGAGAGTCTGTGTGTCTCTGTCCCCACTGCCAGCATCGCTGGGCACCAGACAAAACCCAGCCCTGCTCTTGCACCCATCCTATTTGGAAAGATAGGTTTATTTTTCCAGCCCTCTTATTGGAGACTTAAGCCTAATACAGGAATATTTAAATGTGTTGAACACATGGCCTATAGCACTGTAGAGAGCTCGATTAGACCTGTACAGCCATGAATGCATTCCGAAGCCGTGAATGTGATGATGCTCCAAAGGGCCTGTGCGTGCGGCAGGGTGGGATGCACCTTCACTATCTGTCAGTTCTGCTTTATCCCCTCTCTCAAAATGTAATGCCAGTATTTGAAGACCAAACTTTTAAAACTGGCATCTAATTCAGTTTTATCTGCATAAACTAAATCACCAGATCAAAGCCACTGAGCAAATGAGGACATATATTTGGTTCTTTAAAGTCTGAATTATACTTTAGTGGTACTTTAAAATATGGTAGTGTTAGAGGTACCTGTCATTTCTATTTAGTATAGAAAAAACTTAGTGTTAGACTGGGGCCAGGGTGTTTAACATCTCAGTGAGAGGAGATAAATCTGGGCCCAAGAACCTGCCTCTGAGCACCAAGCTTTAAGTAGTTGACTGAAAGAAATGATGTAATGACAAGAAAAAATAAAGATCAACACTGTGGTTTCCTGGTCCTCCCCATTCCGAAAGCTGGGACATTTAGTTGGATGCCATTAGTGAGGCAACGGGCCAGATAAAGATACGGGAGAATTCCCAAGCATGTATTTTCCAACCTTCACTCTGCAGTATTGGTACCTCTGCAAATGGGTGTAGTTATCTCCCAAGGCACATTCAGAGAAATCCTTCTTAAGCCATATAATTCAGGTGCCAGGTGGCGAGTGGGTGGGGTGCCGGCGGCTCCCCGACGGGCTGAGGACTCGGCCGGTGCTGGGTCGCACCCTCGCTGTGAGCTGCAGCCTCGGGACGTGAGCGGTGACGGTGGTGATGCCTGCGCTCCGCTGGGACGGTGGGCTTTCCTCTGTGCGGACAGGGGGAGTCTCAACGCAGGCGATAAAAACAGAGGAGCAGAAAGTCTTGGGGGAACCGGGAGGGTTTGGGTAAATATGAGGTGAAGTCTGCCGGAGGCTCGGCTGGCACCGAGCTGTGCGTCTCATCCTGCCCTCAGTCCATTTTAATTTGGCTTTCAGTTCCACAAGCAGTTATACATGTGCTTAGCACAAAATGTTTTGCTGGCTTTATGTGGCAAGACTTTTCCTGTGCTTAAATGCAACATATGTGTTTTTAGCGCAAGGCCTATAGATTAATTTCAGCTGCAGTTTTTTAAAAAGCAATGTTTAAAACTTATCTGTCTACCTGTGGCAGTTGAATCTGTCAGCTCTAACTCCACCTTTAACTGGCAAAGTTTTCCTTTACAGCCACATTTTAAAAAGCCATGTCTTCTAATCATAAAGCAATTTACCCTGTTTATATTTCTGGCTCTTTCTGACTGTCGTTCCCTGTGCCTGGCTAATCACCGAAAAGCAAATAGATGCTTCCTCCCATAAAACCAAATTACTGAAATGGGCAGTGTTAAATGCACATTATCACACATGGGGTGCTAGAACGAGGAAGAAGGAAAGATGTTTTCAAATACCTGCAATATCTCCTAAAAATTTTACGGATGGTGGAGAAGTGGGGAAAGAGACCAAGGAAAGAGAGATTTTAATTGATTAGCTTTTGCCCTCTGGGTCTAACCTGGGAGTAAAGCTGAGGATATATCATCAGGATGTACAAAAATCATCAGGTCCCCAGTTTTACTCATCTGCAGAATTGCATTGGTGTGCTGAAAACCGTACATGCAGTGAAGCTTATTCTGTGAAGGCTCAACTGCCAAAAATAAACCTCATTGGGATTCCTGAGACGGCTGCTGTCAAGGAAAGTCAAATTTGGAGCTTTAAGCATGTGAACAGTGTCATTTTAAAAAGTCTGTTCACCAAGGAGATAAATAGGGATTAGCCTCACAAGCTGGTTTAACTCCCCTACATCCTAGCGTGTGCGAGGGAGGGAAGGTAAGAGGCACCGGTGACAGGAGATTGTATCAGGGTTTGTCCAATTGACCAAATCCCAGCCAGCGCTGCTGCGGGAGCAAGCGAGGACGCTGTCCCTGGCAAGGAAACCCTGATAGTGTGCATGGGCTGGTTGTGGTTGTCTTGTTCACTATGAAATTGTACCTTCCCCGGTGTGGCCTCCTGAGCCATTTTTCTGAGTCTGATTGTGCGCAGGTTTACCGAAGGGCACACTCGGAACGAACAGTTGTGCTCGGCTGGGCTAAAGCAGTCTCAGCCCCACAGTTTTTGTGCCATAGCCATGTTACTGACTGTAGCAGGCTGTGAACTAGGAACTACCTTGTGCCTGTTACCATAAGCCAGCTGAAAAGGCAAAACTAAACCAACCAGCCCTGAAAATTACGATACAACATATCTTTTCCAGAACAGCGATATTCTTTGTATTTCTTTTAAATACTGTCAGTTAAAAAACTCTCTCTTTTGTCAGGTATTTTGTCATACTGAACATGCAGATACCTGTTTATGGTAACTCCTTTCACTGTACTTTTCTCAAAGTTTCATTTATGGGTGTGAACCATGAATTTTTGGTATGGCTTCTGGATAAACTGTTTGAGCTTGGAAGAGCTCTGTCTGAAAATGCTTCAACAGAGGTACTAAATCAACAGCAGCCTTTTGCCACTGCAAACAATTGCCAGGTACATCCTGAAAGCAGTTCCTTCCTCTTGTACGGTTCCAACAACATCATTAAAAAAAAAAAAAATCTTGTCCTTTGTACTTCCTCCCCCCTCCATACATGCACATATCTTGTAGTAAATTCATTTTTCAGTCCTGACTTTGTGCAAACACAATGTTGTGCTGCAAGCATTAAAAGGCAATTTAGTACTCAAAGGATTAAAAGCTCATGTTAAATTGAAGACTACACTTGGCATAAACATTAAAAATTGACAGAACACCCTACACATTAACTGCACCAGGGCTCCATAATTAGCATTTAAAAGTAAAACATCATTTCCTTACTGTTTCCTACTTACTCATTTATAATGCATTTATTATAATACGGATGTGAATATGAGGCTTTCCACTACTGTCAGTTAGTAAATAAAAAAAACCCTACTCCTGTTAGAAACATGGGCCTTTACACAAGGAATGGGGGATGAATGGTTTGTTAATCCAAATCTCAAATGCATGATGAATCAGCAGTGACTAACTAACCTCATTCTAGGTCTACTTCTCTTACATGAGCATCCACAGAGAAAGCTCAGAGCTCGGCAGTGGTGGGTTTCATTGTCTAGCATCGGCAAAGGGAACACAGCGTAAACTCTACTTGTCGGGATTTTGATGTATTGTGTTGGTTCTAGTGTTGTGCAATGTGGGAAAACAGATATATAGTTCATCCTGTAATGTGGAAAATTTGTTGCAGATTGAAATTTGAATGCAAAAGAAAAAGATTGAGAAAGCAAATCTCATTAGGGAAGCGGAAAAGAGAGACTATCAAATGTTAAAGGGGTAGTACTTTATTGACTTGTTTTATTTTTGGATGAGAGAGTGTTTTGTTCATGCATACTAATGCAGACCACTTTTGTCATTAAAAATGGAAGGTAAGATGGCCAAGCGCTACATCTGTTGGGTTCCAGCATAATTCTGTGTTTGATGTAAATCATGCCCCATGTCTGCACTGACATGGCATTGCCTATATTACATCTGGCTTGAGCTGTTCTTCCCATTCCGCATCCCTTAAAACCACTTTCCTGTACTTCCAGCAAATCTATCAGGCTTCAGCCAAACCTTTTCTTTCAACAGATCCATAGCTCTTGACACACTGGGAGAATTTTAATTAGGCTGCTTAGATCATCCTGGGTGTCATTTGATCAAGATTACAATTTGCCAAAAAAAGTGTCTCCACATCCAGACCTGGGTCAGTGAGCAAAGGTTCTTTTTCTCCAGCACAAAAGGAGACATTCACTCCGCTGGTCAAGGCAGCCACCTTCAATTGTATCTGGCTTCCACTGGTGCCGTGCACTGGATCAAACCCTGGCCCACTTGCACGGGGTGGGGTTTGCAGATGCCCCACGTTCAAAGCAGTGAGGACGGAGCTGGCCACGCCACTTCTATGAAAACCCACCACTGTTTGTTCATATCCAGAAATGTGGTAACGTACAAATAATCTTGAAAAAGCTTCACCATTACCTCTGCACGGCTTGCTGACATGATAAACTTCTTTTTGTTCCCGCTCTGAAACCTCACGTCATATCCCACGTCGGCCAGGGTCACTGCTGGGTGGAAGACAAGACCACATTTTGTTCAGCCTCTGTGAAATGCAATTAGAAGCCCTTCCGCAGCCAGCAGGAGCTTAAGTTAAAAGGAGAGAGGGGGGAAAAAAGGGACCTCCCCGCTGTCCAGCAGTGTGTTGACTTTGAAGTCCTGGGCCATCTTTTGTCCCCCCCCACCAGAGGGCCTTTAATCAGGACCTTTGCCTTGTCATTCGGGGCGAGGGAGGGGGAACCTGACACAGTTGGTGGGGTTGTCCCTGTGTGTGCCGGGAAGAAAAGTCTTTGTCAGAAATTTCCACTGACCCAAGCACTTTGTTTCTTTGTCTCTCCCAGACGACTGTTTGAACTAAAAAGAAGACGAAAACTCTCGTATGTGCTAACAGTATTTTAATAGGGAGCCCCGGTGACTTCTTGCGAGCTTTCCTGCCAGGTCCAAGGCAGAGATGAGGCTTTTGGTCTGAAGGCCTCTTAAAATAAAGCCAGTTCAGGCAGCTTTTTATAGCCTTCTCCTCTGCGTACATCCTGGGTGATAAAAAGAGGCTCACGCCATAAGATTGCAACACGCTGCTAAGTAGAAAGACTTAATTATCATATTAGGTGTGATATTCTATAGACAGAGAAGCTGAACTTGGTAATGATTAACAGCTTATTTTTTGTTGTTCGCATAGTAGCAATTTATAAATCAGCTAAAATTTCTTAATAAATAGCCATAAACCCCAAGCATCATACCCGTTACATAAATTTTGCAAAACACGGAGGCACTAAGGTAGAGAGACCTGAATCTGGCCTTAGTGCTGGGAACTGTATCACAGCCCCAGCCTTGCCAGTGATGTACTGCACAGCCCCAGGGCAGCTGCTTGCCTCCTTGTTGCCAGAATGGAGATGACACAGGGCTAAGCTGGAATGATTTATGCTCTGTTTTCTGTAGCGTTTTACAGATGAGCAAAATGCTCCACTGAAATGCTGAGAATTATATTAAAATTCAGGTTGCCAGTGTTTTACTCATGACAAATCTACTTGAGCTACTTTTCAAAGAAATTTTTATGTATCTGTTACAATCTCGCTTTGCTATTGAAATATGTACAGCTGGACTCATAACTATGACTTTTATTCCTCAGGTAGAGGCATAAAATAGTACTCAGTGCTTTTTAAATTATATAAAATATTTCTAAAATAACTCTTCCATCCCAGTTAAACAAACATTATCTCCTTAGCCGCTTTTCCATTCACATTTTGATATGCTGCAGCTTTTTCCCTACATTAAATCAGTTCCTCTTCAGAAAAAGTGGATTATTAAAAAGGGGGGAAAAAAGAGAAAAGATTTTATAGGAACAAATAGATTAATAACTAACCGCGATAAGATCTGGCAGCCTTTCTTAGAGGTGTGTGTGGAGTAGAACATGTAGCTGTATTATCAAAACAGGTTAAAGTTTTATCGTGACTCTCATGTATTTTATTAGATTCTCAAAGCACACCTCCTCGAGTAATGCCTGGAATAATCCAGACTGGATATAGATCAACTGATTAACTGAATCTCAGGAACAATAGCTCAGCTTTGGTATCAATTTTACTCTTTCGGCTTCTTTTCCATGACCTTCCTATCATTAATTTTTATTTCGTATTTGTCCCTTTCTTCTTGTAAATTCAAGCATTTATTTTGAAGTAAACACCAAGCTTTCATCCTTACAGATCATTCATGTGTTCCATCCCATTTATGAAACATTACATTACAAGAGAAAACAAACCTGCCCGCTCCCTCTAACACAATAACATTACACACTGTATTACATGCAACATGACTGACATGTTAATTAATAATAGAGGGACTTCCCATAATTTATCCTGAAACTCCGCAGTCCTGGCTCTCGCTAGGTTAGCTGTGTATTTCTAACTTTTTTTGCTCTCTCAGTAACTGTGGTTCAACCTTGCAAAGGCTCTCTGCCTAATCCAGTGAAATTTATAAAACGGTGCTTAAGTTCGAATGCCAGAAGAGCCCCGTTAGCTTCAAAAGGACTTCTTTTTGCTTAAAGTGAAGCAGATATTTAAGTGCTTTGCTAGCTTAGGGTCAAAGTGTTCAGCACATTGTTGGACTATGTCTTATCTACCTCCTCATGAAAGGTACAGCAGAACATTTGGCATGTCTTTATCAAGCAGAGAGGTGCAGCCGATTGACTTTATGTGACAGCTAAAAGTGAAGGAGATCAAGGGAGCTTGAGAGACAAAGAAGTTAGGTTTTGTCAGAATCTTAAATGAAAGAAAAATAGCATTTTGAAAGCCAGTAAAAATTTTTTCCTGTATTAGAAGGATTTTGTTTTCAGAGGACTTTAGATCAGGACTTTCTGAGAGATTTGGATGTGTGGATGGAGGCTGGACTAGAGCGGAATCCGTCTGCTTATTTTGTTGTCGACCTTTTTGTCGTGAGTACCGTGGCCTTCCGCAGCACTTTGAACATAGACTTCTGCAATCCCAGGTGAAGATGCACAGAAGAATTGGGAGCCTTGAAGAAAGTATTAGTGAGGCTCTCATATAATTCTGACAAGTAGGTTAGAACCAGCAAGGTGCCTGGTAGGCTTAATAGTAAAACTAGACAGCAAATTTACAACAAGAGGTCAGCTGTATGATATGAATTGAGCTCCAACATTTCCAAAATGATGACCAGGAGGAATTTTCTTTTTTGGCTGCAACATTAGCTTGATTAGTTCTCATGATACAAATTAAAAGGTCATTTGCATTTTTATTTCTGTTAATGATCATATGAAAAAACTATTTGTTTTAAACACAATATTGTGTCTGTGCTTTCTCTTGTGCCGTAAGGTCAGCGCATGTGCGTGATGGACTCTTTCATTCCATAGCAGAAGGTTGTAAGGTCCTGGATGAGGTTCTGGTCTCACTGGAGGATCAAACAGTAGACGAAACTGGGCAGCGTTCGGTTTTTGGCGCTACCTGCATTTGTCTCGTTTGATGTTCCTCCCCCGAGGACTGGGAAATAACCATGCGCTTTGCCTCCCGTTCATTGTCCTGCCCGTTGGGTTGCAAGGAGTCTCTCCTCCCACATGGTTGTGCCGTACCTCATGCCATGAGACCCTTATCAAAAGCTTTTTCTGGAGCCCAAACAGATGAGTGGGTTAGTGCAGGGCAGACGTGCCAACGGCGGTGGCCCGTGGCCCACCAGGGTAATGCCCAAAGGTGTGTTCCTGGAGGTCCCGAGAGGTGGAAGAGAGGTAAGTGTTGTCCCTCGGGTGCTGGTGGCCCCTGCTGCAGGGACAGAGCTGGAGTCTCCCAAGGAGGGCCGCGGTTTGTGCAGATTTTAGGCAGTTTTCTCTTATTTGATGCCCGTATCAGCAACCCCAGCTGTGAGATGAGAAGTCCTTTCTCTGCTGAGCCAGAGGTTTGGACAGTGAACTGCCCAGTTTCCCCCCACAGTTTTTCCCCATAGTAGGAGACTTTTTCTGTGTATGTCTTCTTTTCCACATCCTGAAGCTCAGATGCAACTAGAAAATCCTCTTCTTAATAAAAAAGCTGGCATAAATGTAAACTATGCAAGTGTCAGGTTTACGTTTATCCTTATAAGGCACATCAGCAGTAGATGTGCATTTCTGCTAGGCTTATTTATTAAAGAGTTCTGCACGGCAAAGGAAATATCTCCAGTGTTATTTTCAGGCTCAGTGAACTCCAGAATGTATTTGTGAGCTTTCCAGTTATGATGACATCAGTGTGGAAACGCGAGGAAGGGGACTCAACGACAGCAGGCAGCTTTCCTGCCACTGCTAATTTACTGTCTTTCTGAGAACCAGATCCTAAACACTTGAAGTATTAACATCATTTCAGCTCTTAAGTAAAACTAAAGAAGTCTTTTCATCTTTCTATTGAGTGGCGGGCTCCTTAAGTAGATCACAAGCTTTATGCTGCTTTGTCTGAGTGAGGAGGAAAACTTTAATTGTTCCCATCTTCCAGTGCAGGTATTGATTAATAAAATGTATTAGTAAAGATCTTGCCCTACTTTTTGCACCATCAAACAAGTACTTAATGACTGTATTACTATGAAAATGGCATCACTTTAAAGCATTGAATTTGATCCCCTTTGTACTTTGCTTTCATTTGATTTTTTTTTTTTTATCCCATTATGAACAATAAAGTTTCTCCTCTATTTTAATATTATACAGCGGAAGGGAAAGCAGGCAGTGAGTAGCTCTTAGCTGAGGGTACCAAACTCAGCCAAGCTGGGAGCTGCGGTGCCTGGGACGTCCCCAGGCAGAAGGATGTGCTGCCAGCTGGGGAGGCTCTCTGCAAGTGCAGACTGGTCAGCAAGCAAATGTTAGATGGTAAATCTGTATAATTTACTCTAATTTAGCATTTGGTGGGTAGGAATATTAATATGACTCACACGCTAAGAGGGAGAAGGCGTGTTTATGAGGAACATAACTAATAGGTCTGTGTAAGGTAAAGAACGCTGCCTCCCACCTCATTTAATCGTCTTTCCTCCTTTGGGTACCATTTGCAGAATCCCACTTATTTTACACCCCTTTGCAGCTTTGTAGCTACATACCAGCCTACCTCCTCCCACCCCACATCCCTGTGCTCACCGATGTATATCAAACCTCATGCATAAAGTGCCCGTATTTTGCACGCCTGCTGAGTGGCAAACGCCATGTGCGTGCACCGATTTACCACTTATTGTCAGGGCTCCATCATGCTCTCTGTTTATAAATACATCTTTTTGTATTGTAGCTGGGAGTTCTTGGAAATCCTACCTTTTCGTAGCCTCAAAATGGAACTTGACTTACCCTTGAGAAGTCTCTCCAGTTTGCGCCTTGCCAGGCCACTACGTCGTACTAAACACTTTTGCTTTAGAGCACTTTGAGCGTTAGTACAAAATTGTTAAGACCTGACAACAATATGATGCTTTCAATTGTGATGCTTTCATCAAACCTGTCTTTGCCCGTACCTGCTGACACGGTCCAGCCAGGCTGGCTGCCTAAGCCACGGGGCTTACGGTAACTGGAACGACAAAGCATTTCTTGCTGCAAAAAAAAAAAAAAAAAAAAAGTGTTATTGCAGAACACTTCATAATCTGTAAATTTGGAATTAAGGCTCAACGTTTTATAGTACCAGTACCGGGAAGTCCCATGTCTGTTACTAAAACATGCGCCGTGGTGACAATAACACTTGGATTTTATGCAATGCTTTTATATCCAGTGCTGAAAATTGAGGCGCAGAGAAGTGAAATGAGAGCCCAACTGCCTTCCACACCAGGGAAAACTTGAAAATATCCCCACAGCTGACTGCTAGCCCGTAGCTGCTGGGCCACACTCATACCTTAAATAAAATGTGGTTTAGTCCACCTTTGCAGACACGTAGGTCTGCTGCTCCGCTGCACAGAAGTGGCTTGGGTGCCACGTCGGGGTGGGAGGAGTGGAGAAACACGGTTGCGTCGCTTAAAATAGCCAGGAAAGGACCCTTAGTCCTTTTCTTGCCTTGTTCCCTTCACATTCACAAATGTTCATCTCTGTCTCTCCTTTTTTTTTTTCCATCCTTCCTAGGGGCGATGACTGACACATTAATATATGTCTAGCTACGTGTCTTAGAAATCAAAAGGAAGGTGCTGTCAGAATCGCTTGTCAGAAAATGAGATTAGGCACACTTGTCATTTGCTGAGGATTGCAGTCTTTCAGAGATAAGGTTGCATTTAATGAGTGTAAAAAGCCTCCTTGTGAAAAAGGGGGTGGTGCAGGAGAGAGAGAATGATTATTTTTCTGGTGTCAGCTGAGTGCTTTATCATATAACTTGATACTGTGGCACCCTGGCAGGCACTGATAATGGCTGCTGGGGCTATTGCACCTCTTCAGTTGCTCTGCAGCTTCAAAAGTGATGACTTGTTACCTGCTTTTAAACTCTTCTTGGATGTTGAAACCCACTATCCTAAGGGAAAGAAGCAAAAGCATGTACAGTGTGTTTTAAAGAAAGACCTGTGAAAACACGCAGTGTAAAGGGAATGTGCTAAATGTATAGCCACTTTCCCCAGCAAACTATAAAGAATACTCAGCGGGTTTCAGTGAAATATGGAACTTGTCTGACAAGTGAAGGATAACTAATGAGAAACAGAGCTGTATCCCTCTGAAACCAATTGTGTTTTGTTATGGAAAATATTTATCAAGCTTTTTTTTCATTTGTTGGTTCTCCTAACAGTGCCATAATAACTCCTCTTATGTATGTTATTTGGTTTCTCTTCTATACATCTCAGTTATTTAAATCTGCAGTGGGGTGGGTTTTTTTGGTTATCAATTGGATATTATCATATTGTACATGAATATTTTAGGTGAATGTTTCATTCATCAAAGTAATGGTCATTCTTTTGCCAAGTTAATGTCTTTGCACTGTTTAGAAGCTGGCTAAATGTACAGATTTATTGTTCATAATGTACTATCTAAATATGAGATGACAGTCAAAAATGGAATTTATCTGTTCGGCAGAAGAGACCCTACATTAGCTACATGTTTTTGCGATAGTATTTCTTTACTTGGCATACCTCTTTTAAAATTATCCGTGGAAGAGCAGATTTCTGTCGTATATTCTCCTCATCAAATGAGATGTGATTTTCATTATTTTGCTTGAATGTTAGAAAATGAAAGAAATTACTTGATTGGTTTATGGTGCTGATTCAGCATTTTCTGGGCTAAAAATGACCTGAAAGACAGAAGGGGATTACAGCACGCAATAATGGATGCTTTATTCAGTGATCAGAAAGTCTCTTCTTCTGACTGAGAAGAAGAGAATGAAAAATATTTCTCTCTTATTAGTTGATTCAGTACCCAGATATTGACAGACAAATTAATTTGAAATACTTTTTCAGTTGCAGAACCTGCTAGCAGGCAGAAATTAGGGGAAGATAATGGCTACAGCTTAAAAGCGGTGCATTTATGAACTGTCCTCCCAGGAACGCTAGTGGGTGGGGAAGAATTTATATTTTATCTTCTTACCCAGTGATAGGATCTTGCAAATGTTCCCGATTAGACTGTGGTGAAGGTAGCAGCTCAAGAGCCCAGCGAGGTCTCTAGGAGCCCAGCTAACCCATGTTCCATCGTGTATTTAGTAACTCACAATTCAAACCCCAGGAAGGTATACAGGCAAAGAGATAAAATGCATGTGTTTTCTGATGGAAAAGTTATAGCTGGGAGTCAGTTTGGGGATTCTCACTCTTCATCATTGGCAGAGGGAAGGAAAGACGACTGTGGTGTTCACCTCAGAGGCTTCACACTATCTGGAGAAGCTTGGGGGAGGAATGGCTTCACACTTGTAGGACAGAGAAGATTTCTCTTTAGTGCAGTGCATGGGTTCAGAAAACTATCCAGCCTCCTCTAGGCATGCAGAACTGGGCTAAATTCTGTCCTCGGAAGCAGTGGAGACCACTTTTTATGTATGTTTTATAGGTCCAGGCCCATAAGGGTAGGGAAGAAAGAGCAGCCCTATTGTTCCCTGAGCCCCACTTTTTATCTTTGTTTCCATTTGAAACGAAAATCATAAAACTGCCTGCAGAGCGGTTGCCTTGCTGCTCCTCTAAATGAGAATTCCAGCTTTTATGCTAATTCAGTTTCAGGTTTCTTTGAACCTGCAGTTTATGGGCCTCTGCCTAAAACTGCAATCTGTTCTGCATAAAAGAAGGGATTACAAAGTGTTTTAGTTTTGCAAATGCTGCAGAAAAATAAAAATAATAAAAAAGTTGCACTGTCATTAATACACTCTCGCAAAAGTTTTCTGCTTTGTCAAATAAAAAGCTTTACTTAGACTGAGAACTTACCCAGTGATGTTACATAGTCCAGTAGTTCTGTTTCCCGCTAAGAGGTGCATTTACTTTTTGTATCACCTTTTCCCCTGCCTTACCTTAGCAGAAAGCCCACGAGCGCTCCGTCTCTGCTAGAAGGGCCGTCGAGAGAGCATCGCTTTCACCCGCTGCCGGAGCCCGCTGGGCACGCCAGGCGCTCACCCTCGGGGCTGGCGCTGCGCACACACAGCAGCGCAGACTCTGGCCTCCTGGCAAAACCCGGCCGCGCCACGATCTACTTTTACTGACATCTGCTGCTACCTTTTTACGGCATAAACCAGCAGTGATTTTGTCGTTGTTTAGGTCACTCTCAAGAATAGGTCCTTTTCTCGAACCTCTTTAAAGCCTTAGAGTTGAAGTACTTTCTGGTTGGGACATTATGCGGTGGCTTGCTGTTCAAAGTCATAAAACTCTGCTGATAGCTCCATAAATTCTTTTCTTGGGGAAAAGAACCTGCATCTCCTATCCAGAAATGGACAAAATTATGTATGTTTTCAAAGCATTATAGAAGGCTTTATAAGGCATTGTAATCACGCTCTGAACTCAGACACCACTGTGTCTTCTGGAAAGATTAGCAACTTAATGGAAGCATAAATGTTTCCAGTCTTTCACAGAATACCAAAGAATTGGAATATCCAGTTTTCACATTGCCAGGAAAAAGCTGCAGAACCTTCCAGGTGAGGTGAGGTTTGCCATAAATAATTTAATCCAATATAATCTGCTGTAATTTCAATATTCATTTCCTCCTTGTGCCAGAGATGGGTAATTCTTCTTTGGAATCACTCTGTGACTTGGAAACAAATGTCTGCTTCTCTGCCTGCTGTCTAGGCGGCTTTAGGTCATTTTTATAAAATGGCTGGATCTGAAAACCTCTTTTGGAGAGTGAAAGATCTTGAAATCACTTTTGATCCAAGTTCAATGCACTTCATTTGGCTGTTGTTGTGGCAGAAACAAATGTCGACGCTGACAGAGACCACAGACAGATGAAAAAAATCCTGGCAAGGTCCCACATAGATAAGAGACAGAAGGTTTCAAAAACCTATCCAGGCATATCCTAAAACACGGGGAAATATTGCTGTCAAGAGAGGGGGAAGCTTGATCCAAAGGCCATTGAAATCATTAGGAGGTGGTGGTAGGTTTGGGTTTGTTTTTTTTTTTTCCCTTTGATTTAATTTGGCTTTGGGTGAATTCCTAAACTCCAAACTTCTCATTCAGAATTATAAAACACATTTCGTGCATGTATAATGTCCTAGTAGGGAAACAGAGGTCCTCTACTTATCTCTAAGGCATGAATAATGAACATAATGAGACCCACAGCCCTGCCAATAAACCTTAACAGCCCTAGGGAGATGAGTAGGTAAATGCATTTCTGATTTTGTGTATGCTGAGATTTCAGGTGTGGCGTGTGGTTAACGTTTGAAAAATCCAGTACAGACAAGCCTGTAGTTTCATCCAGGCTAAATTTATCAAATTAAAGTCTTGTGAGGAGTCTAGGCTTTAATTAGACCCATTCTTACCATGCCGAGATGTGGAAAGTCTTGACCAAAGTGCTCATAGAGTATATGAGCTGCCACACCTTAATATTGTGCATTTAATTCCTTGTCCAGGTACAGTCTCGCCGTCCACGCAGTCCCCGACTCCTCGGGTTGTTGTGCAGAGACTACTCTGCCATTCTAATGCCTTTATTTATCTATTTTTGGTGGAGACCGAAAACGGCACTCAAGCCATCCATTTCCTTGGCTGAGCTCGTGAAATAGACGATTGACTGCGATGGCTTTTGGCCACTCTCCACTGCTTATTCCAGAAAGCAGATGTGAAGCCATCTCTGTGGGGTTCCTAGAGGAGGAGATGGAAACCACCTCTCGGGCAGCGCAAGATGACTCTTTGCAATATATTTATTAGGAGATGCAAAAACCTGTGAAATTTTAACAGCCAAAGTCCAAGCTCAGATACGCTGTAGAAATCTAGGGATAACCCTGCTAAGGTGGACAGCTTCGAAGAATGCGTCTTTCCATTGCTGTAACCAGGGTCTGAAGTTGGCCGTGACTTTTTAATTTTCTGATGAAGACGTTCTGTCACAGTTTTACCAAAGCGTTACCTCTCCTGATAGTGAAGGCACTGTGGCGTTTGCAGCCACGCTCTGAATTTGAGGCTGTTGTGGACGTGTTTGTCTCCTGCTTATTGTTGTCATTCCTGTCATGCATCTTCCCGTGTAGTTGTCCCGGTGGAAACCGTCGCGGTCAGTGCAACTGTACCTCAAATAAGAACTTTGGAAAAACCACGACATAATGCTGAGGAGGAAAACTGTTCTTAAATGGCTCATACGGTGCTGGAATGAGGAATGAATGAGAAATATTTTCATAAAATCCTGTATTTCTACATCAGTCATCGGTAAGAAGGTTTTCTTAGGAGTTTTTCCTTAACTGTAGCACTTCTACCGGCGTGGCCAGTTCAGACCATGCTTCCCCTCCCTCCCCTCCCATGCCGTAGCGTCTGCTGCGGGCAGGGCCTCCGGAGCCGCTGCAGCGGGGCGCGTGGCTGCACCCTGGTCGCTTGGGGAACGCTCAGAGCCACGCACCCACCTTGGCGCCCAGAGAAGGGCAGTCCCTCTTCATCCCACCTCGTCTTCATCCGCACCCCGTCCCTGAGGTGAGCTCGGGGCTGGCCCAGGACGTCAGCGTGTCTTTCGAAGCTCCCCTTGGATTTTGGGCACGTGATGCTTTTCCTGGCTCAGGCGAGGCCAGCTGTGCTCCCAGAGCCGTTGCTCTGCCTCTGATTTCTGGCTGGTGCAGGCAGTTCCTCTCTTTTCCTCCAGGCTGAGCTCCGCCACAGGGGTTGAGGTGAGTCGGGTTTGCCAACCCGGGTTCTGAGGATTTATCGCAAATCCAGGTGGAGCCCACTGGAGTTTAATTCCATTAGCACTCCTAGCCCAGTATTGATTTGAAACCTTGAAAACAGTCCCTGGTCAAGGCCTCGCGAGGCCGTAAGACCTACCTTAGCACCTACAGCACTTCCCAGGAAACGCCCTGTGGTACAGGGATACCACGCCAACGAGCGTAGCCGCCTCTCATCTTCACGGCAGCTTGCTTTATAGGAGACATCGTCTAGCTCTGACTGCCGTGCTTCAGTGAGTAATCATTTATATAATAATATATCTGTGCATTTATTTTCTGCGGTGGCTATTACTAATGGTGTGCGGCGCTTAAGAAAAACCTACAGTGACTAAGAAAGCCATTGCCCGTTGACAATGACACGAGGTGCTGCGAGCAGAGTCAGGCGAGCCTCTGCAAGCTTAGAAGCCCCGGCCCCACGTGCACGTCGCCCGAGTGCCCCCCAGGTCCGACAACTTCGTGCACGGTTGGGCGTCTCCGTGCGGGCCACCCTGCCTGAAGTTGGGGACAATTGGTTTTTTTCTCCATTTTTTTGTTTTAGAAGAAATTAAATTTCCGGTTAAAATACTGCTGAATGCAGTATGACATTTTTGGCTGCGTTGCCCCCCGTGGAGCTTCCCCGGCTGACGCTCGTGCGCTCCCGGGGCCGGGGGGCGCTGCCCGGCTCGGCGAAGGGGTGGCCCCGCCGGCTCGGGGCCCGTCCCGCCCGGGCCGGAGGCCGGCCCTACCCCGCGCCCCCCGGGGCGGGGGGGGGGGGGTCGCCGCCGGTTCGGCCGAGCCCCGGCGCGGGGGAGGCGCCTCCCGCCGGTGTGTCCCCCCCCCCCCCCCCCCCCCCCCCCGCGGGGCCGCCGGCGGAGCCCCGGCGCGGGGCGGGGCGGAGGGAGGAGCCGGCGGCGGGGCCGGGCAGGGCTGGGCTGCGCCGCTCGGAGCGCCGCGCAGTGCGGAGCGGAGCCGAGCCCAGCCGAGCCGAGCTTAGCGCCGGGGCGGCGGCGGGGGTCCGGCCGGCAGCCCCGCAGCCCGGCCGGGCGGAGCGGCGCGGAGGAGCGCGGAGCAGCGCGGAGCGGAGCGGCCGCCCCCCCCTCCGGGGATTACAGGCTTGCGAGGTTGTTTCGGCGGGGCCGGAGGAGCGGGGGCCGGGCCGCCGCCTCTCCCCGATGGAATTCACCTGAGCGCGGCCGCGGCGAGCCCTGGACGGCGGGAGGGACGGTGCCCCGGCGGGAGCCCGCGAGAGGACGGGCATGACTTTTTAAAAAAAAAAAACAAAAACTAAAAACTAAAAAAAACCAAACCAGACCGAAAAAAAAAAAAAAAGCAGACCGCCCCCCTAAAAAATACCTAAAACGCAGAAGAAGGAGAAAAAAAAAAAACCCAAAAACCACCGAGCCGCCCGGAGGAGGGGCCGGGCCGGGCCGGGCCGCCGGCGCTGGACCCCGCGGAGGGAGGTGCGTGGGCCGGAGGGGCCGCGCCGCCCCGGGACACGGAGTTGCCGCCGCGGAGCCGCTGCCCCCGGCTCGCCGCTGCCGCCGCACATGGTTTCCTTTGTCCTGCTGCCGCCTCGCTAGCTGCCCGCGGCCGCCGCTCTCCCCGCGCCCGCCCGCACACCCCTCTCTCTTTCTCTCTCCTCCCAGGGAACCATCTTGCGGGGAGAGGGGAGGGGGGGGCTCGGCCGCCCGGGAAGGATGTCCGCCGGGCGGCCTGCGGAGTTCTTCCCCCGGAGGATTAGTTGGGGTTCGGCCGCGGGACTTTGAGAGCCGCGCTGGATCGGAGTTCCCCGGCGCCGCCGCCGCACCCGCACGCGCCTCCCGCGCCGCCATGAGCCCCGGGCCGGCAGCCGCGCGCGGCCCCCTGCCAGCAGGTAACGCCGCTTCGCCCCGCGCGGCCGGGGGCGGGCGGGGGGCGGCGGGGCCCCCCCAGCGGGGGGTGGGGGGGGTGGGGTGGGGGGGGGCGGGCCCGGTGCCCCGCGGGGCTCCCCCCGGCGCTGGTTCCGCGGGTGTCCGTACCCCCCCCCCCCGTCCCCCCCTCCCCCCCGCGCAGGTTCCGCGGGGCGCGGGCAGGTGCGCGGCGGCCGGGGCAAGCGCGGCGGCGGGGCCGTGCCGGGGGTGAGTCAATCCGCGCCGTCTGGACGGGAAATATTTTAGCCGTACATCCACTTGGATGACAGCGCATTCCGTGATGGGGGAGAAAATACTCTGTAGGACGGGGGGGTTTTTTTTTTTTTTGTTGTTTTAATTTTTTCAGCCCAGGGATTGGTGACTTGTTTCATGTTGAAAAGGATTAAGCTGCGCTCGGTAACGAGGGGATTTATAAGGGAAAACGGCCAAAGTGCGAGGACGGGAACTGTTTCCAATCAGGCTCGGCTCTGCTTTTCGCCCCGCCTGTGCGGGAGCCGGGGCAGGGCGACTCCTGGAGCCGGGAGCCCCGGCAGGACACGGAGCCCCCCCCCGCGCCCCCTGCCCCAGCGCCTCGCGCCGGGGGGCCTCCCGCGGCGCCGGGGGGCTTTGGCTTGGGTGGGTGCCGCGGCGCGGCGTGCGCGCCTCGCTGGGAAGGAGTAACAGCCGCGTGGAAATGGAGCCGGTGCCTTACCTGCCGGCGGAGGCCGCCCTCGCCGCTCGCAGCTAGGCGTTACCCTGGCTGCTGCCGAACACCGAAACTCCCTTTTTCAAGTGATGAAACGGGCGAAGTCCCATCTCGTGGGTCAAGCCGGTGGAACGGCTTTGGGCTATTTTTATGGTAACCCGGGCGATGCGGTCCGTGCAAGTTGCCGTTCCGTTCGGCAGCGTGCGGTGGGCGATGCAGAATGTGGTTCACTCTCAGACAAGCTTTGCCTTCGTAGAATTACTCCTTTTTCATACGCATATTGTACTGGTGGTCGCCTCCCGGTTTGCTCACGAGTGATTCTCGGGCAGGGTGTGTTGTGCACCGCGTTATGTCCAAGAAGTGCCACTTCCAGGTTTCACAGCAGTGTTTCTGGCTGGTTTGCGCAAAAGCACAGCAAAAGAATTCACCTGAAAAACCACAGCTTAAAAAAAAAATCTGTTGGTTTACGCTTGGCGTTAGAGTAAACTTCTTTGAAAAATTTTTTCCTAGTGCTTGGAGAAATCGGGCGAATAGGACACTTTGAGCTTCCCTGTGCTGTTTTGTTTTGAAACAGTAAAATAAAGTAATAGCTGAAACTGTAAGAAGTTTGTTTGGTTTTTAATACTGGATTTTCTTTCTAAAAAGAAAGACTGGTTTGGAGAGTTTTTGACTCCTGAGAGAAGCTGCATTTAAAAAGACAAGAGATGAAATTCAGTGGAAAAGGTTATTATTTTTGATCAGAGAGTAGGCTGATGGGCAAGGTTAGGAAAGCGTTGAGCATCTCTTAATTTGCTGGACTAATGCTGGACTAATACTGGACTGCTCTTTAAAGCACACGGCCTTCTTGATCTCTTCAATTTGTGCATTATTCACGTATTTTCATTAATTTAGAGAAAGTCGTCACTGAATAAGAAATCCATCGTTGGGTAATAAACCCAGCGTTTACACGGTATTTAATCGAGAAGAAATACACCAGCTTGGCTTTTAAATAAGCCAACAGTAATCTAGTAAAATCTGTCTAAAAGTCTGAAAAAGAATAAAGCTGTTTTTAAAAAATTATCGTAGAAATCTTGTATGTTGCTAACTTGAGGGCAAGCAAATCATTTCAGTGTATTACTACACTGTGATATGCAGTCTGAACTGTATCTACTTATTTATCGGTAATTTCACACCCAAGTTTACAGTGCAGGCGAGATACCTAATATATGTTGCTTGTCTGATGGCTTTTATATGGTTTTGAAATGAGAAATTCCTTCCCTTTAACATAAAAAACCCGCAGCCTGCTTTCCAAATAGACAGTGTTTTTAATTATTTTTCCTGAATCCAGTGAGAAAACAGTTTCTAGGAGAAGACCAAAATCTTTCTCAAGTGTTGCATTCCCCCCCCCCCCCCCCCCCCGTTTGCAATATTTCGTTGCTGAGCGCATTTCTTCCGCTGTATTTTCGAAAAGCAGACTATCTCCACGGGGCTGGGTCCGAGATACAGCTCAACACTGAAGAGCCCCCTGTGTTCTGTGAATGTGTACGTGGTGTAAGTTTAAGCTTTAGATGTGGGTCCGTGTGTATTGTGTGTGTGCGCGCACACACACGCTGTACGCGGCTCCATAAACTTAATGCTTTCTGCTTTGGGGCTCAGGATGTTTGTAAAATTAATGTTTGCGGTGTTATCTTCCCCAGTGTGGTTTCTTGTCGTTGTAGTTTCTGAAAGGGGGAGCTCAGTGTTTTTGTGTGAAACTTCAGTGAGGCTTTTTTAATAACAGGTCGATGAGCCGGCTTACTTGCATACAAGCAGCAGTAGTAGATAAGGTACTAACGCAATATTAGGAGGAAGAACCTCCCACAGATAAAGGCAGCTTGAGGAAAAATAAAATGGGTTTTTAGTTCATAGAGAGCGTGGTGTCAAGAATCAGTTAGTCTAACGAAGGCAAACCTTACGTGGAAATGCGTACTAACACTAAAGACTAGCATACTCTTTCTTTTTCAAAGACTGTGTAACAGCGAGTTATAAAATTACTAACCTGAGTTATCAGCACCGCTTTAAAGATGGTAAAAATCAATGGTTGACACAGTATTTTAATGTAGTTACTTTAAAAAAAAAAAAGAAATCCGCAGTTCTGCAAATTCCCAAAACTGGGCTGTCTGATTCAAAATCATGACCCTTCTCCATCGCGAAATCAACGTCAGAATGTATTGGATAATTACAGTACAAAAATATCGTTTCCGTGCAGCTAATATGTTGAATAAAAAAATCATTTTTTTCTTTATTAAATAGAATCTTTCCAAATAAGTATCTGCACTGCAGGGCGGTGAAGTGCAGCCAAACAGCACCACCTTATGGACGTTTTCTTCGGAGGCTGCAGCTTCCATTCGCTCTCTTGGTTTTTGTCACCTGATTTGTTTCTCTAAAATATGCATACATATGTGTGTGTGTATAAATATACCACCATGTCTTTTGAAATCTATCACTTGTAGAAAATGTAACTTTTTTTTTTTATTGGTCTTTCAGGCATCTGATGCCAGCTCTGAAAAACTGTTCAACGCTGTTACAAATAAAGGTAAGACGGCAATTCACATCACAAACGTATTTATATGGGTTTTTTTTCCCCCACACGTTTCTTTTCATGGCAGTTTCAATGGGAGATGAAATGTAACTTGTCTTGCAGAAATGTCGCAATCAGCTTGTTAGTGCTTTTTATGTTTCTCTTGGTTTCAGACATGTTCTGTATGCTTGGTAATTGCTTTGCTTAAGCAATATAAAATAAAGGCTTTAAATAATGCATTGCCTGCCAGGTCAGAATTAATTTAAATAACAATATTAGGGAATAGTTTATTTTACAAATGGCTTTAATTTAAGCTCATTTAAATAACTGTAAGAGTTTTCAAAATGTTTTAACTTGATTGTTACTCATCAGCTACATGATAGACATGGAATTATGAATAGCCAATTTGCGCTGCTGACAGTAATAACCAGCCAACGTTTAGTATTCACAGGATAATAGTCATAAAGCATGGCTTACTGTGCTGTGTGCTTTCTGTAGAGTTAATAAATGATATAGAGGGCCACATTTAAATATTCAGTATCCCATTAATTTCTTCCAAACAGCAATCCAAAGAGAGAGTGGCTAATGATATAACAGTACATTAAGGGAAAACTTACTCTAAATCAGTGCCAGTGAGCTTCTGTGCAGAGCTTGTCCTGAAGCAGCGTTATTAGAAGGGCTGTAGGCTTTGGGGAGTTTTTAATTCTTATTTTTGGTTTGGTTTGTGTTTCTGTGAGGAGGGACGAGGGAGCAGCTCCAGGCATGAGTTGTGCCAGTGAGTGTAATTCAAAGCCTTTAAAACGTGGCTGTTTTGCACCCCACTGTCCGACTTCTTAATGGCAGTGCGTGATAACTGCCTAGTAAAAGGGTGTGCTTTTAGCTGTAAACCCAGGGTACTTCAGCTTGCTGGTTTTTAGGAGCATTTGAGTCAGTCTGCATTAGAAAAGACAGATTTGATTCATAGATTCATTTGGAGTTGAGGTCTTTTTTTTCCTGTTGCTGACCGGGTGTGGATTTGCTCAGTATTTGCCCTGTGTGCTTCTTAACGAGTTTGGGTTTGTTATTCCAGTGGGTTGTGCCGGTGTTTTTCTGTGTCCCTTAATTCCACGAAGCTGTGGCGGTTTAACTGGGCAGAGTACGTGACCCCGTTATGTTTGGGATTCCCATGCTGATACGCCATTGCTTCTGAAGTCTGCTGCTGCATATTGAATTATACATATATTTAATTGCGTTACGGATCCATACGCCTGTTTTTCGTGTATTAGCATCCGTTGGAAGTGCAGCCTGGATGGATTATTTCAGCGGTCTGACTAGGTTATCTCACTTGGCAAGGTTATATATCCGTTGTGATTAATTGGATTTACAGGTTCCCCCTCAGCCGCTCCATAGGCGGAGAATAGGTGGCTCAGACAAGCAGAAAGGAAGAGTTGTGTGTTCGGAGTGACCCAGGGCCCCCAAACTACATGTGACTGCATCTTTATTTTGCTAATTCGCTGTAAAAAGCTTTGGCATTTGAGCGGCCCTGTCTTGGGGCTGGGCCAGGGCGCGGGAGAAGCTGCGGTGAATCCACATTCCTGGCAGAGGCCTGTAACCAGGGTGAGGGGCTCTCCTCCCCCGGGGAGGTGATTGATGAAGAGTAGGCCCCTCTTCCTCTTCCTTTCGTTTTCTTTCTTTTTTTTGAACCAAACGCATTTCCCACATTCTTATTTCTGTTTACTTACGGAGCTTGATTCGTGGCATCTATTTGGTTGTGAATACCCATGCTTGACAGGGAGCCTTTTCTTCCAAGGTACTTTTCTTTGGTGATTTAGTTCCCTTGAAAGGATTAGGGTTTCTTTGTGTAGCCTAAAATCAACATGGGCTTTTCGAAGCTTTGCTTGGGAAACCGTACACAAATAAGCTTTTTAGTTGATGGTAGATTATTCCTTTGCCCCTTATTTCCATCAAAATGGCGTCTTTCTTTTCTCCTCCTGAGTTTCCCCTTAAAGCCATATGCTAATTCCTGTTGGGAACATGAATGACAAGGGAAGAATCAATGCAAATCCAGGTGCGGCCAAACTAGGCTGACTGGTATTTTCTTTCTTTTTTTTTTTTTTTTTTTTTTTCCTTCCACTGGAAGAAAGAGATTGGGGGAAAGAGGGCAGAAAAAGCATAGGGGACAGTTTTGTTAAAGGGATTAGCATTCAAACTGCTAAATATCAGGAAAAGAACCTCAAAAAAGATCCCCTGTTTGGAGACAATGTCCATAATTGCTTGCAGCCAGGTGCAGGGGCTCTTGCTGGGGCCAGCGGTGGTTGGGAGGCTGTTGCCCTCTCTAAGTGTCTGCCCTGGGGACGGCTGACAACAGCTCGGGCGCTGTCAGTTTGATATATTCCAAGTTCAAGTTCTCTCTCCACAATTCAGCCTGTTTGCTTCCAAGCCAGTTCTTCCCCCCCTGTGTTGTCCATGGCCGCTTTTGCCAAAAGCCATAAAAGTCACTCCTAAGAAAGGTCAGATTTGCATGATGAAACCTTCCAAGCTCCTGGCTGATGGACCAGGCTGGGAGGGCTCGGCAGACTGACAAGTGCACATCCCTCTGTGTCCAGAGCCGTTCCTCTCAGACGTCCCGCGGCCACCTGTGGCGTCTCACACATACTTTTTTTTTTTCCTTGCCACTTTTATTTTGCAGATCTACTTATAGCTGAGCTAGCAGAAAATACAGAAGTAATGTATTTACAAAGCAGGTAGAAATCCTGAAGCGTTGTAGGTCTTGTGTATAGATTTTGTCCCCTTTCTGTCATTTAATTGTGGACTTCAAGGCCAAATACGAGATCAAGCTCAAGGTGTGATGGATTAGTATGGATGTGTAATGTGGAACAGTCCCCTCCTTTGAAATACTAATAACTAAAAAATCTAGAGCAAAGAAATCCCCCCAAACCTCCCTTGAAGAGGTGGTAAAACCCCTTGAGGAGAAGTCTCTCAGCTTCCATTTAGGAGTTAGCTGCCCTTAGAGCTGAACGGGAAGATGCATCCCTAACTCTGTAAGGGTCCTGTGAGTTTTGGGGGGTAGCACGTGGATGTTGGGGCCCCTCAGGGCTGGGATATGTGTCATAGCCGAGCGATGCCGTGTTGGAGAGGGCTGTGGGGTTCCCAAATAAGCTCTGTGCTGCCACCGCTCCCGGAGGTCCCCAGCACTGCGCCGTGTCTGCAGCAGGGCTGGGAATTTGGGAGGGACATGGCTGCGTCCCCAGGGCAGGAATCGCTGTAGCTGCCGCTGAAATGAGTTGTCCCTGGTCGTGAATCAGAGCCCTGCACTCCATTGCTCAGGCAGGAACACGTTACCTTGTAATGCTTAAAATTATCTAGGGAAATGATTCCCATGGAAATCCAGGTGGCTGTGTTGGGAGGTAAGCACCCAAGGGTCTGGGCCCTTAGTAATGCTTGAAAAAGGAGCTGTTAACATCTGAGTAAATGAGATGGACAAGGGATGGAAGAGGAGTGCATCGCCCGCCTGCGGCTCCTGGTCTGTCCCCGCCTCCCTGCAGGCCGGGACTTCCAGTTCGGGATTGCTGCTTAGCGTCTTTATGTCTTTGAACGAACATAACTTTTCCTTACCCTCTGAGAGCGTCGTCCTTAGCACCATTAATCCTTGCCAAAGTAAAGGTTTTGTTCATGAATTTTTGTAACATGACTTTCCAGCATAATTAAATTCCATTATCTCTTCATAATTTAAATAGACACATGTGAAGCTGTAGAGCAGGCAGCTCCTACTACTACTGTGTATTTCATTTATGTTAACTCCCTCCTACGTACCCTTGGAATACAGCTTTTCCTGGAGGGAGAAATGAGTCCCAAAGTGATGAAGTTTTAATTTGTGCTGTATATTGAAGTTTGCCTTTGATCAGAAACACAATTGGGCTGTTACAGCTTTTTATGTTCAAATTGTTTACAGGATGTTCATGTAAACTTTATGAATCCTTCTGCTTCGTGGCACCAGCAGCTGTCAGGGAAATATTTATGCTCTCAGCTGGAGGTAGATCAAGGCATCTGGGTTACTAGTCTTCACTGGTGGCTGAAATACTGGTCAGATCAAGCCCTGGCTTTTTAGGTGGCTGCACAGCAATATCCTTCCCTAGAAAAACAGGCATGTTGTTGTTTCTCCCCTCGTCTGTCTGTGGTGAATCATTTCTTGAGGATCCTCTACAACATCTGTTTCTGTAAACAAGTAGGGAGCTAAAGTTGGCAAATACTTCTCTGCCGATCCCATTCACAGGAGATCCTTGGCTGTGGAGGGGCGCTCTCACTCTCTCTAAGTAAACCATCCCCACAGCGTCTCATGTTGAATAGAGGTGGATCCACTGCTACGTAGATAGTGTGTGTGCAATATTGACATGGTCAGTATGCCAGAGAACTGACGGCTGCTGCCTCCCTCCTTTCTAAGGGTCTGTAGCAATCTGTATAACATCCTCACTCTTTTGGTGTATGTTCTTAGCATTGCCTTCAATTGTTTTGGGGGGCTGCTGTCTGCATGTGTCGGCCCTCCAATGCTACCTCTTCTCCTCACTGAAATGCTTTTTCCTAGCTTGCTGTTAGGGCTCCAGAGCAGTCCCAGTGTTGCAGAAAATGCTCCCATCGGCCAGCAAACCTCAGGGACTGCTGAATCATACGGCCAGTTCTGCAGACTTCTTTTTTTGTGGTTGTTATGATGGCTCACCCTCCCAAAGTGATACCCTGATGATGGTGTCTCCTTGCCTTTCCGGTGGAGACTTTCCTGGTGGCTTTGGATCGCTTGTTTTGCCTGTGTTTTGTGGGTTTCAAATGGCTTTTCAGTATTTTCCATGTGAAAGTTCAGTGTCTCATTAGTGAGGGACTGAGCACTGGAAAAAGCCTCTGTTTTTGAGGACTCCAGGTTTCTTGTACCTGTGAGTTAGATTAGAAGAAGCGGTGCATCACTTCACTCTAACTTCCAAGTCAGGCAGACAAAAAAGTTGATATATGTCCTGAGATGGTCCTTTGTTCTGGTACACAAAAGAGCAAGGCAGTTATTTCTGTGCCATGAAGGCTTTATCTGAGCAAGGAATTTGTTCCATAACATCCCCTTACAGCTGCATCTCCTGAGCACAAACCACTCCTCTCCATCCATGTGCTTTCCATGCCCCCTCCTTCTTTACGTGCCGATGGTTTTTTGGCTGGGATGTGGCAGTCAAGCAGGGTTGCCAGTGCTGGGAGATACCATAGGCATTCTGTAGCTGCAGGAAAAGGTTGCTGGATAATGTCGTGTACCCAGTGCGCCCAGAGGGACGGGTGAAAGTCAAAGGTAGCCTCTTCCAAAACCTTTCAGATTCTTAAATCCTAAAACTTATGATCTTAAAAAACAGGAGTCTTCTGAGGCTTCACTGACAATTTTTAAGTTAGTAATTCAAAACAAAACTGTAAACCAGCTGGCACGGTACAAGGACCTGTAGGCACTGGCTTTTCTGGACCAAAATAGCGGAGGGAGACGGTTGAAAGTGGTGTTCTGGGCATCCCTGCCCATTTGAACTGGTATCAAGTACCCTTTGGTGTCCGTTGGTGATCTCATTCCCCTAAGAGTTCGTTTAAGACTGTTGATTTTAGCAAAGTCAAACTTCTCCAATCTCAGCGAGCAAAAGGGCAATATTTACTAATACATAATTGTATCTATTCTGGAGAGAGTATTTGTTTTCTAGATTAAACTATATTTGATTTTCTCAATAAAGATTTATCAGCATCAGGCTGTAAAATAACAAGTCGTGATAATTAGTTCAAAATAAGGTGGAAAAATTCTTGGGATAAGAGTGTTGATCCTGACTTGACATACCTGCAGTTAGTGGAGTCCGTGCTGGAGTCTGGCGTGAGATTTCATAAATGGAGCATCCTGTAGACCTCCCATATCTGGCCTGCTGTTAGTCTCTCCCTTGTAATAAAATGTTGTTTTCTCTGAAAATGTATGTTTATTTAACTAGGTCTCTTTTTGCTTCACAATCTGGATTCCATTCAGTCAGTTACCACTCCAATTAACTAACAATTATTTAACATTAACAGTAATTACAGACGCCAGTTAAGCGCCTACAGATGTCAACTGTTAGCTTTGTACCTAATCACTCAATGAAATGGAGAAAGTTCAACAAACATCAATTAGCCAAGCAATTAGTATGAGGTAGGAAAGAGCATGTTATCGTGTGTGAGCTGATTCAATTTATTTTATTTTGTCAGTAAAACACACACACACAGAGACAAGCAGCAATAAGTTGCTCAGATTAGATAAAGCTGTATTGTTTTGCTGTTTATACAAGATTTTTCCTCCCTCTTCTTTCCCTGACATAACTTAAATATGCTTCGCCAGGCATTTGTTATCTTATCAAATACATTTCATTTCAATTGGAAAAGCACAGCAATGTCATTTTGAGCGGAGAGGCGAAGACCGTTTACACTAGCAGAACTGTCACCTTAGCAAAGCTACTCCCATGAGTAGGTTTAACCCATGAGTAGGTTTAACCAACAAGTTAAACCAAGGATCACGTGAACACCAACACGCTTACGCAATGGTACGTGGTTTTAGACAACACTGAACAATGTGAATTGGTTCCTTCATCTGATTTATCCCTGTATTTAATGTTGATACTGGGTTGACTTGGGCTCCACAACACCTTGCTTAGGTTGTAAGAGGACAAAAGGGCTTCCTCAAAGGGTGCGTCACCATGGCCTGAGCTGTCCTAGCTCAGGGGTGGGAACAGCCTGCACTGGGTGTTTCCATTGCATGCCGCTGTCTGAGGAGTACTGCGTGTCTGCAGCTGTCGTGAGGAGTAACTGCTGCTAACCTCCAGCAGCATCATGTAGCTGTATAGTGTGTGCTTGTGTGGCTCAAAAAAAAAGAGTAAGAATGGGTCATAAATTAACCTTACCTTCAGAAAGAAATGGTTTATTTCTGACCGCCATCCAAGGTGTATCGTAAGCGTCTCTTTTAAGATCTTTTGAAGACTGTAGACTTGTGCAGAAAGTGTTCAGCATGCAGCGTACCACACTTGCAGGGGTGCCCGGGCTTCCCTAGTACCCAGCTGTGCCGCTAACCCAACGGTTCACCTCCGTAGTCCCTTTTTCTATAGGATTTAATGCCTTCTCACTTGGCACAATTTAACACCCCTTGCTCAGGCTGTCTTACATCCAGCGACTGTTAATTTTTTAAAAAATGCACTCCAAAGTATCTCACATCATACAGTCTTGACACTCCGGATGTCAGTAGGAGTTTCACAGGGACATCTACATGAATTGTGTCTTTTTTTCTTCTTTTTTTTTTTAATAAAGTCTTCATATAGCTGTTTAAAAACCGAAGCAGAGAGGCTTTTTTCTTCCAGTTCTCAACTGTCCCCCAAACAAAAATGCCTTTTTGCCTTCATTACTGCACCAACGTATTTTAAATGTTTCTCCATGTAAAACGATCCCACAAAGTAAGATATTATTTTATCATGTGGACTGCCCACAAAAGTCCATGCAGTTATTTGAATCAGTCGTTGTTTTCCAAAGTGCAGGAATAGGAATGGAGAACCACAGGCGGATCTCGCCATTGCCTTCCAAAGTCTCAGCTTTTTTTTATTATAAAAAAACCAGAGTATGAACCTGTGAAGAAACCCTTCAGTGTGTGACTTAAGTGCAATAATACTTGTCTGAGTAGGCAGAAAGACTGAAATCGAGCTTCCAAGTGAGCACTACCATGTTCATTCTGATGGCAGCGAAGACCTTGTGAAGGGTGATGCTTTAAATGGGTGAATTTTTAACTTTCTCATGGTCCAGCATGGTTTGTCCAAAAGGAAAGGCAGGGCCTTGTCTCAAAATGCCGCCGCCGTTTCTCAAGATACAGAGGGGATTGTAAGAGGGCATTTATAGTCTCAGGGAGCAGAATAGAGAGACCCTAATTTGTCCTTATTCAGGCATCAGTTCAGTAGGTGCTTCACTGCTTGACTGACTTTAAACACTTGTTAACACCAAGCATTTACTTAAGTGCTTTGCTGGATGAGGGCCACAGGAGTAAATCCCGCAACACCCTTGAGACTTGCAGCCAGCCAGGCATCGCTTGCATTTCCTTTTTTTTCTCTCTCTAGTGCACCTTTGTGACTGAGGGCGGCTCAAGCCCCTTTTGCTGGTTCCTGTCCCCAGCAGGTCCTGCTCTTTTCCCTCACCTTGCTATGGCCCTGGCTTTGGTTGGACTCTGTGAGCTGAGGGTATTGACTCGCCAGCAATCCAAATGCAGCAAGAAAAGGGGGACGACTTTGCCGCGGAGTTGCCCACGTGAAAGGTCCGGTGCAGGGGAGGGGGCAGATGCACAGGCAGAGCATGGGCGAGGGCGGAGGGGCTGCCCCCACCTTTGGTGCTGGCAGGATCAGCCCGGCCACAGCAAGGCTTCACCCTGCAAATGCAACTTGCCCTGGAATTGTTCAGTGCGTGCAATTATTTAGTGTATCATAAACTGTTTTCCAAGCTAGATGTGACTAGTACAGCTGCCAGGAGCATGCAGAGAGATGCTTCACGTAGCGAGTGAGCGTGTGTCTGAAAGGGACGTTGTGCAGCATCGAGTGAGCTGTTAAAAAAAGCCAATGTAAATGTATACTTAAAAAGTGGCAAACAGAAGAGCAGATAAACTGATTTAAGTGCCTTTTAGAGCAGTTAATGGCCTTGACTTACATATGCTAGGAGAGTGAGGCGGGGCGGGGGCTTCCTTCTACACTTATCCAGAAAGTACTGTTCTAAAAAATCTTTTTGCTTTTGAGCTGAAGACCTAGGCTTACAAAAGGATGTTCAAAGCGGGGCCGGGGAGAACTTCCAAGTCCAAGAGCGCAAGACTCAAACCCCACCAGACTGCTGGAGCCTCCATTTACTGCAGCAGGATTTCCCCCCAGCACTTGACATCCTGGCTTTAGGCATGCTCACAGCTTGCCCTGACATCACTAGGGCTGCCTGGCTTATTCCTGTCTCCTGTTTACAGCCAGAGGAGCTCCCTAAACCTTTTCTTACACCCCTCACGTACAGCTATCTAAAAGTCACACGCAGTCCTTGGAGCATGGGCCAAGCCGCCGCCTTCTTCAGCCCTCTATGGGAACCTTATCACTGGGTTCGCATCGTGCTCTGTGGTTCCTTTATGGATTTTCACAAGATGTTGTGGGGTCAAGAGACGAGGTGGATCTGGAGGACTTGGGCTGCCTGGGACAGCACTCAGCCCGTGGCAAGGGAGGCACGGAGGAACCTGCGGCTTTGCTGCTCCATGTGTTTTACGGGATGATTTTTGTTAGGCTTAGAGGACTGGGGGTAGGGATGAGGAGTAGTGCTACTGAGCTCCCACAGCAATTTGGTGTCATTTCCAAATATTTCAAGTTAGTGGGCACTTTTGAAAATTGGAGGCAAAGGAATTTGAATGGCTTGTAATGGAAAACAGCTGCTGCAGAGCAAGCTGTGTCCTAAGAAAAAACAGCTTCATGAGAATAGGTCTGCTGAGTAATAAAGCCACAAATTAATACTTAGTTCATTTATTAGGTTGTTAGTCCCATAAGCACTTAAACTTCATTTGTTAAAAGAAACAGCATTATAAAAATCAAAAGCAGATGAGCAGAAGCCCTGGTTCTACTTTTGTTTGCTGGGTTTTATTGTTGGTTGGTTGTACAATTGTAGCCTCTGCAGCTTTCAGCAGGTGTGATTGCTGCTTGGGTATACCAGACCCTGTTGCAACAACAGCACCGTTTTGTTCTGTCCTATGATAGTACCTGGGGTTTTTTTTTTCTTTTCTCCTTGCTTGTGTTGCTGAGATAAATGATTATTAAAATCTGACAGGTTTTGGCAATTTTTCAGTGCCAGGCAGGACCTGCTGTCTCTGAGGATGAGTGAGAAGCTGTGCCGGGAGTACAGTGCCTGTTGTAAATCTCAACCTCAAGTGTAGGTCTGCTTCAAAACTTTAGATAACATCTCTGCTTGGCACCTTGGGGTAGTGCAGAGAGAGCATTGTCATTAAGGGAATTGCTCTCCCAAGGTGGTCCTCAGTTCCTTTGGTTGTGGGGGGGTAATGAGACACTTCAAGCTTTGGTAGATGGAAAGTCTGGTGGGGTACTGAGGATCTGACATCTCTGATAGAGAACTTAAATCTTTTCTCCTGCATCTGACCCATGTCTAGATGAGGTACCTAAACTGTTCTTTAAGTATTCCTGACACTCCTCCTGAGGTCTGAACAGGTCTTATTTAGTTGATTGGGAGAAATGGGCTGAACTCATGGGCTCTCACCTCACCTCTTCTTCAAGAAAGACAGAGGAATGATCTCAGTCTTAGTTTTGGTCTTAATTCATTGCTGGAAGTTCAGTCATGTGTTTCTAACTCCCAGTCAAGTGGGTGTTGAGTTGAAGGTAAGGATTGTTGCTGTATGAATAAACAGCCTGCAGTGTCTTTGGGACCTGGGAAAGAAGTTACCATGTGGATGGAAAAATGGAAAGCTGTCAGCATTTCAGAAAGAACAGCGTGGAAGGGTACTGCTGACCAGGTTGTCTGAACGCATACATCCAGCAGGGATGAGAGCGTGCTTGGGAACAATACTAGCGATCATGAAACACCGTGTATGTCCTCTTTCACCGCACCAAAAGAAATCCCATGATTACATCAGACATGTTCAAAGCAGACCACTCTAGGCAGAGTTGTTCTGAAGGCCGTGGTTCTCGAGTAACCAGCTTATTATAATCCAGTTTGTATTTGAACAGCCACGTCTGATTGCAGACGGGGTGAACCGCCCTTGGAGTACACAAGCAATTGCCTGTAAGCGGCCAGACCGATGAACTCATGCTGGTACCAGTCACGTGACCGTGCCGGCGGTACTGCTTCTGGTGGTGCTCTTTGCACGTCAGAGAGGTGTCGTAAGTAATCTGAGGCCAGACCACTGCCATTGCCGTGAACGAAGAGGTCCCTGTTGACTATGTGTGGTTCAGGCTCCGAGATAAATCATAATCTTTTGGTACAGAAGCTTGTGCTTGAGCATTTATAAGGTTAAAACAAAACCAAATGGCTCTATGGATTGAATTAGAAAACACTCATTTGTTTCTGTGTTGCAAAGGTCACTTTTCTTGTCTTGCGGCTTTTCCCCAGGCTATGGTTGGTTTGCCTTCCTAAAAATTGGCTGTTGCACCTGCTTTTGTGTTTTCCCAATGGTTTCTCTAGATAACACTACGCCCAAATTAGCAACCTATGAGTTCGCACTTGGAGGGAGAAGTGCACATTTCTGCTGAACGTGGTGGAGTTACTAGTGCTAATCTTATAGAGTGTTTTCCTGTTGTGCATCTGCATAAATACTTTACAAAAATAAGCATCTTTTTACAGTGACCCTCTTTAAAAGTTCATTGCCAAAGGCTGTCAGGTCATGAGGTGCTATATGCGTGTCCTGTGATGCAGACAGGACGTGATGTAAAGTTTGTGTAGATGAAACCCAGTTTCATCAGTCAGACAAGTCTGAACCACTTCCTACAGTGTGCGTAGCGATGACCAGCGTGATGATTTCTGAAGGCTGGTTCTGCAGAGCCCAGTCCTTCGAGGTGTTAGGTGTGTTTGTGGGCATCGTGGGTGTGAGTCCAACTTACTGGAACAGTCTCATATGGACACCAGGTGAAACCCACAGAGCAGGAGAGAGGACTCGTGCACTACCCTGCTTCTCTTCAGGTCGCTCCAATGCCTTAGTCATTGAGCGAACCTTCCTCTTTTGGTGATGGGTCTTGACTGAGGTATTTTTCCCTCTGCTTCCATATCTGCTCCCTGTAGCTATATGCTGCCTCTCGTTCTCATGCTATAGGTCTTCGGATCATCTTTTGTCCTGTTTGCACAGCCCCTCAGACTGTGCAAACCAGGCCCATGGCCAGGGCTTGTGGGAATTGCTGTAATACAATTAAATGTTGATAATAATCACCTGGCAAGCTGTTACACTTGTCTGGAAAGGGCTGGGTAATATGTGCATGTGGGACAAGTCTGTACATTGTTCGAATTGATAAAAAATTAAGTTTGTTGTCAATCCAACCTGTAGTAAATCAACACGTTGCTTAAATAGTTAGCTGACAACTTGAAGTGAGGGGTGGCATTTTAATAGTTAAGCTGGTTTTCTCTGTCTTCACATGCCCTGTCCAGCATCTCATCTTATTCAAATAACCTAATTGCTATCCAGCCTTTCAACAGCACATCATCTTAGCACCTTGCTGCCAAGACAGTTATTCACCTAAAGGCCTCATTATGTTTTGCCAGTATATCAGGGGCCAAAAATAACTTGACAATATCTGCTCGATACCCAGGTCTCTAAATGACAAACAAATAATTGGGTGAAGCAAACCCTAAGCACAGTGCGGCTGACACAGACCACTGTGCGCAGGGCCCTTAACGATAACAGCCACCGCTCTGCCTGGTTCCTGTCAGAGCAAATCTTTAAGCAGCAGATAGTGCTGTGACACGAGGGTGACAGCTTGGGAAATAGCGTGCTGGTTACTGCAGCCAGTAAGGAGGGTCTCTTCGGCAGTCTGTGACAAGTCATTGTCATTTTCCTGCAGGTAAATGGCTGACATCTTAGAACAAAGGCTTAACAGTAGCATTAAAAAAAAAAATATCACACACATACTGTCATCCGAGAGGGTTTATGGGTGGGCCAGGAAATGATCCATCTTTCCTTTTTAATCTGATATTATAATCAACTTAAAGTTGATTGCTATGAGTGGCTGTGCATACTTAAAAATTAGATTAGCCAGTAAATTGTACCTAATGATGGTTTTTATTGCTCTGGCAGTTTACACAAAAGCAATGAATGTGCTTTTCTTTGGAGCGTATTAATGCATCCTGAGAAGGCAGGCATGGCCTGCATCAAGGGTCCCCAAAAGGGAGGTTTCCCCAGTAAGACAGACGCCTTTGTCACGGTCATTGTCCTTCAGCCCGACGGGTGTCTCGCTGCGTCAGCGGGCGGCACGCTGCCTGCGCAGGCAGCCGGCACACCCCGGCAGCGAGCTGCCCGGTCCCACGTCCTTGGGGGTGCCGCGGTGCGTTGGGTGCTGCCCTTCCCAGCGCGCAGCATCCGCAGCACTTCGCGGCACAGACCTGGAGTTGCTCTGCCCCTCGTCTTGGGAAACCCCAACTCTTCAGAGGCTCCCGCGGCTCAGTGCTCCCGCGTGTCCGTAGCGGTGCAGCTGCATGTGAGGAAGAGCGCTGGAGGCCTTTCATGCGTTCCTGTTTATTAGATCATATCACTAATCCTGTGTGACTTAGTGTATGTGATAAAATAGAGTGGACGCATTAAGAAGTGCGTGACAGACAGAGTAACTCGAAATTTCTTGGAACTGCTCCTTCTCTTAACACTAATGTTACCTTTTCTGTGCATGCGAGTGATTTCCAGCTGCATCAATACACGTGTGTGTGCACAGGTCGTACTAGCAGCTGAGCATGGGAATTAGGATTTTCCTGCTAAAATGCTTGCGCTTGCTTTTCAGGCGTAGTCAGTGTTAGTAAGTAGAGAGTGGGGCAGAGGAAGAAGCAGCATTATGATGTTCTTGAAAGTGGTTCAAAAAGATGTTAAGGCGGGGGGACGTGTTAGTTGTTTTGGCAAAGAATCTGTAGCATTTTTCTGCAATGTTTTATGATTCTGCTACTGCTAGCAGTTAAAACTGGGAGTGGCCAAAATATTTCAGACAGACAGTTAAGGAAACTTCAAAGCTTAAGAAAGATCAGCCTAATTTGTAGGTAAAAGTTTGCTTTCGTAATTAACACGTCCATGTTGTTTATTCTGGTAAATATATATGGATAAAGTAATTTGCAAATGCAAACCAATACAGGAGGCAAGGAGTAGGATTCCATCTTTGAGCTGATTCTTCAGGAAATTATAAACAGACTTTAGCAGTTTTCATTTCAAAATTTAGGGGGGGTTTTTGCTTTCCGTTGGATAACTGTCGAACACGAGCACTACTTAAAATCCATAGTTTATCGCTGGGCGTTCATTTTCTCTCTGCAACTTAAACTTTGTCCTTTGTAGATAGAGTGAATATATTCTGTTAGGCTATGTTTTTAATATATAAGAAGCATGCAGATAACTTGCTCTGACAGGCAGAAGGTAAATGATTTCCCTAGATCTCAGGCAGTTTAGACTTTTTTTGAAAAAGAAAGAAATTGCTTATACTCTATTTACCTTTTCCCCTGAGGAGTAAACGGGAGGTGTAAGCATCGCATGCTTTTTGACATGGTGTATTTGAGTTTTCTATTAATCACAGCAGCACGTAGCCCAGAAGCGAATCTCCCGAAGGCGATTTGGTGGTGCAACATGCTGAACCTTGCCTTGTCAACAGGAACATTCCTGTGATTTTATTCAATAGCAAGCGTCGTGCGAAGTGGGAGCTTCATGGAGTAATAATTCATGTTGTATCGTGAAGAACAGTAACAAACAGCAGCAGGATCTGAGCTCCCTATATTTAAGTATTAAACTTTAAAGCTAGGAGCAACATAAGAGAGTAGTTCAGGAAATGTGGTATATCATACATATGAAGAGCAGATGAGATTTGGGACAAAAAGTGCACAGAAGTGAATTTGTTTGAGACGTCCTGTGGCATTTTGATGCAAAAGACGTTGATAAGAAAAACTGAGACTAGGTAACAGCCGAGGTACTTGAAGCATTTAAAGGGCAATGCAGACAAATAATCACTGTCAAATTATTGGGAAAATTCTTCAATCCTTGACCGAGTATTCCTTGAGTTAGGGGTTGCGGGGGGGAGTTGGCCCACAGACTGCCAAGGGAATGCTGTTTAATGTTCATGTCGTTTCTCAGTATGAACTTGCCCAGCTTAAACTAGCGCAAGCCCTCCTGAGGACACTGTGGGCTTGTTGCAGTGGCTTATTTGACTCTGCTTAAACATGTTCTTAACTGATTTAAAACCTTAACTGATAGAGCCATGCACATGTGGACTTGTGTGTCCGTGCCACCTCTCTCACCAATTTAATGCTCTTAAATTCCTTTTTTAATTAATGCTGTACGATGAATACTGCTGCCGTTAGTCCCTTCGAGCAAATGAAAGGAGAGCAGATGGTCTGGGTGTGACACAGGCAGAAGTTTGGGACAAAAATGTGCTTTCAGCTTCACTCGTGTAGTTTTGAGGAACATGACTGAGAGTAGTTTACGTGACTTTGTGGAGGTGGAGATGTGCTCAGAGTTAAGTCCCACAGTAAAATTTCAGATCCCATTTTCTCATATATGAAAAGAATTGTAGATTCAGGCATCCCTTGGACAGCAGCAGTTAGTTTTCAGGTTTTACAAACAAAGGTTTTACAGTTACGCACCATTAAAATCCTGTTACTTAAAAGGTAAATCAAAATTACACAGCCTCCAGTTTTTTCCTAAGCATTTGCAGGAATGTGGTTTCACGTACATATATCTATGTACGTTTTTAATAATACTCCGTCATTTGACATGGTGTCTTGCCAAAAATGAAATCATTAATGAACTCCACAGGGTATTTATGCAGATCCAAAGCTGCTCATTACGTCTATTTTTAAGTACATTGCTGTGTTGATGGCGAGGGGAATTTGTTGAAACCTGTAGCATAAAACTTGTAATTTTGTTTGCTAACACTTGCAAAAGATTACAAACACGATCCAAGGGCCTTTGAAGTCAAGGGGAGTAATGGGATCATTAGCATAGGAATTAGTACGTGTTTTTCTAATATAATACTCTTACATGACACTCTGGGAGAAGCTCCCCGTCCTTCCCTTCCCATCTCCTCCTGCGTGGGGAATGCACGTGGCAGTGACGGTACGTTGGGGTTTATTTCCAAAGCATGGCTTTTCCAGAGGCTGAAAACTTGGCCTCTTGAGTGTCCCTGAAGTCTGAATGTCCATAAAGTCTGTCACTGCGTAGTTTTAAAGGGAGCAGTCTCAAAACTTCTCCTTTTTTTTAGAGCCAGTTTTCTGGACGACAACTTCTGTGTGCTTTGGAAAATGCCCATGTCGGCATGCTGGGTATTCCCCAGAAAAGATGTTTTCAGAGGGCTCTGGTGTCAGTATTTTTGTCTGTGAGACTCTGCTCCCAGGTGAGGTGCACAGCGGGGTTACAGATCTACAAATTTACCCTTCTTAAAGCAATTGAAACACAGGGGCATCAGAGCCGAATGCAAGTGCAGTTTTTCATGCAAGGTAGAAAGAGCCTCTTGTTGCAGCGGGATACAGACGTGAAAAAATAATGTTATATGTGTCTGCAGAAGCAAAAGAGAGTTTCAGTTTGCTGCTGGTGTTCGGTTCTCTGCTGGTATTTAATGGGTTTTGCTGAGACATGCTCCCGATTGTAAAATGGTTCTGGAGCTGACAGACTTTGCTCAAGGCAAATTCTTTTCATTAAAAAAGGATTTAACTAATTAGACCCGACTGTCGACTGACAGGTTAATTGATAAGGGAAGTGGGCCCAGTAACCCCGAGGTGAGATTATATTGTGACTTTAAATCTTTATAGTCTCTGGTAAAACTTAGTCTTCCACTGGAATGTCAGAAAAATCATGCTGGCTTTTTTACAAGGCATAGTGCCTGAAAAGATTTGCAAAAAAAAGCTGCAGTTTCCTAAAATTCATATTTCAAAATAAAGGTCTGATCCAGCAAATTTATTCTAAGATAAGGCTCATTGAAGCTGATTCAGTGGAAGCTTTGCGCATTTATACACTTGGGCTTGCATACAGTTTGGTTGGGGCTGACGGGTAGTTGATGTGTAACTTCTTTATTACTTTAATTAGCTGAAATAAAACTTAATGTGTCCTCTTTTTAACTGTTGAAATAAGTAATCACTTGGTCCAATAGATATTAGTTCTGGAACCACTCTTTTCTAATAATTTGCTTTTTAAAATGGAAGTGAGCTTGGGAATGTGTTCAGTGGTTGATAGGAAGGAAACGGTGATACAGGGAGCCGGGGGCTGGGAGCTGCAAACAGATCTGGGCTCAGATGAAATCCTTTTCCAAATATATCTGGTGATTGTGAATGACAGAGAGGAAGACTTCTTGTAGGTATTCTTTCAGCTGTGTGGAAAATATATTTTATAGGGTAGAAAGATAATAATGAAAAGGCAAGTAATTATGACAGGGTCTGGAAAAATCAAACTGGAAAACTGTCTTGACCTTCACCCAAGTCCCCTAAAGCTGTAGGAAGAGGCTGTGGTGAGTGAAAGCCATTCATGTAACACTATGTGGTTTGTCCAGGTTATTCCTTAGATGTGAACATCAACTTCCTTTATTTTCATGCGCCCAGATAACATCTAGGCACAAGAGAGGCTGGCTGGCAATGTGAACATTGGGTTTTGTGTTAGGCAAGAGAGGTCAGACCGGTGTCAGATCATGTGAAGGAGTTAAGGGCAGGTGCTGGGCAGAAAGGTCTCTATCGCTTGTGCTGCTGTAAAAATCAGCGTATAGGTTAAACCTAGGTTTTGGCAGTCTTTCTGAGGAAAATCACTAGTATAATGAAAAATGTTTCCTGGTAAGCTGAAAGCAGCATATCACTCATCAGATTCAAAGGAAGAAATTTCAACTGTTATAAATGAGGTGATTTACACTTGCTAATAATAACTGTGACTATAAGTTTTGGGGGGTGAGTCCTAAGGATTTATATTAAGGGTTGTTTTCATTGGCATCCTAATACCTGACTGTAAGAGCTGAGACGTTTCTGTTACAGTTCCTTCCTCTTGGATCGAACTAGATGCATGGATTGCATATATCAGTATAATCAACCCTGCTAAGATATTCGAAACATAGTAAGTCAATCCTACCATAAAGACTAAACCCATCTTGTTTTCCTTTTCCTTTTTCCCCCCCCTTGTGCTCCATCTAAAATAAATAACTGAAAATAACTGAATGAATATAATCCGTTTCTCCAAAGGAAGAAAAATAATTGCCTCCAGACTTCTAACTTACCTGCCAGATTGCATCCTGATGTGAATTGCAATGGACAAATTATAATCTTTTGAGACAAGGAAAGAAGTGATGGAGTCTGTAAGTGACCCTTCCCTGGTAGGCACAGTCAAAATGAAACTAAACTTGGCAAGTGATTTGCACTCACATCAGGGAAGAGTTGGTCCCCAGGTCATTCTTGAAAGGCACTGACTTACGAGTGAGAGGAAAATAGCTTGCAATGCACGCTGATGGCCTGGGGTTGAACAGAAGGCAGTCTCAAGTGCTATCAGCATTATGCAGACCACAAGCTCTATATTCCACCACCTAAGGAAAAACCCAAACCAAACAACCAGAATAGAACAATGACAATAAAAAGCACAGGAAATCTAACCAGGGAGTCTCATGGTTGCAGGGTTGGTCTTGCAGAGGCTTTTTACAAACGATGGAGGCGGTAGGGACGGCCACATCAGCAAGATTTGAGCATCTGCCTTCTAGAAGTTCAGTACTTCCAGTTGCGCCCCAGCACAGGGATGTTCCTTTGTTCAGCCCTGCCCAGGCTGCAGTTTTTGTAAGCTGTTTCAGGCTGTTCTTGGTTATTTAAGCATGCCACGATGCAGTTATGTGGTAACAGCCGGTCTGTGGGCTATGGCTTGGTTTACTTTGTAATCCAGTACTTTGCGTAAATGTAAAGCAATTTCAGGACATGCTTTTGTCATGTTACATAGGTATCAAATAGTTGTATGTGTTTTGAAATTGCAGCAAGTATGCAGATGGTTACTTTGGCAAAGATGGAGAGATTTCCATGATGTGTTTCAGACTTGGTTGTGGCTTTTATCTTGTTTTTAGTATTGGAGTGACTTCTCTGGGATTCAGGGCACTGCGGTGCATGGGGACGGGGACAGCTGGAGGCGTTAACTTGCAGGAGGTCTGTTACAAGGGGGTGAGAACAGTAATGATGAATGATACTGAGTGTAAAGGTTTATTTTGAGCTCCAGAAAATACCAATGAAGAAACAAAACTTCATTTTCAGATGGGAGAGTGTTTTGTGAAAATTGTTTCCACAGACCCTACTCAAAGCCCTGCTTTGTCTGCACCCAAGTAACCTGAACCATTGTGTAAATTAGCCTTATGCTATAAATTCTAGGAGTAGATGCAAACTCTGTAAGAAACTACAGTGCACACTGTAGCATCAGATGTGGGGAAAAAAACCCTCAAAATGTTGTAATTCCCCTGTAGAAAGGATCCTGGTGTTAAGCCAAAATGGCTCAAGGAACGTAGGAACTTCTGCAACACCTGCAGTGCATGGCGGGGTTGATTCCTTCAAGACACATGTAAAAACTAAAATGAAAGGTTATCTTTCTTATTTTAAACCATATACATTCTTACTCCACCTCTTTAGGTGTGTATGGATATGCACACTTACACATGTTATGGTTTTCTGGCCCCTTCAATAATGTGATTAAGTCTGGGGGTTTTTTGTGAAATGTTATCCAAAGTGACTCCTAACCTCTTGCAGAGAAGTCAAGCGATCTTACAGCCTTTGTTGTAACTCAAAAACTCTCTGGTATTTTACCGAGCTACTTAATACTGTTACTACCTTTGCACATTGAGGTCCATTTAGGTGCGTCCTCAAAATGTGCATCCAAAACGCTTGCTATCAAAAGGCTTTAACTCTAGCTCAGTTTGGATGGTGTAGGTGGGTTGACAGATCTCCCACTAGTCGAAGCCGAAAGTCAGAAGCCAAGCTTAAGAGCTTTTTACCCACCCCAAGTTATCTAAAAACTGATCTCGAACTTGGTATTGTGGCTGTTTGTGAGAATGGTGCTACTGTTGGAGATGATGCTGGATAGAGGACTTAAGACTGGAAAAATAAAGAAGAGAGTGAATACTTCCAGCCCGGGTTATGAGAAGCAGGAGCCAGTACAAAAAGGAGGAGACATAAGGTTGTGTCCCACTGTAAAATGGATGCGCTGATCTGGTGGAAAAAAAAAAAATCCCCCGTATCTGTGGCAGAGTCTCGAATAGTTGTGATTGTTTCTTTAACCTCAGCAATATTAAATGTCATTAGGTAAACTTGCTCTAGAAGGTGATAGCAGTACTGTAAGCATTTTTTGAGGGAAACATGAGCTGTAGAGGTTTATTAATAGGATGTAAAACAATTATTTGTTTGTGTGCTTTCCCCCTCAGGAATCTTTTCCTTTATGTTTTCTAAATAATACAAGACATCCTTGGCAGCAGAATCCCCACAGTTGTTAATGTCAGATTGTTATCAGATTTGGCAGTGATTGTTTTCTAATAATATGTATGTTTTTCCCTTGCTGCCCATGTAAGAGTGACAGTTTGCTGAAACTCAATGCAAGATTAAAAAAAAAAGGTCAGCACTTGCCATTTACATCCCTGAAAACAAATGATCTAGTTAGTGCAGATCCGTTTTTTGTTGTTGTTGTTTATCTGCCTTTTAGTTATCTAAGAAAAGGATTTCCAAGAAGCGATGAGAGGTGGGGTTGGAATTCCTCCTGCTTTTTAACTCCTGTTCAGATCGTATTCATGTCTGGGCTTGAATAATAACTTTCCTACACTCCTAACAGAAGAGCTGGTGAAACTCATTTCAGTTTTGGTCATATTTGTAAGGTTTGTTGAGATGTTTTATTTTAATAAGCTTCACAACAGCCTAGTTAAGTGATTAGTATCTTCTCTGAAATAAGAGTGGAAACAGAGGCCCACAAATGGAAAATGCCTGTTGCAAGGTCTCAGCAGCCAGTTTGTGCCAGGATTCATTTTGCCGGCTTGGACGTCATTCCTGGGGCTGCCCAGTGTTTGCCCGTAGCCTCGCATGGAGGGTGCAGACCGAAGAGAGCCAAATCCTCCTCCTCCTCCAGGAAGGTTTTGGCAAGGCTCAGAGCAGGGTCCACGTTTCTGATTTTTCTAATTTCCCACTACTACAGTGAGTTTGAGTGTCTGCTACTCTGACCCAAATCAGTGCAGTATTAAAAGCCTTTCTGGCTGGCAGCTCCGGTTGCTCATATGCCGAGCTGTCCAAGGAGCCGGGGAGAAATGAATTCTCTCTTGCATCTTCAGCCATGTGGCAGTGAAAACACAACAGCTGTCAGGATCCCAAACCGAACCATCAACTTTTCTCTGCACCAGCCTGTTTCCTAAACAAAGCTCTCTGATGACCGAATATTATCCATCTCCCTGAGGAGCCCTGGCTACTCCCCCAGCTGCCATCTTCCTCCTGAATTGAACAGGGAAGATGGACTGAGTCTGATCCTGGGGCAGGATTAACAACCTGTGATGTGTCACAGCAGAGGAGAAAGGGCAGCATTTAAACCTCCTCTCATCTGTTATGGCAACAAAACACAACAGAAGTAGTAGCTGATTACCAAACACAACGCAACCTCTTTCAGAAAGGGATTAAGTAGCTGAATGCACTTTTTTAGACTGAAAGTGATACGGTGTTAAATATAACCCTTTTAGACTATTTCTTCCTGGGGATTATTTTGGAAAAGCACTGTGACCCTGGATCAATGAGCATCTCTTGATGCTAGAAGTATTAGCTAGGAACAAGAACATTAAGCGAGCACAAGCTACTGTGAGTTATTTTTTACTTTATCAGTCTTCATCTCAAGATTACTCACAGGATCCTCTCATCGATGTGATATTCTTTACTGGAAGATTAACTGTTGTTGAATTTCTAGAGTGATTTTAGTCTTATTAATGAGAACATTAGGAAGCATGTACTTTGTTTTAATTTAGTTGGCTATATTGGAATTTAAAATCTAGAAGACAATCTATTCTTAAAAAAAAAGATTAGTAAGAGTAATTTTTTCTTTTTTGCTGAGAAAATGGGATGTTTAACAAAGCGGAGGCTATACATGATAGCCCAACCCTGACCCCCAGCCTTAATGATGTCTGACTGCAAGCTGGTGTGGGAAAGGACTGGCATCAGGTTACAGAGGAATCCCTTGAAGATTTAATTTAAAAAAAAAAAAGCACAGGTGGAGAAAGTATATTTTTCTTTCTGTGATTTTCTTTACTTTTTTTTTATGTATCAAGTAGTGTATCAAATAATACCAAATTATTACACTTATTTGGATGAAATACCCCTCTCTGAATACTTTTTACTTGAACAAGCTGCTCTGTTGTCATTCCTAATAACGAAAATTGGAGTTCTGGAACAGATAACCAGGATTATTTTGGGGGAAGAAATAGTAAAAATTTTCCCCACACTTTCCTTCAGACTCCTTTTCTGTGAGAGCTGCTGAGATCGCACCCTTTTGTTGATACCACAAAGTTCCCACCACACTTTGTAGTGGTAGTATAGTAAATCCTAGAAGGCGCTACAATAAGCAAACCTGGAGCAGAATACAGTGGTTTTAGTGTTAAATCAGAAAAGCATCCCTAACCTGTTATGGTTAAGTATTATATTGTATTCAGACTTGAAGTGCCTGCATATTGTACTTGGATTGCTTGCCAAGGTGGCGCCCATCTACAAGAAGGGCCGGAAAGAGGATCCGGGAAACTACAGGCCTGTCAGCCTGACCTCAGTACTGGGCAAGATTACGGAGCGATACATCTTGAGCGAGCTCACCAGGCATGTGCAGGACAACCAGGGGATCAGGCCCAGCCAGCACGGCTTCATGAAAGGCAGGTCCTGCCTGACCAACGTGATCTCCTCCTGTGACCAGGTGAGGTGACCCGCCTGGTGGGTGAGGGAAAGGCTGTGGATGTTGTCTACCTGGACTTTAGCAAACCTTTGACACTGTCTCCCGCAGCATCCTCCTAGAGAAGCTGGCGGCTCATAGCTTAGATGGGTGGACTCTTCCTGGGTAAAAAACTGGCTGGATGGCCGAGCCTTGAGAGTTGTGGTGAACAGAGCTAAATCCAGTTGGTGGCTGGTCACAAGCGGCATTCCCCAGGGCTCAGCGTTGGGGCTGGTCTTGTTTAATATCAATTAATATTTATCAATGATCTGGATGAGGGCACTGAGTGCGCCCTCAGTAAGTTTGCAGATGACACCACCTCGGGCAGGAGTGTCGATCTGCTCGAGGGTAGGAAGGCTCTGCGGAGGGGTCTGGACAGGCTGGATCGATGGGCCGAGGTCAATTCTATGAGGTTTAACAAGGCCAAGTGCTGGGTCCTGCACTGGGGTCACAACAAGCCCATGCAACGCTCCAGGCTTGGGGAAGAGTGTCTGGAAAGCTGCCCGGAGGAGAAGGCCCTGGGGGTACTGGCTGACAGCCGGCTGGACATGAGCCAGCAGTGTGCCCAGGTGGCCAAGGAGGCCAACGGCATCCTGGCTTGTACCAGCAATAGTGTGGCCAGCAGGAGCAGGGCAGGGATGGTGCCCCTGTGCTCGGCACTGGTGAGGCCGCCCCTCGAATGCTGTGTTCAGTTTTGGGCCCCTCGGGACAAGAAGGACATTGAGGTGCTGGAGCGTGTCCAGAGAAGGGCAGCGGAGCTGGGGAAGGGTCTGGAGCACAAGTGTGATGGGGAGTGGCTGAGGGAGCTGGGGGGGGTTGGTCTGGAGAAGAGGAGGCTGAGGGGAGACCTTATCGCTCTCTACAACTGCCTGAGAGGAGGTTGTGGTGAGGTGGGGGTTGGTCTCTTCTCCCGAGTAACAAGTGATAGAACGAGAGGGAATAGCCTCAAGCTGCGTCAGGGGAGGTTTAGATTGGATATTAGGAAAAGTTTCTTTACTGCAAGAGTGGTCAGGCACTGGACCAGGCTGCCCAGAGAGGTGGTGGAGTCACCGTCCCTGGAGGTGTTCAAAAAACATGCAGACATGGCACTTCGGGACATGGTTTAGGAGGCCTGGGGCTGTTTGGTTGGTGGTTGGACTTGATGATCTTAGAGGTCTTTTCCAACCTTAATGATTCTATGATCTAGCTTCATGTGGCTACCTGGGGATGGGCGTACGCTTACTGAGATAGTGTTCATGGCAGTGCCTTTACGAACCTCAGCGTCTGTACAGCGATGCCCTCAGCAGAGCTGAGGCTTTTTTGGGGGAGAAGGAGGAGAGCTCTTTAGGTTGTGTGTGGTTGTTTACTGACTTAGCCTCAGTCCACATCAGCTTCTGCATCCTACCCAACCTGAGCTTAAAATTGGGATTGGGGAAGAACAGTGTCGGAAGTGATACGTATTTCAAGCAATGTATTCTAACTCGGGAAACGTGACTAACTCAACTGCATCTGCCCTACTTGAATGAATTTACCAAGTAATATAAAGTGAAGAAAAGAGCAGCTTCCTAGTGAAGCAGGAGGAGATATTTCCTCTCTGCTGTGATACTTCGCTCTGTGAGTGACCACTTAAACCTTCCAGGCAGCAATGGAGAGCACCTGAGACTGCATCTCTTTCTACCAGGGGAGATTGCAGCTAGGGTTTCTGATAGCTGTTAGGATTGTAATACACATTTGGAGTAGGAGTAGACCTAAACCGTAAACCAAGACCTGTCATGCTTCAAGATGTACAGATGCAGCAGGGAAGATGTTTCCATGGCTCCCTTTGTGCAAAGGCACTGCAGACTGGAAAAAGGCTAGAGGAACCACATAAGGTTTAAAGTAGAGAGAGACGTACAGATATCTCTAGTTTTAGAGTCTGATGGTGAAACACCTCTTTATATTAAATAAATAGAATGGCTCTAATTATGAGGTTTGTGATCAGCCAAGATATGATTATGCTGTGGAAAAAAGACACGTTGAAATGAGACCATTGCCTGGGATACTAATTTGTTATCTGTATTGAGAAGCATATTACAGTTATTACTGGGGAACGTTGGGCATTTTCATTGAAATCTAACTTAGTTACAGCATGCTGTTGTTTGTGCCAAATGACACCAACTTGATACTAATATTTCAGAAAATAGTACTTTCACTTTTGAGTCAGTATTTAATCCATGCTCACTCACATGTTAGGTTGGGGAATTCTTTGGAGGCGTAGGACCCGTTGTGTGGATAGTCGTAACATTTTGAACCATAAAAGACTGAGATGTGAAGTGGTCCCTGTTCGCACACTGTGGTAATACATAAGTGGATGTGGCATTTTTCAAAGGATAAGTGTAAAACTGAGCATTTATTGTCCTTAGATATTCACTGGTATCTTTTAAAGCTGATATCTGCTAGCTCTAGTGGCTGGTTCAAATTCAGGTGTGGATATGGTGCCTACCTCGCTTCACCCTGTGGTGTCAAGCAGGTGGTACTTTGAATGGGGAAAACCTGCAGTGATTCACCCACAAAATGGTTGCTCTTAACCAATGTCTGAAGTACATTTGCAACATCTATTCACCATAGCGTAGGTACATTATTTCTTTCGTTCATGAGTTTATGGTTACTTAAACAGCTTAAAGTTCGTTCAAAATATTATTTCATATGATTTTGAAAAGCAGCTTTTTACTGTGAAAACCTGTAAACGCAGAGGATAATGTTACCTGCCGAGTGCGTAGTCCTGGAAGGAATCAGCGTCTCGGCTGCTTTACTATTCCATCTTCTGCATCATTAGCAGAGCTCAACAACAGACTCTTGTCTGCTATTAGAGAGGCCCTTGCCACTATTAAGAAAAACTGAATTACCATGGAGTGGTAATAAGATGTGGCATTACTGCCTTTCATGATTTTATCAGGAGTCTCATGTTTTTAGGGGGTTTTTTGGTTTGTTTGTTTTTTGTTCTTTTTTAATCTTTAGCACTCCCTTTCATGAGGCTAAAAAATGTAATGCAAATAAAGAAAACCCTGAATATACATGCCATGGTTTTTAAAGCAGTTTCATGGGAGGGAGGCATTGGCTCGTGGTGGTTTTGTGTACTTGAGATTGGAAATATTAAAAAGTTTCATCAAGCTGTAAGAAGCAGTGAAGCATCTCACATAGGCATAGCTTTATGCCTTGCACGTATTCACCATTAGTTAAGTGGAGTCCCTGTGTCCCAGGTACCATCCTTTATGTCCTACACGTCTGGGACTGTGTGTGCCTGTTGCTGCTGTGGCTGCAGCTGGTTTGCAGAGGCTGTTCCTTCTCCCAAAACCTGGTCGCTTGTACAGCCCGGCAGGTCCTGGGCTGCCACCAATGTCACCCAGGGTGCTGTGTGGGAATAGCAGTCGCACTTTGGCCAGTGCTTTCACGAGCACAGCTCTCCGGTAGCTTTTTCTAGCTTGTCCCAAACACAGCCAACTGTAAAGGAAAAGGTGTGCTCATGCCAATATAACCGCATCTGCCCTGCGGGTCTGCCAGTGTGGCTCCAGCTTCTGACCCAGCCTCTGGCAGAGGCTTTTGTAGGGATCACGGCTTCGGCTGTCCCCTGTCCCCGCTGCTGGAGGCTGCTCCCTCCCGCCTGGGGTGACAGACATGGCTGGTGATCTAAATTAACACATCAGGTTTGGACCAAAGCAACTGAGGACCTGGCCTATGTTCACTTCTGCTGTTGCACCTTCTAACAGCACCTCTGTCGGAAAAGGGCAGAGTATACGGCTTGGGATAGCTCGGGGTAGCTATCACGGCTACAGGATGCTCAATATCTCCATCGTCATTAAAATATTTCCAGGCATCTTTGCGTGCTGTAGGTGTGCTGGCATGCATTAGTAGTATTTCCTTGATCTCTGTTTCAGTGCTTAGCCATAGGGAGCAAGGGAGCTGAATCTTTCTCCCTAAACACCAGCAGGGAAGCCAAGACTGTGGTACCTTTTCAGTCATTAGAGTAGGTCAGCAGTCCTCCTTCGTTGGCTCTTAGCAAAACCCATAGAGTACGACAAGGGGATCGAGGTTTGTTCATTCCTCTTCTTTGTCCTCCGTGGTTGTATATGGATTATCCATTACACACAGCTGTTTTGGGAAGAAACAGCGTTGAGATCAAGTAATCAAATTCTGTCAGGGATTACATGAAGTTGTTAGTACATCCATTGAAAGTGAAAGATTTTAATACTACTACTGTGCAGAAAACCCTGCATTTTTTCCCCATCAAACCACCAGTAATACTGCCAGAAACTACTTCACTGCAGCTACTGCCATTGATACTAACCTTGCGCGGTGTCTCCTATTAAATCTGGAGCGCTGGGAGCAGAGTAACCACACAAATCATTCTCTTGAAGGTTTCGGTTTGCATTGGCACTGAGTTGGTAAGTGCTGAGATAAAAGACCTGCCTAGAGCACCCCGTATTAACCAAGCCATCCATGTGAAATGCATCCACTTATTTAAGTAAATCTAACAGCCACTTGGCTTTGAACAAGAACACTTTTTTTTTCTTTGTAGTTTCTTTAGATAATTTCAAGCTCAAACGTAACTGCTCTGATCCAGTGTCTTCTGGGCAAAGGTGGTTATAAAATTGTGGTGAAAAACATTGGCCTGTAGCTATTGGAAAAACTTGTCTTTGCAGCGCTGTATGCATCCAGTAAGTGACAGTAGCAAAACATATCCTGGAAAACGCTGCTGTGTCTTCATTAGAAGTCTGTTGAGCAGCGAGATGGCAAACTCAATGGTGAAAGCACAGTTATTTGGGTTAGTCAAGATGAGAAAAAACAACGCTGTGCAGCAGAGTGAGAGAGCAAAGCCAGCCGAGTAGACTGAGCAACAGCAGATGAGGTTATGCATTAACAATTGCAAGATCGGGGCTACTGGAAGAATGAACTATTCATAAACAGCCCTGGCCTCTAAATTAACTAGGATGATTCAGTGAAATGACCTGTGGGCAGCTCAGTAGAGATTTTTGTTTAGTGCACTGAAACAATTCAAAAAGATGTAAATAATTAAAGGCTGAATAAAATCTTAGAGACTGGAATAGGAAACATCGCTGCTGTTTAAAGCAGTTGCTCAAGGCGGCCTTTGAAGGCCATGCTGTTTTCATTGCACTCTTTCCCCCAAAAGACAGAGCTGAAGAAAGGATTTGTAGATGGCCAGTGGAGATCCTTACACGTAAGGAAAGGCCATGGTATAAGAAAAGGCTGGAGGGACTGGAAGTGGGTATGGAAGAAATAGCGAGGACATCAGAATTATTAAGGTTAATGGTAGAAGCTATAGCTGAAGTAATCCATCTCCTTCCTGCGTGGTACGAGCCCAGGGCTTGTGCGGCGTAATCCGTTTGGGGCTGGTCAGGTTCACCAGACAACGCGTGATTGAGTTGAGGAGCCCACTGGTGCAAAATAGCTGGGGCAGCATGGCGGTGGGCCTGAGAGCAGGTGAGGCTGGCTAGAAAACCACGGGGAAAAGGAGGGAGGTAGATATTTTAACACTTAACTTTTTCAACACTGAGACGTATCCAAAACCCACGAGAGCGTCGCTGCTGTGCCAGCACTGGGGATGTCCCGCGGGTGGGAGATCCAGTCCAAGCACCTGCTCTGAGAAGGGGCCTGAGGCAGCTTTGGGCTTCGCCTTCCCTTCCCTTCACCCACACGCTGTTGTTCAGACCTGTGTCCTCGTGAGCCCCGGTGAGACCTGCGGTGCAAACACTGCCACAGGAGTGTGTGGAAGCAAAATTAGACCCTTGTGAAAGGTTGATTTTTATCGTCTTCCCACCAGTGGCTCTGCGGCTCAGTCTTGATTTTGCTGTGCTCTGCCTCTGTGGAACAACATAATCACCCTATTTCCAAGTGCTTTATTTTTTTCTCAGTTTTTTTTTTGTGCAACAAAGATAGACTTTCACTTGGTACTTTGCAGAATCATTTAATGTTGTTTGGTTTTAATCTGTTGTGTGATTAAAATAGATTAATGTTGTAGTAACATAAAAACCCTCGGGGAGTTTTGTTCTCTTTGTAAATATTCTCTAGGATCTCTTCTGTCTTCTAAACTGTGTGTAGGGAGAGTATTTAATGGGACCTGGGGAGAAAAGAGACGCATTTTAAACTTAATATAAGAATTTAATTTTTAATAGGTTTCATTTGGGGGTAGAGTATTCATACTGGAGTGGAAATTAAAGTGTCTGAATGCTTTGTGTGCAAGCTGTTAGAAAGTCTATTAAGCAATGTGTGGGTAAAAACCTTTTTTTCCTTTTTTATCTGGTCCTAAAACTATGAAATTATAGAAGCTATTGATTGATATCAATCACTGATATTTAACCTGGTTTTGCAAACTTACCTTTGAGTTTTCTTTAGCTGATACAGAGAGGGTTTACTCTGCAGAGAGCATGGTGACCTTCCCTCCTCCAGCAGATCTCGTTTGTCCCCGCATGGATCTCCGGAGGGCTGTGTAGAGTACAGGAAGTTATTACAGGAATTAAGTCACTTATAGCATGTTGCTGGCCATATGGAGAAGTGAGGAGGGGTTAACTGAGCTGCATGTGCCACAGTGGGTTTTATTCATGTTCAAGTAAAATGCACACGGTGTCTCGAAATTTGTGGACGAGAAGTAAAAGAGGCATTAGTTGCTTCATAAATGTACTCTGATCTTTGCCTGGGAGTAAAGGCTCTGTGGTTTTCTTTCAAGGTTAGGGAGATTTTTACTTTGTGTTATCATCTAATAACAGGCTTTAATGGTATCAGCCTGATGAGGAGGTGGAAAACTCAGCTGTAGACTCTTGTGAGTCGTGCCTTGCGAGGGAGCCTTCAACTCTCAAACCATCAAACTGGAGATCGCTTGTGTATTTGGTGGCCATTCCCATCCATGGAAGGGTGTCGTGGTTTGGAATGCTCTGTCTCTCCTTGTGCAACATCCCCTCTGCAGAACTGGCTCCCGATGGCCATGGGCCATGCCGGGCTGCCAGCAAAGGGAGCTTGACACAGCAAGTGTAGACAGGCTGGCTGAATGAGTTAGCGGTTAGGCTTCTAAATCACAAGTTATTTGATTTCTTCGCAGCTGATAACTTGCACAGGTTTATAACTAGTCAGTGCCTCAGTTTGATGTATGTAAAGCAGGGGATGCCGAGACACTCATGGCAAGAACCCCCTTTGCAGCTAATGACCCCCTCTAGCAGCTACAGCGATCAACAGCAGCGATCCCTGCTGCATATACGTTTCCAGGTCTGTGATATTAGTTTAATACCTCAGCTTTATCTTGGCATTGCGGACTGCTTTCTGTCTTCATGTGGAGGCATCAGAATGTCCTCAGGCTCTTTCATAAGATTAAGAGCTTCCCTTGGCATTCTGACAAGGAGGAAATTTAACGAACAAGAGTATTTAACTTCAAGCTAATCTGGTCTTTGTGAAAGCAGGAGGATTAGACCGTTAAGTTCTACATGCCTGGCAGGTTTATGCCACCGATGGCACTGACGAACAAAACGCTGCAGAGAGGTGAGCTGGAGACTGATGGTGTGTTGGAGCTGGAAGGAGGGAACAAGAGCATTTGCAAAGTGGGGTTGTCAGGCCTTCGCCAGGCAGCAAGCGATTTTGAGTCCACACATGAGTTGTGATGTGGCTATAGGTCTGTTCTACGTGACTGTGCTTGTCACTAAGGAGGAACGGAGCATGTGGACAAAGTCGTGTGTGGAAAAGGAAGGGGCAGATCTCTACCCCTGCCTTGCGCTGGGCTCATCGGAGTCACATGTGAGCACCCAACCCTGAGCAATGCCAATGTATTCCTCCTTCGCAGCATCTCCTCCTCTACCTGTTCCCTGGCCACAGAGTTTTGTGTCTCCTAAAGCCTTCTGTGTATCTCTAAACTTGTTTTGTATCTAGAATTCAGTTTTAAGCCTTACTCGAAGAAAAGTAACTTAGAGAAAATGCGTAATGCGTTTGTTGTGGCACTGCCTCGTTCCTCTTGAGAACAAGCTGTTAAGCATTTTCAACAGTTTCCAGTAAAACTGCTGGCTATGGGTGAATGTTAACTGTCTTGTTTTTTCCCTACTAGTCAGAAGCAAACTATAAGTAAGCTTGAAGTGAATGCTGGAGGGCTTCCAACATAAATGGCAGACTTGGCACCTCGGGAGCAGGAGGGGTTTGGATCCCTCCAGAAGTGGAGTGCAAGAAGCCAGTGTGGGTCCCTACCTGCAGCCGGGCTGATTTGCATGTGCTGCTCGCCCTCTTTCACTCTAAATAAATTTGACAGCCTTGCTTTGATAATAATTAAAAGAGATCCTCCTCACTTGTGCCAGAACATGGCAAGTGGCTGCATTTATGTACATGTATTCCTAGGCAAAGGTATGCACACGCGTGCACATATGTATACATGATAAATATGGATCTTATAATGGGTTGATCTGTTGAATGGAGCTCTTAATAGTTTCTTTCTAAATGTTAATGGGCCCACTTGATTTTCTGTGTATTTTCTGTGTTGTACTGGAGATTGGTACGGTTTCAGCCTTCTGCTTATTATATAAGGATTATATATGATTATAAAGTATCTGTGGTTGTCAGGGCCTAATGGAAAACTAAACAGATGAGCTCAGGACATGATTATAAAATGCTCATGGCTGTCAGCTTCACTGAAAAGTGAAAAAACCCAGTGAGGTATTTTTCAAACATCCGAATGCAGAACAAGGAGTAATGCAAGGAAATAAATTATTATATATTACATTTACTTACTCATTTACTTACTCAAATGCATCCGTTGAACCACAGTGAAGAGCGTTGGCATTCTGCCAGGCTTGAATTTGACCTTTTTTTAATCCTTGTCATTATTCTCTTGAAACGAATACAGAGAGGCCTTAAGCAAGAGTTGATTCTTGTTTTACATCAGCCCCTGCCCTGAAAAGCTCATCATCTAAATACTTGGAAAAGAAACAGGAGCAAGCACTGACCTAACTGCATCTTGAGGGAGCTGGAGCAGAACTTTAATCTTCTAGTCTAGTGCACTGTCCCTGAATCATGGTGATTTTCCATAGTTCAGATCATTTTCTCTATATATTTGGAGATGGTGCAAGATCAGTTTGCCCAATACATCCTCAAGGGTTATTGCTAAAAGCTTCTCGTAGCCTTGTAAGAAGTATGTGCCTTGGCATATCTATTACCTATTAAACCTGGTGAAATAATAGAGTTTTCCTATGTCATAACAAATCACGCCTGTGCTAAAATAGCTGCAAACATTCTCTAAGACTTAATGAGCTCTTGCTGTTTTGCAGTGGTCCAAACAACTTGTTATTGTGACTGTTATATAGTGCAGAATTATATTATCGGAACTGTCTCATAAAAAGACAAGATGGGGTGTCAGGGAAGCTGATCCCACTCTGCAGGGAGTGTGTGTGTTTCTGGGCTGCCTGGCACGGAAGTGTACGTTTTTTCATGGTAATGCAGTTTATAGGTGTGTAATCTTTTGTAATTCTGATACCATTAAACAGAGGTAGGAGCAAAAGGTGTTTTTGTTTGTTTCTAAAGTCCCTTTAAACTGAAGCACAGTAAGAGAGGACAAAACAGAAAGAAACATTCCAGATTTCTCCTATACTTTGCATAAAGCAGCCCTGGCTCCCAAAGTGAAGCACGATAGGGAATTTGGGGAGTTAAAGTCCACTTTGACTTTCAAGAGCTTCTCTTGAACCAGCTTCCACACCATCATGAAAAATGTCAGTGTAAAATATCTGAACTAGAGCAAATTGAACAATTTGGAGATTCTAATGCTTTCATCTGAAGTCTCATGCCTGCAAGGATGTGAAAAAGTCAATAACATGAATTGGATGGTATTGATTATTTCGCTGGGCTGCTGTTGAAGCATCATATGTGCTTGATTCGGTCTCCCAACACCCAGTAAATGTTTGGTTTTAGTTTCACCTCCCTTTGTGGAAAGAATTGAAAATAGTATAAAACTAAAAGTGGGGTTTTTTTTCTAATTTTAAATTATTTTTCTTAAATAAATGTTATGTGTAAAGGTTCCTCTCACTCCAGGATGGATATTTCATGCCACAGATGGGCCTATTCTTAATTTACTTTGTAAGGCACTGAACCTTCTGTTCGACACTGCCATCTGCAGCCCCATGGATTTTAGGACATTTGGATAAGGCCTGTCTCCATCAGCCAGCTTGCGGGGCTGGGCCTCTGCTCCTTGGAAACAAAACCGGTTATGGAAATGTCCTTTTCTCCTGCTGCCTCTCTGCCAGGACCTATCTTGCCACCTTGCGAAATTATAGCAAGAGATGGAAATGAAAGCCTCAACTGGGAAGAAGCTTGGGGTCAAGGTCTGTGATGTGGAAGATTTAGAGGCTGTAGGACTGTACCGAGGTCAGCTCTGTTGAGGCCTGAATCCCAAAGAGCACCATGTTGCCCAAATCGCAAGTGTGAAGCTGCCTTCTCTTTGTACTGCTACGCTTTTATGCTCTTCTGCCTGAGACAGAGAGCAAAAGAGAGAAAAAAAGAAAAGGGATTATTGTGCGTATTTGTAGAACTGATTTGACTGTAAGATTATCCACAAGAGAAAAATATTTACATCCCAGTTGGTTAAAAATCTGTCCAGTATGTCTGTTTTGTTTAGCTAGTATTAATTACCTAAATCAGCTCCTTCTGGTAAAAGACTATTCAGTGTTTGGTTAATTTCCAAGATTCAAACATTTTGCTTTAAATTACTAGAATTCAGACACAAACATACTCATGCTAGTTTGCCAGTGCAGTGTTACGGAAGTACACGTTGCACCGTGAGCAGAAGTCGGGGTTGGCGTGGTCCGGCTGGGGCACGGCGGTGTGAAGCGATGGGACCCAAAATGCCACAGCCCTGAGCTGAGCACTGCGAGAGGAGTCGGGCTGCCGGCGGGAGTGGGGAGAGAAAAACGGAAACAGAACCCCTTTGCCCCCAACTCTGCAAAACCCCTGAGCGCGTCCTTCCGCTCTGACCCTGATCCATGGTTAAGTGAGCTTAAGCATGTGCTGGAAGTTAAGTGCATGCTGTAATGCTGCCTGAAGAGGGATGTTTTCCCTGATCAAAGGCTTTTGAGAGGAGGAACAGAGAGGGTAAAATAAAATGTGAGTTGTTCAGTTCTTGAGATAAAAACGAAAGTTAAATAATAAAACCTCCTTTCTCGATGGTTCACCTGTGCTAGATGGAAGACGTTCAGATGTTGCATTCCAGGCCGGCTCTGCAGAGCGCCAAGCCAAAGGAGGCTCTGTTGAACAGAGCTTTTCTGCCTTGTGTCTCCGAGCCAGTTATTCAGATAATGTGGAAATTCCTAGCTTGCACTTTTGCAGAGTTCAGGCTGCCAGCTGTCTGAAGGCGAGGTGCTGGTTCCTCGCTGTAAAGGTTTAGAGCACAGGCTGTTGCTGGCACTTTGCAGAGCTGTTGGAAGTCCTGACCTGGGGGAGGGTTGTTACCACCACCCGTGGTTGTAGGACGCTGGGGATGACCCAGACCGAGGAAAGCCTGGCTGCATGAGGCTGTAACACCAGCGAGCAGGAAAGTCAATGACACCTTTGATGATATGACATGAAAATCCCCGAGCAGGTATGCCCTGAGCGTGCTGGCACCTGGGCACGCTGCCGCTGCTGTGCCAGCTGGTGTGTGTGAGCCCAGGTGTCTCTGTCGTGTTAATCCACAAATCAAATAAACAACTGCTGGTTGATTAAGAATTGACTCTCTTTGCATCCAGTTAAATATGTGCATAACTTGAGGGAGGCCAAGAGCTTTAATACTGAGGCTGCTGCTAGTTTAGGGAACTGCGGCGGGTGCTGCTGCACAGGGCTGAAGGATGGGGGCAGTTCTGGAAGGATTTCTTTCGGCAGGAATGTCATTTAAAGCAAGCTTTGCCGGTTCAGGCTAAGGGTGGTTTTAGAAAAAACGGAAATTAAGAGAGAAGAGGTTACTTTGAATTCAGATTACTTCCCCAGACCAGCATATGAAATGGCCACATGTGCCAGGGAAGGGGAGCACAGGGTGGGAAGGCATGGCCAAGGGTGGGTGCATGGAGCTGCCTACCCGCTGGAGACAACGCTGTGAGAGTGAATCTTCCTCTTGATCTGCCAGGAGCGCAGGTGTGACGTGCTGTGTGCTTGGGGGATCTTGACTTTGCTTTGTGGTGAGCAGCAGAGGTGGAAGGACATCTATGGGAGCAAAGCAAAGCATAGCCTCCATTGCCACAGGTGCCTCAAGCGCTTGTTTCCCCTTGTTCCTATCCAGAGCACCACTTATTCAACATTGGTTTTAAGTTTTGGTCTAAGAAAAGTTTGATAAAGCTAGTCTGAAATATTCTGGCAAACCTGTAATGTGGGAATAGGGAGATGGCTTCTTTTTTCCTTGCCTATTACATTTAAAAGTAACAAAAGGAAATTGTAAGTTGCGTTGTAAAGCTCCCCAACGCAAGATAATGTTAAGTTAAAGAGCTTAGGAGTATTCAGAGGATTATTAGATGTTTATAGAAATAATAAAAATATTATCACATTTCTGCTAGGTGGACTATCAGTTGGCTAGAGAGAGCAGCCTTCAGGGTCATTATATTAAGCAGCCCCCTGCTGAGAGGGTTGGAAGAGCTTTCCTTGTGCGCAGGTTATGGCGAAGTGCTGCGTTCACATCATCCCACTGCATCTGCAACTGGTGTGAGTCGGAAAGCAAATACCATATGAAGTGGACCATTGATGTTACGCATCACATGTGACCTCTGTACCCGTCCCTGGAATAGCCGTCTCTTCTGATCTAATGTGTGATGTATTTTGCTGAGTTGACACTCACATGGGTGCCTTCTGGAGAGAGAAGATAAATGGAAACTGTGTTTGTTTATTTAGTTGGAAACACTGGTGGTTAATGGTGCAAACTGTTTATACGTATAAAGAGTCTGCTCTTAAGGCTGGGAAACCAGCTGCTGACAATGTGGGGCTGGCATGGGTGAGCACTGCAATTCCTTCCCTCCGTTTATGGCAGCGTGGAGAAGCGGAACCCGTGCAGAAGTCAGCTCGCCGTGCAGTCGGCAGCACGGCTGTGTGCCGCACATACTGTATGTCCCAAATGACAGCTGAGCAAACTTAGGAAATAACAATTGAGGACGATTATATTGGTTCTGAGGATTAGCACAGCAGGTAGCCGTGTTGGCACAGGGCAGGGTTTGGGCCAAAGGATGAGTACACATTCTTTTTATTATTGCTGCTAATAGGAATCTGCCAGACTTGAAGCATAGAAAGGGCTCACTGGCCACCTGTGAGCTAATCACATGGATTTGCCTCATTCTGTATTTCAGCTCACTTGGAGCCTGTAATCTAATTTCCAAACAGAGGTGAGAAGAGTGAACGATGCATTTCCTACTTTACATGGCTTTGCTGGTAAACTTTTAATCCTTTTAGAATTACAGTTCCTTGCAACATGGAGGCAACACCACAAAGTCCTGCGTGTAAGGCTTGAATCTTTGAATGCACCAATTGCTGGGTAATAATTAGCCTCAGCAAGGTACAACGCGAATCAAAATAAAAGTTAGGAGCATAGGACGTTTTTTAAATGGTATTTGGAAGCATGCGCAGGCTAACGATTTCAGTTTGTATAGAAAATCCCTGCGTTTTGGACTGCAAAAGTACGCTGCAACAGTCAGGGTTGTCTTCGGCTTCAGGCTTTGAACCCCGATGCTGATGTCTTTTCTGCATGCAGGACACTGTCGTCTCAGTCTTGTATCCTACACGCTAATTAACCGTGTCATAGTTAGAATGGAAGTATGTTTGGGGCAGATTTGGCTTTACTCTGATCTTCATTGCTCACCATTTATTTTGGGACAGAGGATATTTATTTAGATTTTTAAGCCAGGTGCTGAGCTGACATTAAGCTGGGGGTACTTACGTCTGCTAAAGGCCCGATTTTTCGTTTGTGCTGGTGTGTTTTAGGATGTGTTTATGTGACTGCTCCTCAGGCAGTTTATCGTAAAGAAGGCAGCGTTGACATGCTGTTCTGCTGTTTTCATTAACAACAGGTCAATCAGTGAGCGTAGAGTAAAGGTGAGCACTGCTGCTTCTGATGTGCACAGGACCTTTCACACCAATTCCGTGTCTTTTTAATGATCTGTTTGGACAGTGCAGAGATGATCCAAATCTCTGGAAGAAACACTTTGGTTAGAGCTTCCTTGAAGACAACAAGTGCCTCAGTAGTGAACAGGTAGTTCACAAGTGCCTTCACGCTGACTTTGCACCTTCGCTCACATTTTTGCTTTCAGCTTGGTAATAAAAAAAAAAGGTAGAGTCCCAAATTCCATTTTCTACAAACTACCATGGCTAGTGTTCGCTGAAATCGTAGTCAGTCTTCTAGCAAAATGAAACGAACAAGGACGTACAACAGTAAAAGTGATATCCCTGAGATGATGAGCACTGCCAGACCAGAACAAAGGTTCCACCTTATAAGCTGATCATCCAGAGGGATTAAGGAAAAGACTTTCCTGATTGCATGGAGATGCCCGGTTGGCTGGACGTGTTGCAGCCTGCTGTTCCTCCAGGTCTGTTGGAGGGCAGGCACTGTGCTCCATGAGTCACTAGTCCTATCAAAAAGCCTATTTCACAAAGGCCTTCTGTATGTATTTATTAGGAAAAAAAACCCTAACGTCATGGAGAAAAGTATTGAGAGTAGTTTAGCTGACTTGAATAAAACGTGCGACATTGTATGGGGCAATTAGGATATAATGGACCCTTTGCTGTACCAAAATTTACTCTACCAGCAGTCACCAACTGACCTGTGGTCTGTGAAACCAGAGCTGGTTGGCAGCACAGCCTTTCCGGTTGCAATTAACATCAATACAGATTGGCAGGCACAAAACAGCATCTCCCTGAGACCTGCCAGGCTCCCATCATCTCCCCCGCCTCTGTGTCTGGAAATGTATTTGACTTGGGCAAATAGTTAGATTTCATTTCATTTGTTTATGTAGTTTTGGTGACTGGGGAGGCCTGCAGTCCGACTGGTGTTTGTTTAGTTCAAGTGATTGGAACAAACTAGTCAGTGTTCAAGAGATGTAAAGAGCAGGCTGGGAGAGCCATGGTCAAGAAAACGAGGTGTCAAGGCAAAGGAAACCTTTTAGAGTAATGATGTAGGGCCTCTTACTGAAGTAGAGAAAAACATCATGAGCTCTTTCGACCAGAAAGGGCCCATATTACCTACATTGAATTATAGAGGAGATAGCAATGCTCCCTTTTGAACGGTTGTAGTAAAAAGCTAGAGACACTTCAGTGTTTGAATTATCACGCAGGCTTTAGTGGAATATCACATTCCTGTTCATAAAATGCTATAGAATGATGCAAGAACAAAATTGGTACATGCCAGAGAGTCATTGATGTTATCGTGATTTTTTTTCTCAGTTTTATGTTCTTTACTATTTTAATTTATATAAAATCTTTTAAATCCTCTACCACCGTCCCACAGAGGAGGAATTTGGTACAGAGTCATGTTTAGCTACAAAGAAAAACTTTTAGTAACTACAATCTCAAAGCAGCGAAACACAAAATGGGGTGGTAGGTCTTCAGTTAAGTTACAGCTATATATTTAAACCGATTCAGTTATTTGGCCCCTTCTTTCCCCCCTTTTAAAACAAAACAAATTCATGGGATGTGTTTTATTCAGACATTACAAGACAAGTATAATTGACCCATTTAATGACACCCTGTGTTGACCAGGGACATTGAAAACTCACACCTGCGTTTATTGATATGACCCAGACCCGAAGAATTCTGCCTAAGCAATACTACGTTAGAGCAAACAGTTGGATAATATCCATCTTGTTCTCTGCAGTGTTGCAAACATGAGCAAAATAGTGCCAAGCGTGAGAATACTGTAAAGCAACACTGATCGCTGGAGTTGCGATGTGTAAGCTCAGCAGAGTTTTCCTGTAGACACTAATGAGCTAAAATAGTTGTAATTAAAAGTGGGTATTGTCACGGTCGTGCTGAGCTTCGTCTTAGTATTAGCAAGAGGGGCACTGGAGTTTCTAAGCTCTCTGCTTAGATTGACATCATGCCTTTAAAAACAGAATAGAAAATTCTTGGCTCTAAAGTACAAATTCACAAAGGAACCAGTGGTATGTGTCTGGTGAGTTATGGGTATGACACCTCTCAGGGGGAATAAATGTGTTATTTTTCTGTATAAACATATCACACAGATCTCTTTTGTCCTTTATATATTAAACTGAGCTGTCATGCTAAATTCGATCAGTCTTCATAAGGTGATGCTTTTCAAGCTGCTTTTGAAAGCTGGTTTTGTTCAAGCTCATTCAAGTAACCCTGTCACATACGAGCGGGATGAGCCGATGTCATGAGCATTTAAGGGAATATTGCAGCTACGTGGCCGCGACAAATCGATGGTAAGGAAGGTGGGGGCGATAGATAAACCCAGTATATTTTTCTTCCATTGCCCTGGGATGGGGTTAACCTTGTGCTAAGGTAATCCAGTCCCTATTGATAACTGGAGAAAATTACCAAGCTGTGCAGTGTTTTCTTCTTTTAACTGGTTAGTATCCAGTACTGTCACCTCAATTACTCTTAGCAGGTTTGAAACACTCTCACCACATGTCTGCTCAGCTCACGGGGCAGGTTGCTGGGTATTGTGTAATAGCTGAAGGAGTAGAGGGGAAGGTGCCTTTCTGAAGCCAAACCAAAGTGATGTTGGACCGGACAGACCTTTGCAAGTGCCGACTCCTCTCTGAAAGACGGAGGGCTTCACTGTTGCGTCTTGGCCTAAGTCTCCAGGGGCTTGGCCTTTGCCGTCAGCAGTTTTGCTCTGCTCCCTTTGCATGTGTGCTGGAGCTGAGCTTGTAGGGTTGCATGGCCTGGGGACAGGTTTGGTGATAAGGACAGGCAGCCCGTCCCATTCTCCCGGCACCGGCAAAGGAGATGCACACACCACCAGCTTACCTTGTATCAGCGGAGTGACTAAACATGCTTTAAGAGAGCTTGGAGGGTCGCACTAGGAGATTTTGGTCTCGGAAGATTTTGAGACAGGGATGTTGTCTCACTGAGCTGATTTAATTTCTCTGAGGTGTCAAAGTAGCAAACATTCAAATGGCCATAATTGATCTAGGCTTGCAAAAGGCCTTTGAGAAGATCCTGAAGAAAAGGCTACTGTGGAAACTCAGTTGTTATGAAGGAAGAACCAAAGGACTGTTACCAGCAAATGTAGCTAAAGAAAGGAAAGCAAAGAGTTGGGTTATTTTCGTCATGAGGCATTGGTTTAAGGGCAGCTGCAATCTCAAGTCCTCTGTCCTGAGTTGGTCAATGTGAAAGGCAGGAGGGAAAATGGCAGCAGTTACACATGGTCTAAAGACACCTGTGATAGTTGGAGCTATCTAGAGCTGCTAGAAACCATAGAGAAACCTCATCAGGCTGAGAGAGCAGGGACTGAGAATCAGCTTAGACAAACTCGGAGCAATGCACATTAAACCAAAACATGCAGGTGCCTATATAGCTCACAGGGCTCTGGAGTAGGTGGGACAGGTCAAGACAAGAAGCTGGGTGTTACGAGAGATGGTTTAATGTAGACCTTCACTCATATCTGCAGCTGCAGGCTGGGAACAGCTATGTATGATGTGAGTGAGGAATTGGATGGTGAATAATACGGTGAGGATGAAAATGCTTTGGTATAAATCAGTGGTGCAAGTACCAGGGGCTGTGCAGTATGGGTCAGCCGCTTCCCAAAGAACGTGCTGCAGAAGCCAAAGACATGCAACGGGATAGCAGAAAAAATAACAGTATGGGATCAGGCATGTGGGAAAAGTCTTGTAGGAAGAAAGACTGGGAAGGTTGGAGTTGAAAAACTTATAAAGGAGGTAAAAGGGGAAAAAATTTTATAAAGGAATGGGTGATATTGACGGTTTGTAGAGAAGTCTTTTTCTCACAGACTCACAGGAACCAACGGGAATTAAAAGGTGAGAACTGAAAACCTTGTGGAAGGAATTTTTGCATATGACATGCTAAGAAATTTACTGCTATGGGCAAGAACTTGGGAATACTCAGAAGGGCCTTGAGATTTATGTACATAACAAGCCTGTGCCATGTTATCACAATTCTAGAAAATCTTGAAAGAAAATCTCAGGTTTTTGGGTATAAGCCAATCTCGCCAGAGATCAGCATGAGATCTCATGGGCTGGACAGGTTGTTTTACGTATGCTGGCTGCAAGGTTTTTACACCTGATTTGGAAAAATCTTGGGCCGGCTGCAGTCAGCAGTAGGATGCATGGATCTTCGGCCTGATTTAATAAGGCGTCTATGTTTCTGTGAAACTAGGTGTGCTTTACAAATATTGTGATTCCAAGACCTGGATTTCTTCAGTTAAAATGCAAAATTGAAACAGGAAGCTAAAGCTCTTTGTGCTCAAACCCGTTGTTATTATTAAAGAATAGCCCCCAATGACTTTGTCAGCATTACTTCCCACACGGGAAGTTTGCTGGCCCGTTTGAGAAAAGTCCACTTCAGTGAGCACTTCGGTGCTGGTAGCTGGCTACTGCATACTTCAGAGTTGCAGAGCTAATGATGTAATTTATTGCTTCCTAACTGGAAAGGTTAGGAAGCCAAGAGATTTTCTCTATTGGAAATAAACGTTGGGCTGTGCATGTGTGCGTACATCTGTGTGTTGAAGTAGGACAGAGTTGTCATGGTGTTGGTTTCTCCTAGGGTCCATTAGGATGTTACAGTTGCATGCATTTATTTCCTATTAAGTGAAATGCAATGATTTCTGAGAGAAAGGGATGTTTGGATGTTCTGTACTTCACTTTCCTCTAGAAAGGTATATCCCATTCCTTTTTACTAAGTAAAGAGGTGCTTTAAAAAAAAAAAATCAAACATCAAGTGCTTTCAGTATTATACTCACAGTGTACAGGATATAGGAGTTACATTTATGGCCTATGTTCTGTTTAACAGCTGGATGAAATAAATTGTTTCATGTGAAATATTGGAGGACTCTGCATTCTCAAATCAAGGCCAGAAGCAGCTCAATGACTGAAGAATTGTCAACATCTTGTGCAATTCCACTAAGTGCTTCTTTTCATTGATCTGCAACTTTATTGTTGACAATTAAATCCATTTCAACGCAGAAGATAAACATTTTTAACAGGAGGTAGCAAAATCTTTTGTCCTGAATGATTTTCTTCTCTGTTTTATAATTAAGTACAAAGTGTGTCACAAGTCTTGCTATTCAGTTGTACTAAATACCTGCTTACTGTGGAATAATTGGTATCAGCAGATGACAGAGCTGCTAGTAACCATGCTTTCGAAGGCATGTTTTTAATTTGCATAATCAAATACTTTGTTAGTGTCCTTGGAAATTAGGATGAAAGATGGCTGTGTGCTAAAAATGAAAAATTGTTTTTAGCAAATCATGTGTATCCAGTACAACAGATGAATTGCTCTGGGGCCTTTATGATATGTGTTGGCTGGTGTACCCAACTTCCTCCATCCTTTGCAGTAATAGTTTCTGTCATCTGCCTTTATTTATCCAAATGTTTCATTGACCAATGTCTAATCAATATGAAATGTACAATCAGGTCTTAAATCTGATTAATTATTTCAAGCCTTGTAAAATGCTTGTTGAAGTATACCTCCCAGGGCCAGTGGTCAGCAGGGTATACTTTTTCTGCATTCCATTGACTTCAGAGAAGTTATGACAGTCTGTATTGGTTGTGACAGTTTGCACCAACTGCCCACTTATCCATGTTAAAACTGAAGAAAATAGTTTTATATTTTTTGAAAGATCTAATTTCTTATCTTGCATTAAGAAGCTTGCAGAAAATTTTAGTTAGGCAGAGGTAATATTGTCAAGAAAAGAGTTTAACTTATCAAAGCAGTAAAAGAAAATTAATTCTATTTTTAAACTAAGTAATGTTATAAAAGATTTCCTTGGTAGGCTGAATGCTCAACCTCAAAGATCATGCTGCAAAACACTGAGAACTCCTATAATTTTCCTACTTGAGCAGTAAGGACTTTGGGCTTAATCCAAAACCCTCTCAAGGGAATGGAAAATTCAATGTTGATTCTGAATTGCTCTCTTAAGATGCCTGCTTACTCCCAGGCCAGACGTAGAGAGGCTGAATCCTAATGTGGACAGACGGAGGAGTGGCAGGGTATTATGTAGTCTTGTTTGTGAATCGGACTCAGTTGTTCCAGACCTGGACATGGAAAAGTTGGATGATTTTGTGTTTAGAAGAAAGGTTTGGCCGCTGTAAGTTGACAGCATCATGCAGGACGTTGTCTAAGGAGATCTCATTCCACAAGTACCATCAGGTCAGGTCAGAGATGCCCAGTTCACATGTCCTTGGCTGCTGCTCGGGACCTGGCCAGGTTGGTGGTGCCCCAGCTCTCATCGGGAAATGCCCTGTGCTGGCACTTAGCGTCTCCTGTGGTCTTTGGTGCAACCAAACACGTTGAACCTACCTGCAGACAACACTTGGCCAGGCAAAATTAGAGCATTCATTATTGGTGAATCTCTGGGAATTTCAAATCTGGCAAATTTCACCAGGGCCTTTTTGTCAGCAGAAGAATAGTTGGGCTTCGTCTTGTGGCTGTGATGTTCTCAGCTGGCCACCTCTGGCCATCCTCTAGCTCTTTTGGATCACCCAAATGGTACAAAGGAGCCAGAACACAGAGTTTAGGTCAAATTTTGCTGGTTTGCCCATTAGGTACTGAGGCAATGGCATTTCAGCTGAACGCTGCATATAACCTGTGTTCATTATAAAAATCCATGTCTTTTAATGGAAGTGTTTGCATGCACTGTGTATTTCTCTGTTAACGATGTGTATACATATAACGGGTATGGGTATAAATATAAATGCGTATGTATTACACGTAACATACATGTATACAAACACATGAGAGTGCATGTGTATATGTGTATGTTCATAGAATGTGTATAAAATATAATGTAAACTCCCAGCTACAGAGTCTCTCTAGTTCACATGCAGTCATTTGGTTTACTTACAGGTCTTCCCAGTGTGGCCTTGTCTGCTCCTCTGGTGTTATTGAGCCAACCAAGTAATAATCACGTAGACACAGCAAACTGCTAACTGCACTTGTGTTACTTGGAGGGGACTGAGTCCTGCACCTTGAGAGATCCCCAGATTGTGTGTGTTAAGTGAAAAATAGAGGAACTTGAGATTTAAGACACATCAAAGGGCAAAGACAGGAAAGGAAGATAATGGAAGTTGCATGTCCTGTCTGTATGGGACAAGCTTAGTCAATGTTTCTCCTCAGTCCTCAAAGAGCATCGAATTCTGGCTTTATTCCTTTTTCGGTAAAAAGACTGACTGCTGCTGGATGCAATATCAACCCAGTGGAAAAAGGGAAGCCTGTGTCAGCACAGAAGTTACATCACAGTTACTGCTCTTCTGAATACCAATGCAGTAATTTTACTTTATCCAAACTAGACTATGGAGGTTGCCATCAAATAAAGTTAGCTTGCTTGCTTGCTTCTTTAGCTGTTGGATGGAAATTAATTCCTACGATGTATAAACTCGGAGGGTTGTGTAGTTGGGTTGTCTGTATCATAGTGACATGAAGGATTTTTTTCCCCTTAGTTTTTACACCAAGCTAGTCAGTCAACATTCAGAAATAATGTGATGTGCAAATATGTACTGGTAGAAAAAGAGTAATCTTGTATGTATGACCTTGAAGCGCTGTTGATGAAGACTTGAGCCCTCCTTATGAAACATATAATTGATAGTGTTCATCACTGATGTGGGATTTCAACTCCTTAAATAGATACTGTGGGATGAAGAATTCTTTCTGATTTATATATCGTAATTATCAGCCATGCAGGGATGCGTTTACCAGGCTCACTGGGGTTAGAGAGACTCCTGGACGTCTGATACCATTTTGGGGTATAGGGTAGGTGCAATGGTGTAAGACAGAGAGAGGGAGAAACTGTGCACGTGTTCAGTGTTTGACATTTGGAATAGCATTATCTTACTAAATACAGCATCTTCTAAGCTGCAAACTAACAGGAATGGTACTTAAGGGGCCGTCTAATGAAGATGTAAGCAGCAGCAAAAAATACCCAGGAGACACTAGGATTCGTAGCACTTTTCTCCAGGGGAGGAGAAACGACTGCATGAGGAACAAACTCCCCAGCAGAGAGCTGTGCTAAACAAATGTTACACACACGAGAGACGCTAAAATATCAAATGAAAAGATTTAATGAATGCACCGAGTGCAAGGTGTTCCCCACAGACTGGGAAGTATCACCTCTGCAGGATTTTCAGACCACCTACTGTGTATTCGTCTTGTAGGGAGTTTCTAATGACAAGGCTAAGCCCTCAAAGCCCTAATTATTATGCCTTTCTGTCAAAAAACCAAAATGTCATAACTCTTACACTGGTAAGGACTAGGAACATAGATCCACCTATTCCTGAACAAACTGTTGCTCGTTTCTTTCCTCCTTGGGGACCTGTCTTAACACATGTGGTGATCACACTCTGCCTAACTTTTAATGATGTTTGATCAAACAGGATTGATCCGAAGAATTAATGCAAATGGATTTTCCTTTCTTTATAACCTGCAATTTAATTGCAATGAGACAGACCTTGGGCATACAGCACAGTAATTCTTTTTATTCCTCCGGAGTCCCGCTGTTGCCCCCGTGGTCTTCTGATCCAAATTCGTGGAGGAGCCTCTCTGCAGGTTGCATACTCCAGAAGTGATTGAAGTACGTCCTCCTCAAATAAGTCTGTTTACTTCCCCCCGCCCCTTTCTCTCTCTCTCTTTCTCCTTTTCCTCTTTACCTGCCTTTTGCCCCCAAAAGGTTTTTTCCCCATCTCCTGTCCACAAACTATTAAAACAATCTGAACTCCACATTACCAGGCTGCTTGCCATTGCACAGGGCCTGTGACACAGTCAGGAATAGGGGGGCTGACGTGTTTTGGGATCCCTGCATAAAATTAAACCCAAGCGATGATACGTGTTTGGCACACGTCTGCCAGGCCGTCTCTGGCAGCTCTAGTGATGCCAAGGTTGGCAAACACTGGGGCATGTGCCCGCACTGGGGGCTGGCAGAGCACAGCCCCCATCATCTTTATTTGCACTCCCTTACTTCAGGGTTTGAACGATGTAGCTGTCAACAATTTTCTCTGCGTGTACATTCTTTTATTATGCAGTTATTCATTTTACCCCTTAAAATTGGCAGAGGAACGAGTAAAGTTTTCCTGTCTTAAGATTATTTAGAACCCTGCATACTTTAATTATAAGCTTGTCCCAAGCCCCTTTAAGTCTTTCCCTTGTGCTTCGTTTCCATAATTGCCAAAGGTGCGGGTCCAGCTTTTCAGAGTTGCTGTGCAGTACTGCCCTACGTGCTGCTCCCACTTCCCCCTGCCTGCCTGGCTGCAGGCATTGCCTTTGCCGGTCTTGGGTCAGCAGTGCTCCCCCAGGTTTGTTCGAAGGGGTGCCACGCATCAAATATTCATTGGCAGAACATTTGGGGAGTGATCAAATGGGAAATTGCTGTAGAGCCCCAGTGAGCAAAACTCCACTGTAGGAAATGTTAAAATTATAATAATATTCATTTTTATTAAAGAGCTGGAAAACAAAACGAGGTCATTCCATGACCAGCCGAAGCAAAAAAGCCTGGGTTCCCAGTAATATGTGTTTTAAGGTTTAGACCTCATGTAATAAGGCACAGAGCTCACATTGCATTTGTTCCCTCAGTGGGTCAGTAAGGGAGTGATGATAGAGTGACTGCAATAGAAAAACAGCAGTGCTAAGCAAGGTCCCTTTTCTCTGCCAGGTGGTTTATTCTCAGGAGAGTTATTGGAGAAGGAAGGCAAGAGGCAGGTGCACACACTCACATGCAGAATGTGTTGTCCGACTCTCATGTCTTTAAAGAACACGTATCCAGGACTAATCTCGTTGCCCTCTCAACTTCTTTGGCCATTCTTCTGAAAAGTAATGTCCAAAAGTAATGTCATCGAAAGAAAAATCAAGGCAAAAATATGTTATTTCCCTTAACCTTTTTGTTCTGTTCATTTGACGGCCCAGGCAATAGAGATGTTACAGTAAACATATAATAGTAATTAGGGATAAAGGGATGTGCCTAGAAAACAAGCAGTTCTTCAAGCAGAGAGCGCAGTGGAGCCTGGCTTCCTGTGGAGTTCTCCCTCTCGCACTGCGGCAATTTGTGCTTACGTGATGGAGTAGATAATTTTAGTGGGTTTTATGTGATCATTTAGGGAGTGATTTTGCCAAATACACTTACAGATTATATTCCCTACACTCACAAGTTGATCAGCGCTGTGTTACGGCCCCAAATCTTGGAGTCACGCGATTATTGTGCAAATCTGATTTTTTTAAAAAATCGATGGAACGCTAGCATGGTTGCACGGGAAAGTTGGGAAACGCATCCCTAGGAGACAAGACCCAGGAGGCAAGTATGGAGAACCCAGTGTATATGGTGCTACAGAGACAGAACGAAGCAAAGCACAACCCTTCCTGGAGGTGGGGATTTTTGGGGAGGTCTGGCTCAAGACTTTTAGAGCGCTTGAACCACTGCATTCAGCTCATCTTTTGTGTACTTGCTTTTTTATACGTTAATGAAGACACCAGAACTTTCTCCTTATGATAAAATAGGAAAAGAAGTATTAGGAGAAGGACTTGAGGGTTAGGGATGCTGCTGGCAATGACTTTAGATTTCATTCGGTTTCACGTTGGCACGGTCCCTGATGAGAACAAAATGTAACTGCCCGGAGCGCAGCTCCAGCCCAGCGGTTAGTTTGGTGTTGCCCGTTTTGTCACGCACTTAATGTTTTATCTCTTTCTTTTGTTGTTGCAGATAAAGAGTTAGGAGTCAGTACGCTAGCTGAAAATGACGACCCTGGTGCTAGGGGCCCAGCTGTCCCGAAAATATCAGGATTAGAAAGGAGTCAAGAGAAGAGCCAGGACAGCAGTAAAGACCCCGTACTTGAGCCTGTGGTGCCTAAAGACCCTTGTCCTCAGGTGACACAGCCTCTGGCGCAGCCCCAGTTGGAGCCGCAGCCCGAGGCGCCCTGCCCCAGCCCTGCGCTCGCCCCGCGGCCGGAGGCTCCTGCCCAGCCGCCCCCGCCGCAAGCCGCGCAGCTGCCACCAGCCCCAGAAGAAGCCGCCCGCCCGCCCGCGCCGCAGCCGCCCGTCCAGCACCCGCCCCGGCCGCAGTCGCCAGCGCAGCCTACGCATCCAAACCTCCCTCCGGTGCAGCCCCATCCGGCCTCTCAGAGCCTCTCGCAGCCACTCTCTGCCTATAACAGCAGCAGTTTAAGCCTCAACAGCTTAAGGTAGGCGAACAGAAACGCGTGCGTGCTGAAGCCCCGTGTCTTTGCAGACTTGCTGCCTGGTGGCGATGCTTTACGGTGCCTGGAGGAAGTGGAGATGAATTGGCTAAAGGAGAGAAGTGACTGCACGTCCTGCCCCATCTCTGGGAAATACAGGGGACTTAGTGCATCTAACCTTAACTCCTTCCCTGAACTGAGCCAGGGTCGCTTTATTTCTGATCTAGTGTTCCCATAAATGCTAGGTATTCTCGAGCACTTAGTTAATTTCCTTTTACTTTTCCTGCCTGTCATTGGGTATTCAGGTTTTGGGGGGGGGATTTTGTGCAGTGTAGACCGGGGAAGAAAATCCCAGTTCTTGCAGGTTGGGCTGCTCTCGGAAGGCTAACTTCTTTTACCCTCCCATCCTTGTAAACATCTTCTGCTTTCTCCAACTACTGACATGCCCTAGAGCAAGAAGTATTTTACAGCTGCTGTTGGCCCTGCTGACAGCTTAGCACAAACAGGCTTGCATCAATGACTTTAAAGCTTAATTTTTTCCTGCACTGCTGACACCTTGCAGTCTTCAGTGTTTTTCTCTTCACCTGGCCACAGTGAGATAAACCTCACCTTTTGCAGGGGGTAACAGCGGTGAACAGAGAGATTAAACAACATGTTCACAGCAACCGATGATGTCTCTCTGAGTCAGAGACCTCAGGTTTCCCCTACTCTGACGCTGTCAGCACTAGGTCATCTTTCCCCAAATCTGAGCTTCCAGCAGACAGATGGTATCCTTCAAGACCTGGTGAACCAGTGTTATGGTTGCTTCGTGGTTTGACTGAAGACTGGGAGGTGTTTAAGACTTTGGTTTATTTTTAACCAAGTTGGTATTGCTTGTCTAAAAGTTACTGCAACAGAAGCATGCCATTACTTGAAATAATGACAAGTAGAATTAAGCACTACATGAATATGTTTTAAATACACTTTAGTAGGAAATGAGACCTGAAAAATTGCAACCAGTGTAATTGCAAGTATTTATTTTGCTGGCTCATCTTATCTCTTTATATTGCAGGGGTAGAGAGAGGCATTAACTCTACAATAAGCATATGTCTGTTGTTGCCTTCTCAACTTCGTTTCGCATTTTATGGATTCTTTCATCTTCTAAGTCATAGCAAAAAAATGAAACTTTTATTAATGCAGTGATCACTGATTTTGAGCTTCATTTGCCTGAAAACATGAGTCAGAAGCAGTGATGTAGAAGGGACCTGATAATTAAGTAATGAATGCACAGGGCTGATTACTCCTTTGTGTGTCATTCCTGTGCTGTTGGAGGGCAGCATACCAACCTCTTACAGAGAGGGAGGATATGTCTTGGGTTTTGGTGCGGAGAGAGCACAGGAAGTAAAAGGTGCTAGAAAAGATACAGCAGATGGTTGGAGAAGGGAGTATCGCAGCGGTATAGCTAGAAAAGTAAAACAGTAACTTGCATTTGTAATACATAACTTGGATTAGTAATGTGTTTAACGTGAGGCGTGCATAGCTTGGTGGGGTTGTGTACGTGTATGTTTGGAGCTTTTCTCTCTTCCATGCAATGCTTAATGGCTTTTATTTTCATTCACAGCAGCAGCAGAAGCAGCACTCCTGCCAAGACTCAGGCCCCTCCTCCACACATATCTCACCATCCCTCAGCCTCACCGTTCCCCCTCTCTTTACCCAGCCACAGCCCGCTGCATACCTTCACGCCCACCCTCCAGCCCCCCGCACACCCACATCACCCCAATATGTTTGCCCCTCCTACGGCTTTGCCTCCTCCACCTCCATTGACGTCAGGGACACTGCAGGTTCCAGGACACCCAGCTGGTAGTACTTACTCAGGTAAGAGACAGACAGATCACGGCTCGAGCACATCTAGTGCAGCGTGGGAAGCCAATCCTCCGGTTTTAGTCAGAATAATTTTTCTTGGTCCATTTGATGATGGCTGTTGGTTGGGTAGAGGCTGTACTCATTGCTCAACAATTTGGAGTGATATCAAAGCTAAAAACCACCTAGACGTACCCAATGACTTTTCTTCTGCCCTGGGAATGAATATTTTTGGAAGACTCTGCTTTTTCCATGTCTCTCTTTTTCTGTCGCCATGGTAAAAACACACTAGAGTTCATAACATGCCCGCACAGAATCTGTGACCCCTTAGCGAACGTCTTTGTGGTCTGTGCTCAGCATTGCCTCCCTGGCCAGAGGGAAGGCCTCCAGTGGCTGTGCACGCAGCAGTCCTGGGCTCGTGTACGTGCAAGATTCAGGGGCGGGGGGAAAGATGTAGAGATTTTTATCAGTGGAGAAAATTGTGCTCTTTTATACTTCCACTGGGGAGATGTAACGTGTTTGTTCCTCCCAGGGCACTGAGAGGGAATTGGGGGAAGAAAATGGAGGATTATCAGCATTTGAGTGACATGGTTTTGTGTCCATGCGGCAGGTTAGCAGCAGCCACTCGATGTTTGCTCACTCCAGGTTACCCGTACCTCCTCATCTATTTAGGACTATGTCCACGTCCATACACATTTAGGGAGACCCCTCAGGTTAGTGCTCAGAGGAACGCTGTAGTGAAGACAGGCTTGGTGAGAGAGGCGAAATGGAGACTTCCTTCTGTCTCTCAGGCCTTTGGGGAAGATCTGGTGGAGCTTCCTTACCCTGTACAGTGTTGTGATTTACCACCAGGAAGTTTTAAATACAGCGTTGCTACCACAGCCAGCAAAAAGTAAGTGGCACAAGGTCTGGAAAAGTCCCTGAGCTCACAGGGGCTTGTTTTGCTGTTTGTGTTTCAGAACAAGATCTTCTCCGTCAGGAATTAAACACGCGATTTTTGGCCTCGCAGAGCGCTGATCGCGGGGCCTCCCTGGGCCCGCCGCCGTACCTGAGGACCGAGTTCCACCAGCACCAGCACCAGCACCAGCACACACACCAACACACACACCAGCACACCTTCACGCCTTTCCCTCACGCCATCCCACCCACTGCCATCATGCCAACGCCAGCACCGCCCATGGTGCGTACCCCAGGCAGAAATGTGAGGATAAGTAGAGCACAACTCTATTCTTTATTACAAAAATTTAAGAATTTGCCAGGTTGCGGGGGAGGAGTACTCTGCTGCCCAGGTGTGGTTGGGTAGGAGAGGAAGGACTGTGCCTTCCTTGCGGTTGTCACAGGTCCAGGAAGGTTCAGGTGGCAGCGCAGGGGCTGAGGGACGAGGCTGCTGGCTGAAGGAGTGCTCGTGCTTGGGACTTCCCAGTGCTTGGAGTGGTGCACTCTGGTGCCTCCTCCTTTTTCCTGTCTCGTAAAGATCTCATTTTACTTTGAAGAAAGAAAAATCCCAAACAGTTTCATTGGAAACTGATTTTCTGCATATTTTTTCCTCTCTGTTGGTTGCCAAGTAAAAGAGAAGTAGTCTTCTATTTTACCAACAGAAGTAAAGCAAGGAAATATAAAGTAACTAGTTTGTGCTTTGATCCCTTTGCAGTTTGACAAATACCCTACAAAAGTTGACCCCTTCTACCGTCACAGTGTGAGTTTTATTACTCTGTTTAAAACTGACTTAACTGCTTTTCTGTGGTGGGTTGGGATCACCACTCAATCAATGGCACAATGTCGAATCTCTCCCTAATCATCACTCCAGGATTTACCATTATCGTTCTCGGTTGCTTTGGCTTTTGAAGGCTTGCATTCGTGGTGCTTGTTTCTGATAAAGATGCAGTATCAGCTTTTCCAATCAAAAGATCCCTGGCTCATACACCATTTGAAGACAGGTTTGATGTGAAAAAGATGAGACAGAAGAGCTGACTGGTACATGAAGCAGGAGAGAGCAGTAATTTCATCACTGTGTTTCAGTCGTGCCACAAACCCTTAGACTGATATTTTTCCTAAGAAACTTGAAATGAAATGACAAACTTCATACAAATCCTTCAGGGATAGGTAATCTAATAGTTTTCCTAATATATCACATTTTGTTTTATAAAATCTGAAAACTTGTCTTACTCTTCAGATTTCAAAGGCACATCTGATCCACTGGGCTCGTTAAGTTTTGAAAGCTCTGTTTGATGACAGCAACGTGAATCCAGCTGTGTGCTAACATGTTTATCTAGGAGCTACCAAAAAATGTTATTTATTGAGATGAACTGATTGCTGATATTCTAGTTAATTGTAAAGCTTCTGCTCTTACGGGTTTGCATCTACTGATTCATTTGCTGCTGAAATATGGGTTGCATTTCCTTCATCACACTGGCAGAGGCAGGTATGTGGTTGAACACGACAAGAATTTCTGAATCCAATAGCGATATTTTGATGAGAGAAGGAGTACTGCATCAGCACTCAGAAATTTGCAAAGCACTTGGCTGTATGTGTTGGTTTTTGCTTAGAAGTGGAACTGGGCAAAAAAAACTGGTTAAGTTGATAGTGTGATGCTTTCTGCTGTACCGATTAAACGCAGTTCCCATGAAGAGCTCATGCCTGTAGTACATGTGAATAGTCCTGTTCATTTCTGACACCTCATTTGAGTAACTTTAACTGTACAAGTGTGTTTGCAGGATCAGAGCTCTAGGAGTATTAGGCAAACATTTAAGCCTACAATAATCATTTTTACTCAAAAGGGTAATGCTGCTCACTTGCATCATTGTTTGCAAAATTGCACTCTTATTTGCTGAGCTTTACATGGATTCAAAAGATATGTTATCATCAATGTCGCATGTTGATTCAAGCAAGAACACGGAACTGGGAAATAGGTAAATGAATTTTAGACAAATAAAGCACAGAAGTCGACGTAATATAGGAAACATTGCAAAAGTCTCCAACTGTATATGCTTGTCAAATTCAGTGCCATAATCTCCTGTACATCTGGCAGTTACCTGAATTTTAAAGGTCATGGTACTACCCCCCTATAAAGTAAGGAAAGGCTTCATGTTGTTCTCTGTTAGCCAGTGAGCCATGCTATTGAACTTGCCAGAGCTCCACTAGCAGAGGTCTGGTCCATTATGCCGCCCCTAATCCTGCCTTTTCTTCAGGAAAGGTTTGTGAAGCGGTTGCAAAATAATCACTATTGCGTCTGTTGGATGTTTAGCAGATTGACATGATGGCTACAAATGGCATTGGATTAACAGTCTTTCTTGAACCACAGCAAGGCCATACTAGCCAGGGTATTTCAGTAATCTCTTCTACGATGACTACAGATTGTATAGGTGACAGAGGAACTGCTTGCGTTGGTTTCCTGAGAAGCTGCAGTGTCAAAAAGCATACTTTTAGTGGCATAAGTGCATACCTGATAGGGCTTTTCCTATTGTAGAAATAGTATGAAACTGTGCACTTCCATAGACCTTTTCCTGGTGACAAGAGTTTCCACCTTAGATCTACACCAAGAATGCGGATATCTTAAAAAAAGCTGGCAAAGTTTTTAAAGCTTGTAAGTGAGCAGGAGAACAAGGTCTGTCTGAGAGTTAAAATCAGTTGACTTTAGAATAGGGAACACGGCTCACACAGAAGCTCATATAGAGATTTAAAACCGTTTTCTTTCTTGGTGTCTTTGATTTTACATTAATTTCTATTTTGGGAGGGCCTTACCATAGCAGCGTGAGGCATAACTTTTACCTACAGTTAATGCCAGGTCTAGTTTAGTGTTACATTGCACCTGGCCCCAGGAAAGCTGTGGGTACTTTTGTTCCCTGAAGATAGCTAGAAGGGGAGAATGTTGTTCAAAAGAGAGGAAGAAAAAGGAAACACTGACTATGAAAGGTGTGTTGTGAAAGCTGGAGGAATTTAACTGATACAAAGAGATCCTGGAGATACAATATTTATATTTTATTAATAATTCTGACCTTGAGGAAAGGTCACATTTAATTAACTTACCAGTTGTTAGAAAACTCTGAGGAAAGCATTTCTTATTATTAGTCATAGCCGATAGAATATTAAGTATTACGTCTCTTTCCATCATTTGGAATTAGTCCATTACACACAGAATTAAATGCAGAAGACACTGGAGGATTTAAAACACATTTTACTCATTAAAAGTTATTGTAAATGAGGACATGTGTCTCTTAATGATTTCTCAAATGCCTGCAGTTCAGTATCAGCTAATCTAAAAATGCTTTCTGCATCATTGAATGGAGCAGGTCCAAATTAAATAGAAATAAAAATAACAATAGAAACTTGTTATGAAAGGAGACTTGATACCATGCTTTTAAAACAAGGTATCTTTTGATACCTCTAAAATACTGGAATATTTTCTCAGCTTTCAGTAAGTATAATATGAATAAATGACCTTGCAAGATAAGCTAGCGGAAGGAAAACCGATTAAGAAAGCGCATACATATGCCTGGCGTGAACAAATTCATCAAAACTTTGTGGTACTGATTTACACTGGGATGTGATTTTCTCAGTGTTTGCCCACTCCGCGTGTCCAGTCTTTTACTTTGCCCAGTCCTGCTTCTGTTCAGTTGGCCATTATCTCATTTATTTTGATCTTAAAAGTAGCGTACAGTAGATTGATTTTTGATCAGCTGTGTTCAGGGGTGAATTTGTATCAGCCAAATAACCACTTTAGGTTTTTGGGTGGCCACACCAGCGGAGTTAGCAGCCATCCCCTGTTAGATCCTCAGGCTTCACAGAGAAGACATATTTGTAGTGTGATGCTTTGAACCCCCGGCTCCTACCAGAAAGCAATTTTGTGTGTAATCTCAGCATTTTCCGTGGAAGTGGGCGAGTTAACTGTGTTACAGCATGAGTAAAAGATTCACTGGCAGACCACAGAGGCAAGATAAGATTTGGACGTTACGGTTTACTTGCTTGGTTTCCCAGGTGTTTGTCAGCTTTAGTACAGAACAGCTTTTTTTTTTTTTTTTTTTTTCCCTAAATTCTCTTAGAACTTGGGATCAGTGAGGTCAGTGGAGATGTGCACTTTTTTATGCTTAGTAATCTGTCTTTATAAAAACAGTACCTGAAATTTTAGGAGAGTTCTGCTTCAACATTTTGTTTAAATAATATTTTTTAACGAATCAGATTGTCTCTATGCTAATATTAGATGTGGCAGGAAATCCTCTCAGACAGGCTAATGAAGTAAGAATTGTGCATATTTTCCTCATTTCCTACAGATACTATTAAAATCCTAATGTACTAATGGAGTTTTAATGATACAATATCCTAGAACTCATAAGGGTTTTTTTTTTCCCATTTAAACAGTAGCTTTCTGAGTCTTATTTGGCTCAGTATTCTGCCTCTTCTCTTGAAATGGCTTGCAAACTGAAACCATTTAAAACCTCTATCCAATTTAAAAATTAATAATTGAAAAAAAATATCTCTTATGCTATGGCCTGATCCAGGGGACAGGTTGCTGGCTTTATGATTTTGGAACTGCTTTTAAGCTCTAAACGTCATGACATTTGTGAACATTTCATTGACTGCTTTAACTAACATTGTTGCAACGAGATCACTTCTTCAATGCTTCTCAGTTGTCTCCATGTACCATTTCCCAAGTATTGTGCAGGAATGCTTTCGCTATCTTGTTCAACCTCCTGCCTTCATTTTGACGCGCGCTTGTATTTATGTTCTTCTATCTTTTTGTTACAGCTGTTTCACTCCTATCCTCCAGCTGTATCAGGTATTCCCCCCATGATTCCTCCCACCGGCCCATTTGGCTCGCTACAAGGAGCGTTTCAACCCAAGGTAAGAAAGGAATTATTTGTATAACTATTACTACTCAAACACACTGGTGTGGTGAGCCAGGCTAGGTTTAGGTTTAGGTTTAGGTTTAGAATGTGGTTCAGATTCTGGAGCAATTGAGATCTGAGTTACAGCCTAATTCCATGGGGGACAATTGGCGTTTTTCCAAATTTACTACAAAGAGAAGTTATTTCTCATTAGGTTCAGATATATCTGCATACATTAAAAAAATTTTATATAATTGCATAGTTAACTTTAGAAGCAATATAATTAGTTCTCAGTATGCATTAATGTAAGGTCATGTAATAATCAAGATTTTAAGAAATCATGATCATTATTGTTTATTCATTTCCATAATTATCTCACAGCTCCACCACAATGCGATACACTGATTTAGTTTCCCTCTCATTTGTGATAGCAAGGATAGATAAATGTGATGAGTTTGGGGTTTTTTCTTCTTTTGTTTTCATGAAGTCATTCTTGATTTATAAGTGGGACGAAATCATATTCTGCAGTCTGTAGTCTTTGCAACTGAAGACTGAAATCAGGACTAAAATTTCTGCAGAGAAGACACTGTCTTTCTTAAATTGGCCCATCCACTGTAATGACTGATATGTAAATTGCAGTTCATTAGTGGAATTCTTCGTATGTATGGTAATCAGACTGTTAACAACTCTGTTACTTAATTGCTAGTTGTACTGTAGCTGATTACTATTTTTCTTCCTTTTTATCTCGGAAGATGCTCTGTCTAAGCGTAGTCGTTTGGGTTTTGGGTTTGGTTTTTTTCCCCACAAAGATGCATTTTGTTATATTAGCTGAATATTTGCATTTAGATCATGGGAAAAGCTTTAATTTTTTTCAGCTGGACGTTGCCTTTTCCCAGATATCCATATGGTAACAGTTCATTGTGGATGGAGTTCAGACCCTTGTACAGTGACTAAAGACAGTCAGGCTAGCAGCTTGAGCCAGTTCCAGTGCGTTGTTGATAAGCAGCAGAGCGCAAGCTTGGTCCTCCAAATACAACTTTAGATGCTGTATCATAAGTATGTTGCTAATCAGGTTTTTGATAGTGGAAAGATTTTCCAGTGTAAACAGTCACTGTTACCTCATGTGTTTTGGACTGAAGTAATGGGAAGTTGGTGGACAATGAAAGTTTGAAAATTGAGATGATAGTACATATATTGCCAAGCAGATTATAATGGTTATTCTTTCCTCTTTAAAAAGTTTATCTTTGTTGCTTACTCAATGTTAATGATAAAGAAGTATTATTTTTCACTTTCTGTTGCTTTTATGCATTGTGTTACTCATTAATGCTGTCTTTCCTTGTGGCATTTCTAGACTTCCAATCCTATTGATGTTGCAGCCAGACCTGGAACTGTCCCACATACCCTTCTACAGAAAGATCCACGGGTCTGTAGAAAATGTTATATTTTTCTCAAGTAAAGCTATTCCTCCTGAAAACCTTTAATGCTAGAGCTACCATCTTCAGTGTGTCCAAATTAACATCCTAACGCTGAAGCTTAGTCTGAACTAAACTAGAGAAGTTGTATGAGAATAATTTAAATCCTGATCCTACTTCAACTCATCATTAGCAAAAGCCAACAGATACCATGCAGTGGAAGAGCTCTTTCCTTGCTGTCAGCAGGCATCCCCACAAGCCCAGGGGTAAAGGCATAAAATCCAATTCAATGCAGAAACATACAAACCTCTGCAAGATTTATGTGTATACTCTGCAATTGTTTTTAATGTGGGTAATGACAGTTATTCCCTTGGTTACTATATCATTGATTGCACCAGTGAAATACGGATGCACTTTATTGATCACTTGGCGCCTCAGGATTTTTGAGTTCTAGCATATGTGAATAGGATTTATCGTCTCAGCACTTTGTCTTTTAGCCTTTTTCTGTTCTTTCCAAATGCCCATGGGTTGTTTGCGTGTTTGAATTAATATATGTTGTTTGCAATAAGGAACATCTTAGTTGAGTCATATCTTAGCGGAACTCTCCGACAAAAGCAATGGGGAGCGCACCTTGAAAATCCATGTTGTGGTATGGCTCAACTTTTAAGTACAGCAGAGCTCTTTTCTTTGGGTTATGCCACGTTCCAGTACTTTGGTTTGCTCTGAATTGGTGCTGTAGTTGAGCTTTATACCAAAAGAAACCATGTTTTTCCATTTCTGTTTATAACTAGAGCCTCCCATCGTTAAGTCATTTAGCTTTATGCTCCCTTTCAACTTGTAGCGTAGTTTCGATTATTTCAGGATGATGTATCGTGCCATCACTGAGTCTGCAAAGTACCTCTTACACCTATAAATCTCCTTTAGTATTGCATTTCAAAAAAGAAAATCCAGAACAAATGAGAAATACCTAGTAAATTGAATTCATTTTCCAGCACTAATTGATGAAATGTGAGGAAAAAAGGAGAATAAGAAAATAATATAGCTCAAAAAACCAGGCCACACAAAAAAAAAATAATAAGAAAATTGGGTTTTTTTTACAGCTGCTGTTTACCAACATCTGTTGCAATGTGAAAAACTTTTAAGGCCAGGCCAATTTGTGACAGAGAACACATCAGGCAAGCAGGCAGTCCATAATGGCTATTTGAATGTACGAGTCAAGGACCTAATGCCATAGCCATTGAATGGACACAGTCAGCACTTTGCAGAGGCGCGTCTGAAACGCCATTCCAGCCTGTTCCAACCCAATTCACGGGGTCAAGCCTGTGAAAAGTGGCCCTGTCCACTATGCAGTCTTCTCGCGAGCTGAACAGCTTTGAAAGATGAGAACAGAAGTTTGCCCAAAGGACAGATATGTGCTTTTCTACAGAGTAGTTAACCAGCCATTTTTGTAGCATTAAATCAACAAATTAATGATGATGCCAGAGGACAGAGCGCTCTGTGTGAGGCTTGTTTAGTTGCTTGTCAACACTTAGGTACAACAGCCATGGGGGGGAGGGAGACCAGCTCGAATATGGAGGCTAAGGACTAATTATTATCCGAAAGGGCTTCATTTGAAAGTAAAATTACACATTTTAATTTCATCTCCTAATGAAGCAATACAAATTTGTTAATTAGAGCAATTGTTTGAGTGACAGGCATGTAACCAAGCTGTCATTTCTTCTTCACAGTTGACAGATCCGTTCAGGCCCATGTTGAGGGTAAGAAATCTTCTTGTGATACAGTTTGTCAAGCTCGTCTCAGTCCCCACCGGGTTAAAGCAGCAGACTAATTATAAAGCAACGCCGTGTTTCATCTTGGGTATTTTACACCGTGTTTGCTGAGCAGCACGGTCAGTCCTTCTTTGCATGCATCTTGTGGTCACTCAAGGAAAATACAGTTTCAAAGTTGGAAGTTTTCTGTTCTTCTCATGCAACCCCCTAGCATGAATACTAGCAGTTAAATATTGATAATCCTTCTATCATGCTGGCTGACAAGGTTTCCTGAGCCAAATCCTACCGACCAACCTGGCTGGCAGCGATCCCTTGTCATTTCACTGCAGACTGAACGATTTTGCTTTTAATTTCCTGTGTGTGTTCAGTGTTACTCAGTATGGTACTTCCTACCCAAGTGTCCTACTGTCAAGTATAGACAGACAATCCACTTCAAACACAAAACGTTTTAGAAATGAAGATGGAAAGATCCAGTCTTCGGTGATCCAAAAGGGGGTTTTGGTAATTTCTCACTGTGTTCAAGAAGGTCTATATTTTGGTCATACCGACCAAGTGAACTCATGAAATCACTGGCACAGCCAGTTGCTGTGAATAAGCAGAAGGCTTGAGTTTAGGGGAGTGTGTGTGTGAGATGGGTTTTATTTCTTTGTGTTTTTTAATTGTTGGATGATATACACCTAGAAATAGAAGGCAGACCCTATGCCATAGTCTGCAAAACATTTAAGTTACCAGTAGCTTGAGGAGCTTCTTGAATTCCTGTGATTATTTTTAAATCTGCAGGAATCATTAGTTGTGTAGTTAACTGTAGAGCCCTAAATAACAAAATTGGAGAAAGTATATCCCGAACGAGTCTTTTTTCAGACAAGATTTCCAGATGTCCTGGAAATGGAGTACAAAATCAACAAGACAACCCAAATAGCACTCTCTGGTTCTTTCCTCCCTCTCTCCTCCCCATGACTTAAAAGCATGGTGACAGGAAGGGTGCAAAGAGCCTTCCCAAATAGAGTGAATTGACTGACCTCCAGTTTTTTCGGTATATTTACGAGCCAGAGTTCTGGAGGTACAGACCAGCAGTTACATGAGGGAGTCAGATTAATTTTGAAAACCAGAGTGATCTTTTAAAGTGCTTTCATTGTCATCTTTTGGAGGAAAGGCTAGCCTTAGAATAGCTGCACTTTTGGAAATGAACTCAACGTACAGTTATGAAGCAATCCAGCTATGCAGAGCAGCTGCTGACTGGGAGACAGTTTCATTGATTTCAGCAACACAAGCTGCATTCTCAGCCAGTGGCATCAGAAGATTACAAGAGTACGTAAAACCTGAGCATGGGTTTATTTGGAGAGGAGAGTGACCAGGAGCATTCCTGGATATCCAGATAAACTTAGCAATGGACAAATTCTTAGCATTTCTGGTTTCCCAAGAGGATGGAGGGGGAAGGCACTGAAGGGAGCTTTCAGTTGTCTTGGTGTGGAGGATCCCCTAGACCAAAACGGACTGGGCTAAGAGTTGCTATAACTAGAATAAAGCATGACAGGTTTTTGAAAGTCACTGATTAATGTTGTGTCCCTTTGTTTTTTCTAGAAACCTGGCAAGTGGTGTGCTATGCATGTTCACATCGCCTGGCAGATATACCATCACCAACAGAAAGTCAAGGTCAGTCTCTTGGGCACACGGGCATTTCAGATGAATTGCACAGTGCAAACGTGTGAGAGGAAAAGTTTGCCTCTCGCTGTTAGCAGTTCTGTGCCATGGCTAATGCCTTGTTAAAGTAACCATATGTGGCATTATAGCATAACCTTCCATTTCATAGTGATGGCGTATCGGAATTAAAAACCTAAAGATAGAGTCTCAAAGGAACGTCTGTGATGCCACAGAGCAAGGACACCAGATCTTAGGCGATAACAGCCAGTTTGTAGCTAGGAAGAGCTAAATGGGTGTGTCTGTGAGCTACAACATTGCTTTTATTTATGGCTGAGGACACAAAACATATCAATATTAGTTTTTTTTAAGTCTGGAGAAGCTAGGCACATGTATCGCATTCCTCTTATTAATGTTCATGGACAGAAGAGGGCACAGGAAGATTTCTCCTGTCCCTACAGTGCTTTATCCAGTGTGGCTGCACAGGCTCCCATCAGCCTTTTTTCACAACCCATCTCCTAGCTGGCGGTTGGCACCTGTGCGTGTCTGGGCTGGTTAGGCAGACACGGCCTCTCAGGTGAAGTAATGTTATCCAGACACTGTCTCATTGCACCAAAGGTAAACGGGTGGAAATCCATTCTTTATTATACATGCTTTGAGACCTCAAGGGTAAGGGCCATGGCCAGTTTAGGCTCTCCTGAAACAGAGGTCAGAGAAAAACAAATAATTTATTCGTTTAATAGTTATGGTATTTCCATTCTTACTTTAACTGTATTTTCATTGCACGTGAACTCTGTGGAGATTTCTTTCCCTTTATAATATTTTCACTGTACTTGTCACTGCAAAATTCTGTGTTACTACTGAAGTTTTTCAGTAAGTCAGGAAAGGTTGGTGTTCTTCACTGTTCATATTTGTACTTCAGGATTCAATAGCTTGTCTTAGAAAGGAAAATGAACAAGGGGTCCATAGCACTTTGCAGTCTGGGTATGCAATTGAATTGTATAAGGTAGTGCCATAAGAATATGAAGATGTTGAACAGCTACTAAAACCTGCAGCTAACAGAGTTTAAAAATAACCCTTTTAAACAAGGTTGACAGGTTAATTTGCTGCAGTAGACATATCTCTCTTCTCTGCTTCCTTATGTTTCCCCTGCTAGTGATCCTCATTCATCTTCTTCCCATTATCAAAAAAGACAAGATTATGGACCGAGAGAGTTATATGTCCTTTTTTTATTTTATTGAAAAGGTATTTTCTTGAAATGAAATTATTATTCCCATGCTATCTATGTCCTTTGAATCTTCCTTGATTTGATATTCAGAGAGAGGTCATACTGGTGTATTTATAACTCATAGTAAATGCCATCTTTATGCAGCCATTTCTTTTACCTAATACTTTTTCTATCTTGCATGTTAAAAAACAGGAATAAAGCCCAGAAGTACAGGAAAGGATGTTAGTTGACTTTTGAGGCTGTGCGTGGTGATAATTTCAAGAATAATTGGGAAATGTATTTTACTATCTCATTTCAGTCAAAAAATTAGGTATGGTCTACAGTCATTAAGGCGAGTTGGTTTATGTGCCCGTGGGCTGTCAGACTCCCACATGGGAATGAAGTCCTCCCCTCTGCATGCGACCACGAAGTGTGAAATCTCTGGCTGAAGGCTCATACAGAACGATTTCTCCTTCTAGCCCAAGGCTGTGAAGGTGCCTTTTCTTCTGCACAAGCTGCCTGACCGTAGAGCAGAATATATTGGCTCAGAGATTTCAAGTTTGCATGCAGTGCCACCAGACTGCTTGCAAAGTATGGAAGAATCGGTAACTCTCTGGCCCACTAGTAATTGCTTGCAGAGGGCAACAGCAGACACTGAAGAAGCAGGCAAGATAGGAAACTTTAAAACACAACCTTCCTGACCCCAGGAAAAATTGCATGCAGCTGTGGATGCTGTTTGCCTGCCTATACCTCTGCACAGTTCAGGCCTGTGTAACCTGCCTGCACACCCAGGGAATTCCTCAGATGAAGCCAGGGTTGCATACCAGGTCCGGGCACAAAGCAGTTTTACACTCCTCCTTAGACTGACCAGTGTATTACCGGCCTGGATTCAAGAGAGAATTTATGCTCTGTAATTGGCCCTCTCTTTTTTAGGAAGGGCCTTATGGCCCGATCTAATGTGCCATGAAATTAGTGCACATGTTTACATTGATAGTGGGCCCTGAGTTAAGGTGTTACATGTTCGCTGGACTTCAAATGCATTCGTAAGGATTATCATCAGGAGAGGTGCTCTCCTGAACAGCAACTGGGAATAAAATAAATCTGATCAATTTTCTTTGGTACTATTTTAAGGTAAGCCAACACATTCAAAAAATCTTTTCACACATCCATGTTATTCCTATTCCTCTTCAGACAGGGGATTTTTTCATTATTTAGAAGAGCACCGTTCATATGGCTGCAATTAAAATTTCAGACAGCTTTTGCTATTCTGAGTAATGCCTGTCAGAGGTTTATAACATGGTTGTTAAAAAGAAGACTAAAAAGAGTTCACAGCATAAAAATCCAGCACGCAGGCTTCAACTGAGGCATTTGTATTTTCTGAACTTTTTTTAATTATTAAAGCATTACGGTGTTACTTCCTTAAAAGACATGACGTTCATTTGGCCATCTTTTCCATTTCAGTAGTCTTGCAGGCCATTATCTCAAAACATTGATAAAACTTTTTTTTTTGCCTTTTTTTGTGGTTTTTTTTTTTTGTTCTCATAGCTATGTAGACATGTTACTAGCACTTGAAAAACAGCTACTAGGCATGCATATTAACTTGGTCATAACTTTTTAATATGCATATTTATGTCATTGTAATAGTCTGTACTCTGAGCTGGCAGAGTATTAAATACTGATTTATAAAGCGTAACGTGCTCCAGAATTACTGTTAAGATCTACTGGTTCAGTGTTACACATTTGTAAATCCTTTCAGCTGACCTGCACAATTAATCAGCAATCTGTGTTTAGGGAGTTCTGGCAGCACAGGTAATTGGGACTTCAGTTTTCCTCTTCATTCTATAAAACTGTTGAAGTAGGGACCAGTAAAACGAGTACATGGCACAAAGAAGAGCCCATCCTTCATCCACTTATCATTTACAATACAGCCACCTCAGCAAATTCACCTTAAAAACGAAAGCCTGCTCATATAAATAAAGACAGCGACATACAGTGCTTTGAGTTTGGACTGCAAGCAGTCAAAATGGGACTTTAGTTCTTTAGACTCAAATATGCTTCATATGTAATTTGATTCATTTTAGCCCCTAGCTTGCTCAGTTGCAGTCTGAGAGGCACTGAAAGATATACAGCATGAAGTGTTTCTTGATTGCAGCTTCACATTTAAAATTAATGGTTGTGGTGTCCATTGACTTGTCTCTGCCGTAACTGTCTGGCAAAGGATTTCTGCAGCGGGAAGAGGGTCAGCTGGCAGCTGTGCCTCTTACAGTTGATGCTTTCACTCAGCTTTTAACATGCCTGCCCACCTGGGATCAGGTCCAAACTAACATTTCTCTTCGGCTTTGTTTTTATTATTTTAAGACAGACCTATTCTTACAGCTAAGGAAGTGTCTGAGGCCTCTTCAGAGATTTTTGTTTCTTCTTTAAGTCAGGGCTGTGCTGAAAGGCTTTGCTCCAGAGGGATGGATGTGAGCGTATGTGAAAACACCGCTGAAATTTGCAGGAAATGTGTGTTGGGAGCCTGAGTTTTTCTCTCTCTGCCGTAGATCCCCCTTGCAGGAAAAGAGCTGTGCACCTATGCTCGGGGTCCCAAAAACTAATATTCTTGTTAAAACGTCAGTTAGTATGAATGAATTGCTATACCCACATCATTCTAAAGGTGCCTTTTACAGCTAGCTTTTAGGACAGTCTTCCAAGTGGTGTTTTTACATTTCAGAAGCAGATGCAGTCTGATCCGCACAAGCTGGACTTCGGCCTGAAACCTGAATTTCTGAGCAGGCCACCAGGCCCCAGCCTTTTTGGAGCCATCCACCACCCCCATGACCTGGCCCGGCCCTCGACTCTCTTCTCCACAGCCAGTGAGTACTGAGAAGAGAAATCTCCTTCTTGGGGCACGCTCATTAAAATGCTAATCCTTGACATATTAAAAGGAAATTTCCCATATGCTTCGGCTTATGAACTCTCTGCAAGACATGCCAGGGGCTACTAGTCTATTTGGTAAATATTTTAAAATTATTCTGTATGCTTTTAAAAAAGCCCAACCTGCTGAAATGCCACACAGTTAGTAAGTGGAGGAACATTTCTTCACACAGTGATGTCTGGTGCATCATGGAGATGACAGGTTGGAAATACTGCTATATTTTATATGCTCTTTTTTTTTTTTCCCCTACTGAAACATTCCCCCCACCACCCCTTATACTCTAACTGGGAATTTCTGTTTAGAGAAGCAGCTGTTATTTGCATAGGATCCTGTCCTGACAGCTCCCACCCAGTGTACAGCAATCTCTGCTCGCGTGAGCTGCCATTTAAGAAATGATAGTCAAGCCCAGAGCACCGATAGACCGTTTCTGAGCTTTTGCTAGGAATTCATCCCTTCTGCTTTGTTTTGGCAGGTGGGGGTCATCCAGCCGGCACCCCTTTCGGCCCACCACCTCACCACAGCAACTTTCTCAACCCAGCTGCTCACTTAGGTACGTTCTCTCTACAACTAACAAACAGTGAATGCAATGCAGAAGTAACACACTTGGACCATTGAGGCCATTAAAGGTTGCCCACGTGGAGACTCTTTGAGTATCCTGCCTACTTAACCTCTACAAATTGCGCATTTTAGCCTTTAATTTTAGTCATTACCCAAGTAGCCATTCTAAATACGCACAATAGTATTGCTGGCAGCATGTTCTGAAATACTTCTGAAAACAGTCTGGACGTTAGAGGAGTGGAGTGACAGGGCTGGTTAGGTTTCACTGTAGTCATGTTTATAACCAGTCAAAAGCTTCAGTTCATAGAGGTGTTTCTTTTCCTAACTCCTACTTAGATGTCTGCTTTTCCATTTAAGTGAGTGGGAAATAGATCCTTAAAATCTTGTGATCTGGCCTCAGATTTGTCTGTTAGTGAAAATTGGTGAATACGCATTTAAAAACGGAACAACCCCCAGGTTACCAAATGTTGTTATTTCCCATCTGATTTACTGATGCTGTAGAAGGTCGTCTGCTGCCTACGGGAGCATCCGAGATCAAGACTCTGAAACTGGCATTTTATTTTGTGTAGGGAAGGATTTGGGAGGGTCACCAAATTGATACAGCAGACTCGCGATGGAGGTTTACCATTCTGCACATAGCTGCCTATAGAAAATGTTTGGTCTTCCTGTTCTCTGTGCTGGTATTGATCAGAAGTAGTTTCATCAAAATCATTAGACTTCTCCAAAGGAAAGCTGGAGGAGAATTTGCTTCATACAACTTACTTTACAGTCTGTATGCATGAACTACTAAAAAAAAATATTCCAATGTTTTTCAGTCCATACTAGTTTTTTGTATAGTGTTAGCAATAAATATCAAGAAAATTACAAAATCTTCAGGTCAGCATAACATATCAGCATAATAGGACATTTTATTTATATCCTGGCCATGGTTTAGGAGACCTGGCCTGAAGGTATTTGGAGCACAGTTGCTAGAGTTAATAATAGTCATGCTAGCCAGGGACATTTCCTGAGAAAGATCACAGAATTGAATTGGAAGGGAATAAAAGGAAATAAAAAAGGAGATGTTTTCAGGTTTGAAATGAAGTAGCTACTTATGCAGAAGTACAGGGCTCAATACCAATGTAGAGTTTAACATCTTGTTTTACTTTGAAAAGGAAGTTTTTCTTGTAAGATGATCCCATGAATACTGTCCTTGGAAAAAAGAATGGCCTTTTATGTCCCACCCCCTCACAACCACAGCCGGTGTTGTGGGAGGATGACATTCAACTACTGATGGGCACAGGCTGAGCTTTCATGCAGACGTAATGCAGTCAGATAACACGCTAATGCTTTGTCCTAATTACCAACATGCCAGTGAGCTTCAGCTGTTTCCATTGGTTTGCAGAGCCTTTCAATCGACCGGCTTCCTTCAGCAGTCTCACTGCAGTGGGTAGTAATGCCTTCGGGGGACTCGGGAACCCGACAGTTAGTGAGTAACCTCTTTGTTTATGAATTCTTGTTTGCTGTGTAATTCGGGCTATGGAGTGATGGTGACTATTTGCTGTCTTTTTTACTAGTTGCTTAGACCACATACCACTAGGAGATGGGAATTTGAAAAGTGTTTTTTTTCGTCTAAATAACATCGTTTTTTAGTCATAGTAAATTATTTTCTATTAGTTACGTAATAGTTTGGGTTCAACATAGTGCTAAATGTCACCATTACATTGTTCAGTTAAAAAAAAAAAAGACTATAGAACTCTAAGGAGTTCGTGAAATTTCTCATGGTTTTATTGCATGTTCAAAACCAGTTTATGTGTGCAGCATCCCTACCTGTGGATGGGATCATTTTTTTTTTTTTTTCCTTTCTCACCAGTAATCCAGGACATGTGCCTGGAAAAGATCACTAACCTGCATTTCTTTGTCCAGGATCATCAACATTTCTGTAGATTTGGCCAGTCACAAAAGATCATCCTTTTAAAAATCACTCTTTTCCTCCATACTTCAAATCTGGCATGATTTCAGTCACATATTATTTTACTTTGGCTCAGGATCAAATGCAACAAGTTCCATTATTTATAGTCCGTATAATGGTCATTTCCTGATGTCTCCAAAATATTTGGAATAAGGATCATTGTCACTTTTATCTTACGACTTCATCCCTTGTCAATTTTATCCACAGCATTTCCCTTTCCAATTAAAACAGCTGTCAGATGCCTGCCCATTTTTAGGAATGAGACCCTCTAATGAATCTCTGTTAATTTCCTTTCCTTTTCCAGCTCCCAATAATATGTATTCATTTTAACTCTGAGTGCTGTAAAAGTTTTTTTGGTAAGTACCTTCACTAGAGCATACCTTTTTCTTAAACCTTTTTGTTTTCCACTTCACCATTTCAGCACCCAACTCAATGTTCGGCCACAAGGATGGCCCCAGTATGCAGAGCTTTAGCAACCCTCACGAGCCCTGGAACCGACTGCACCGAACTCCTCCTTCGTTCCCGACCCCTCCGCCCTGGCTGAAGCCAGGAGAGCTGGAGCGCAGTTCATCTGCTGCAGCTCATGACAGAGATAGAGATGTAGATAAACGAGACTCATCTGTTAGTAAAGATGACAAAGAAAGGTACGAAAGAAAACTTCCAAGAATTGTCTAGTTCAAAGCTTGGGGCTCTGTTCCGCTTTTAACCCTTCCCAGCCTGGCACATTGTTAAACCAGAGCTTCAGTAGAGGAACACCTGGAGAGCTGACAGCATTGCTGCCTATGACGCGAGGCACTACGGAAGATGCAGGTTTCTAACTCAGGTGTTTCCTACTGCATCTGTTTCTCTTCTCACTTGCACCACACTTCATCAGAAGGAGCTTTGCTGGAGCAGAGTTCAAGCAGCGTCAAGTGAGAACAGAATCAGACCCACACACTCTCTTACCTTGTGGGTCACATTTTCATAGGTCTCTTGAAGACTTAACGTGTAGATAGGTGCCTGACAGGATGAAAAAAGGGATTATAAAGTCCATCAGACGCATATCTGCACCTCTGAATACTTCAATAATTTTGTAAATCGGAACTTGTCTGCCAAACAAATAACGCTACCTCCCTTCTCAAAAATGGACTGACCAGAGGGACCACTGTTAAAGTTGTAAAATTATAACAGTATAAAATGCACCAGGTATGTAATGTTCCAGTACCACAGTAAGTTTCAGTGCATGCGGTTCATTAAATCAACCTTAATTCCCCTCAAAAAAGCCACACACACATGCACTGCTGTTACACACCTTCAAGCACAGTTTTTATTCAGTGTTTTACATGGACTTGCACGCTAACATGTCCAGGCTGGGAAGGGTTAATGAAAAGTAAAACCTGGTCATATTTTTTTTTTTTTGTCAGGACTGTTCCCATTATACAGTTAACTTAGTAACAATTCCTCTTGACATTTAAGTACCAAATTAAAAGAATTTGCCATTCAGCAAGTGTCATGCCTTCCTTGAAAAATGTAGAGAGGATGATATCCGCTTTTTCAGTTGTGGCTTAATGGCTTTCCTGTTAAGTTTGCACATTACTTTACTACATAATGGCTATTTGTTTCTAATTTTTTAACATAAAAGAATATTTAGGAGATGTGCTTTTCTGAATTCTCTGTCACTAACCCAAATATACGCATTAGTAGCCTTTTCTAAAAGAAGTTATGCTAACACATTAGATATTCTAAAAACAGATTTAAGAGCTTTTCTATGTTATTGTAAGATGTGAAGAGTGAGTCAAGCTACAGATCTTTTCACCTACATTTTCCATTTGGAATATTTTCTGTTTGGTAGCATAGCTTCATTATTTTCATGTCTGGTGTTAATGCTTCAAAATAAATTGCTGTTACAAATTGGGGATTCTGTCCTGCAAAATGCTTAAGCATGTGAGTAACTTTACTGGCTTGAATGGCAAAGCATTTTAGTTACTAATGATATGGGTAGTCTTTAGAATTATGTGATTATTTCAGTTGCTGTTTTGTTGCTTTCCTGTGAAGTGTTCCTGCTGAAGAAAATCCCTTTCAGAAATACATTTCTTGCAAGCTGCTTTGGCATTGTCTGAACTCCATATCATAGCTCAGAACATATTTATTTTCAATAAATTGAGAGCTTAAAAGTAAGCATCATTCATACTTCAACTTCTGCACAATTATGGCTACCAGTTTAGTACAATAATGTTTTTGCCAATCTAGTTGTTGCCGTGCATCCATCTGTGTGGTTTTGAAGAGTTCTACTTTGCAGCATGCTCACACTGGTGCCTGTAAGAGAAGATGCTGAGAATCCCTTCCTGGAGACGTGCTCCCTATGTAGATAATGTCTGGAGTAGTTTGTGAGCCTCTCATACCTATTCCTTTATCATCAGTGGCACCCCGCCGGGTGAGGATGTAGCCCTGCTTTCTAGTTGAGGTCCCAATCTCTGTTACCTATTTTAAGCTAATTTGCCCAAACACAAAAGAACTGGGAATCATGCCTGGTGGTATGATTTAATCTCAAAATCATCCTGTCACCAAGGGTCTAACTTTATCAGCCCCCAAATGGGCCGTGTAGCCAAAAGTATTAATGTGGATTTCCTCTGTTATCAGTGGAAAGTTACCTCAGAGGTACCTCGTGGCTTGGCTCTTCCCACCTAAGATTGGTGTCAAGAGTGGGTTGCAGTGAGTCACTGGTCGCTCCTCTTGGATAAGCTGTATGGCCAGTGTACCGCAGCCCCCTCCCAGCTAGGCTGAGATAAGGTAAATCTCTCAAGGTAGCTTAGGTAATATGAAACTACAATCTGTGAACCTTCCTTAGGTGCAGAGCTGGCTGGGGAGTTTGGGGAGTTACACTGCAACGTCCTGATATGGTGTCCACTTTCTCCTGGAACATAATTTGCAGTTCTGGAGGTTTTTTTTTAAGGACTCTGTTACTCCAGCCCAGTGTTAGAAAGAAATGAGTAAAAATAGCTTTTGTGAAAAATAGGATTTGTTCCTTCTCGGTGGCATTTTTTTTAAAAGATGTCACTGAGCAATTCTATTCTAATAATGACATTTAAGTGTAGAGCATTAAAATAAAAACTCAAACCGAGAATCTATTGATCTTTTTATTGACATAAATAAGGCAAAGTACTCGGCGTAAGATACTGAGTATCTTTCAGTGCAGTATACACCCTCAAAATATACCTTACTTATTACTAAGTTCATTTGAGAACATAATCTTAAGTTTCTTCTTTCTGGAGACAGAGACTTAGAGCTGTTCCCATATTATTAACCTAAGGAGCCCTTGACAGATCTGAGGATAAAAAATTATTCCCTCTCTGACCGCTGAACTACATGTAGTTCACTTAAGCTATATAATCAATAGCCTCTTGAGCTAATACCATCACTGTAATTGAATAGGATGAAATTGGCAAAGGAATATGTTATTTTGGTTGCATATATATTTTTCTTTAGTTACAGAAAATGCCTGTTATTTTCTCTAAATTTTATGCATAATTTAAAATACACCAATTACATATAAAATTGATTAAACATCAGCAAAAGGACTCAGTGAGCTCTCCTAGTGAAATAAAACAATTAAGGGTGCCCTCTGAACTAGTCCCATGAGCACAATAAATGAAAGACTAGGTATTGCAGAGTCCGCAAGCCAGTGCTTTCCCAGCAAAGTAAAAGAATCGAGTCTTCTTGTTGAGAAGCCTTCATTAGAGTGCCTTGACTAGGTCTCACTGTGTCCAAATCTGGAATCTGTTAAATCAAATGCCTCAACTTCTGGTGGAAAGCAAGAGGAGGGAAATGAGAGCCAGGACACAATTTCCAGACTGTTTAGGGCACAGTCAATCAAAGCAGAACCTGATACCAAGGAGTTAATCAGTAGTCAGTGTAGACTAGGCAGTTCTGGTATCAAATGCTCCAACTTACAAATATTTTCTGACAGTCACATTCTGGACTCTCTGAGGTCTCTCAGACATGGCCCATGAAATGACAGTTTCAACAATTCAGTCTAGACACAGCAAAAGATCCATCTGGTAAGGTTATAATAATGAGTTTCTTTTTGAAAGATATTTTTGCTGCAGTTGCTGCGGTTTCACCATCCAAAGGTACCTACAAGTAGAAATCTTACACAGTTCAGCTCAGCAAAAAAGTAGATGGCAGAAATTGTATAGGTGAAGGAGCAAGCGTCCACTTCAAAGTTGCTCTCCGAGTTGCCCTTCAGCCAGCCAGTATTGCTCATCTTGTCCAGAGTGAGTTTCCACCTGCTGTCCTCATCTGAGTGTGTTCAGGTTACACTTAGCTAAGCAGAGACTGCAGCACTCAAAGAGAAACATGTAAATGGGAGCTGGTTGGGACTTCAGAGGGCCTCACTGCTTATCCCTCGCTTGTGCCTTTAGCAGCACATTGTCTATCACCCTGCATGGAACAGAATTTTCGTGCTCAACAAACAGCACGTGTCCAACACTGAATATCTGAAGCTGTCTTTATGGAACGACTCCAACTCAGAGATCAACTGAAATTAGTGAGAGGTTAAAATCATTGGAACTGAGGAATTAGATTTACCTTATGAATTTGATCCATTTTAAATAGGAAAGCTTTTCCACTTAGTGTTGCCCATAACAACTCCTGGTCAACACTGCTTCCAGAAAATAGTTGGTACAGGATCCATTCGCATATTTAGGTTTTTGTCCACTGCCAGACAATTATTCTCTCATCTTTTGTGCAACATAAATAGGTTTGAAAGATGGAATGAATTCAGAATATTTTGAGATCTCCTTACATTGGCAGGGAGATGCATTGGCCCTGTCCCTCCTCTGCTTGTTCTACCCTAGAAATGGGAAAGGGTTGGTAATCTGAAGAGCGAGTGACTCCAGAGAGACGATGTTTTCAGAGCTAGCCTGAATGATGAGCATATAGGGTAAACTGATCTCTGCTGAGGAAGTCAACGCATAATCTACGCATGATGGCCGCCTCTATTAAAACACCTGCACTGAGGTTCATTGCACGCTTACAGAAGTGCCTGTCTGTTCAGGGAGGTGGATTGTCTCCCATCAGTACTGCTGTCTTGAGAGGATTTTTTTTTCAATTTTAAGAAGTAAATTGAAAAGCTAAAAGATTGAAGAGAATAGAGATAATAAATTAGTGATGTACATAGGTCTAGAAATTTTTTTAAAAATCCATTGAACAAAATGTCATCCGTTTTCCCAAATGTATTCTTAATAGAAGAAGCAGGTAAAATACTATTAACGGTGTAATTTGGATTTAACTGCTTCACTTTTTTTGAATGAAATGAATATGTTTTTATTTTTCTCTCTCTTCTTTGCAAACAGTTAAGGCTGTTGTCTTAGAAATATGTGTGCTACAGGTAGATTCCCTTGGGAGCCTTCTCTGGAATTCAGTGATTGAAATCTCAATCAGATCATTCACAAAGCAGCTTTGGGGATCTTCTCCTCCTGGGTCGAGATAATAGAATAGGCCTAGTTTAGAGATGGGATGTTCTTCTGGTGTTTTGGGTGTGCAATAGGAACAGTGCATTTAATGGTGCATGTTACTAGCTTTCTGCAAAGCAACGAGTATGAAGTCAGATACCCTAGATGCTTTGTTTTATTTGCAGAGTTTCTCATGCCTTCATTTTTACACTTCTCTTTCTTCTAGGGAGAGCATTGAGAAAAGACACTCCAGCCATCCTTCGCCAGCACCTATCCATCCAGTAAACTCCCTCGGACATAATCGCAGCTCAAATGAGCAGATCAGGAGCCATTTGAATCCCGAGGTTCGAGAAAAAGAGAAACCCAAAGAACGAGAGAGGGATCACTCCGAGTCTCGGAAGGAAATTAATGTTGAAGAGCACAAGGTGAAGGACAACTATATTTCAGAGAAAGAAGGCCTGAGCCATGAAAGCCGAGTGGTGGAAGAGTCTAAGCAAATGCCCAGGGTTCCTTCACCCTATGCGAGGCCCCCTGTTGTGGAGAGCACCAGGCCTAATAGTACTTCGAACCGTGAGGCTGAGAGGAAGAATGAGCCGACGTATGATAATCCGAAGAAAAGCAATGAAGTCAAAGTGAAGGAGGAGCGAAAGGAAGACCATGATGTTCAGCCTGAGGGACCTCAGACTCATAGGTCATCTGATCAGCCACCACCTATATCTACATCTAACGTCCATCCAAGTCCTTTAGTGTCTATGCCCATGACTGTAGGTGTAACTGGTATACATCACATGAACAGCATCAGTGGCCTGGATAGGACTCGCATGATGACCCCTTTTATGGGAATTAGCCCAATTCCTGGTGGAGAACGTTTCCCCTATCCTTCTTTCCACTGGGATCCAATGAGAGATCCCTTAAGAGATCCTTACAGAGAGCTAGATATTCATCGGAGAGACCCCCTGGGCAGAGACTTTTTGCTAAGAAATGACCCCCTTCATCGTCTTTCTGCGCCAAGATTATATGAAGCGGACAGGTCATTCAGGGATCGGGAACCTCACGACTACAATCACCACCACCATCACCACCACCCTCTCTCTGTTGACCCTCGACGTGACCATGAGAGGGGCAACCACTTGGATGATAGGGAGCGGTTGCACATGCTCAGAGAGGACTATGAACATGCACGCCTGCACTCAGTTCACCCTGCTGCCTTGGATGGGCACCTGCCTCACCCAAGCCTAATCACGCCAGGACTTCCTAGCATGCACTACCCCAGAGTCAGTCCCCCGACGGGACACCAAAATGGCATCCTCAATAAAACTCCTCCCACAGCAGCTCTCAGTGCCCCTCCACCTCTTATTTCTACTCTGGGACCGCGGCCTGGGTCTCCCAGAAGGACTACTCCTCTGTCAACAGAGATGAGAGAGAGGCCTCCTTCTCACACCCTCAAGGACATTGAAGCTCGATAAGCAGAGTGAGAATAAATAAAAAACAGAGCAAGAGGGACAGAACCTTGTAAATGAACATAATATAAAGACCTTCTTACTAGTCATTGATACAGACTGGGGATGTGACCCACTGTACAATATGTATAGACCTGAGTGCAAAGATTTTGAAATGGTTTTTTTGTATATTATATGTTGAAATTTTCCAGATCTTTTAGCCAAGTCCATCTGTTCCTCGTGTCTCCTACTCTATTTTATTTCTAGTTTAAAAATTTCAAAATTTGAACTGAAGAACAAGACACTAATCTGAATGATTTGACTAGAAACAAGCCACCACCAATGTCAACCATACAACGCTCTTTCAGACCAGAAATGAAGACAATTGTAGATATTTATGTAAAAAGATTGCTTCATGGGTTAATGGTTCATATATGCAAAAAGGGTAAGATGAAAGCTTTACTTTGTACAAATGTAAATAGATAAAATTAAGTAACATAATACATTAATACTTCTTAAACTGTGCTATTTGCAAACTTAATATTGATCAACACAGTCTGCTTATGCTGTGTTACATATATTGTTATAGACAGCTAAACCCCTTCAACTATGCAATGAATTTTAAGGCTTTTCACAAAAGCCTTTATAACTCAAAGGAGCCTTTTCAACACACAACATAATTAAAGTCATATTTTCCCTGAACAAGCTCATCTGTAATAGAAACCTCTTTCTCTTGCTTGTTTTGATGAAGAAACAGCCCATTAGCACTGTAGTTTTCTGTCTGAACCCCAGCATCCAGACACTAATGTTACTGTAGCTCATGTATTCCTTAGAACGCATCAGGGTTAGTGATCTGTAATCACTGATACTGTAGTCATGACAGATTGGTTTTCAGTCACGTTAATCTGGGTTAATAAGAGTAATAATCAAATGCTGGATATTTTCCAGAACTTTTGTCACTTAACATGTCAAATTTATTTTTGGAAGAACATCTGCTTATAGCCATTCATGTCTGTTTTTATTGCCAGTGTGTCATTTTTCTCTGTACACACACTTTTTTTTTTGTTAAGTGGTTTTTAGCTACGTTGAAACAAATCCTACAAGAAAGCTAATACTTTTCTAAATGATGGATATGTTTTCACTGTGGATCAGTAGTTTAATTAATGAACTCCAATGCAGATTTCATAATGCATTTTATTGTATTTCAGTTGGTAATAAAGTCTGTGAATAGTTAACAGGTCAGCCTTGTTGTTCCCTAACCACAGAAGACATGAAATAACATGAAGAACATGGTCCTTTTTAAAAATATGCATCAATCTTTTGAAATCTGTCTTTTCATAACACACTTTTTTATAATGCGTTAAGTTTCTTGTCTAAATATTTGGAGAGAATATGACTTTATCAGAGAGAATTCAATATCTTGTCTACTGGACTGTAAAATATATGTATGAAATAAAATTAGTTCCATTGGTCTTCTAGTGTATTAAAGTGCTATCTGAAGTTGTTATCCTGTTTTGGCAAAAAAAAAAGTTAACTACAGACAGTTGTTTCTAATGATCAGAGATCTATTTTAGTAGTCAACTGAAGGTTTAGTTGTGAGCTTCAGATTTTGTGAACTCCAGATGTTGTGCAGTGTTTTTTTTTTTTTTTAAGAACAAAAGGAAAAATACAAAAAAACCCCAACCCTGAAGAATATGTACACTGGAACCGTAGTGGTAGTTTTCAGTATTGTAAAGAGATTGTTATATACGAACCTTTTTGCTGTTTATCCTGTATGTAATAAAGTCCTTTCTAGATCCTATGTGAAAAGAAAAGTGAAGCGGCTCTCAATCTTCAGCATGTTTCCTCATCAGCGAAGACTTGTGTAATGTAAATTGTGCCATGTTATTAAAAAATGTGAACTAAACTGCTAGGTGCTTCTTTGTGTGGAGTACCCCATCATTGCTATGGGGAAGAAATACTTTTTCCCAAGAGTGCGTTTTTGTTCAGAAAAAAATAGCTATGAAAAATGTAAAGGAAATGGCAAGCTTTTATAAGCCATCTAATTAAAATTACTATAGTAATCAGGAAAAAAGGAACAAAAAGGAGACCAGATCCTTGGCTTTTTCCATATTCTTTAAAATATAGTAACACCCTACTTAAGTTAGCTTTAGTTAACTGACCAGGTGGTCTCTCAAGATAGTCCCATACTTAAGTACGTGGCTGGATGCAAGCCCTTTTGTGAATTTGTGCAGTTCCACACAAGCCAGTGGCATTTTACCAGTTTTCATCAGCTAAGAATATGGCTATTGGTTACTATGAACAATTGGTACGTAAATGTGTCCAAATTCTTGCAAATTGTTTAGTTCTTCATAGCACAGCTTTCATGGTGTCCTTTTTTGAAAAAAAAAAAATTAGCTTCTCATGTATCATGGTTTCCAGGAGGGTTTTTAGTGTGGTGGGTTTTGGGTTTTTTTTTTGTTACAAGCTTGTTGCAAACACTTCAGAGCCTTTATCTGAGTTACTTAGGCAGAGGTAACTGGAGACACTGAAATTTGCTTTCTTGAGCAAGTCTTAGGAAATCTTTCTTCTACCTCAGTAATTGCCAGTTGGTTTGGTAAGCAATTAAATGTATGCAGCCATACATTCACGTTTGGTTTTGTTTCTCTCTTCAGCCCTGTAGGACTTCTGTATTCTACTCTTACTCCCATGTAAATCTGATGAAAGTGAAATTTCCCTATATTTCAATGATGCAACTAAGAGAAAAGAATAGCCCTATGTCTTTTTGAAAATCCAATTTTGTGTAAACTGTGCAGAATGTACAATAGTAGCATAATGTGTGAAAAGAGCTTGTTTTCTCTTTTTTCTGCAAGGAACCCATATCTCGGTCTTCTGGATACACATCATTAAAACCTTCCAAGTTTCTGAAGGAAACCTGTTATGGATGGCTGTAGAGAGATGAAAACTATTGGAGCAAGCTTGCACAGATACAGTGTGAGGGGCACCATGAGAGAGGGTCTAATGAGAGCATCATCTTCCAGGCTCGTCTCAGAGCATTGTAAGAGGAGTACGAACAGCTTTGTCAGTGTCTTCAGGGAGAAGAAATGTGGTATCTGATCGTACAGATGATGATCCTTGTCCTTCCAGGTGCTGAGCACATTCCTGCTGATGGTCCTTAGTTCCCAATCAAGCCAATGAGCCCTCACTCCCAGAGTCCCAGAAAGCACTGAGGCATTTCACTCCCTTTGAAGTCAGTACAATTTAAGTGGCTATACGCCTTTGAAGATCCGGGTGTCAGGTCTTATAAGAGTGGTGATGCTCAGAGGAATATGCCTGAAAGGTATAGTAAGAGATGAAACAAGATTTTTAATGCTTTTAAACTTTTTCAGATGCATTCATTGCTTTTCAGAAGTTTGATACAGGGACGTTAGCTTGCAAGAATAGACAATTTAATCTTTTTAGCAGGGTTTTCCATTCAAGGCCTTTGTCTTAAATCTTCTATTTTTGAGTCACTAGTATTTAAGAAATGAAGTTCTTTTAAAGACCATGCTAAATACCACCCGTAGGAATGAAACAAGTCATAAGGGTATTGTTCTGTAGGGGGTGAGAGATTTTGGATCATAGAAAACCCCGAGCTACTATGCTTACAGCACTGAAGACCTTTGCTTTGTGCTTTAAAGCTCCCACCTTCCCACACTGCAACTAGTTTTCTACTTAGCAGCTTCCTATTACAAGTTGAGATGCCAACTAAAGCAGTGTATAGGAAGTGATTCTTTGAAAGCAGTCATAATATTTGTTCCCTGATACAATGTTCATTTTATGCCACACTTTGTCCCTTCTTTTTTAACCTTCTGTATTGTCGTCTTTGTCTTTCGTTGCTAAATACCTAGCTCTAACCTGGTTTTCTGCTACTCATACCTTACTGATACTCTCCTGCCTCTTCGCCAGTCATGTTCTCTTTCTTGGCATATGATAGCTAAACCTATTCTAGGCAGCAACAAACACTGCCAACAAATTTTTCCAAAAGCCATAGACACTGTATATTTTTGTTCCTTTTTACCTTTGCCTGTATGAGCTCGTGAAAATTTGTAGTCCTTGCTGGACTGGAAGATAGGCAAATGGAGGTTGGGGAGGATTTTACTGAAAGTATTTTCATTTGCTCTGGCTGTGCCTTGTTAAGTAAATATTTAGCATGATTCTTGATAATTTGAACTGTAACTATTGCTTCACACGTGCAGGTGACCTCTGCTGAAAGCCACCTGGGGCACTGGAACAAGGTAACAGACCGTTGGTTATATTCCATTTACAGAGGAGCTACTTGGCTTACAGCTTCTGTTTCTGGCAAGAAAGAAGAGCAAGCTGTGGTTCAAACAATGACCAAAGACTCACATTACACAGGGTTTTGTTACTCCCACGGTGACTCAGTTAAGTCTCACCTGGATAAACCAACTTGCTCCTTTGGATTCCAACTGCTATCTCTGGAGGCATACTCATCCATAGCTTCAGAAGGCGATTTGGAGCAGGATCCCAACTTAAATGGTCTGAATTGCCTTTTGAAGGTGACTTTTCATTTACTCCAGATTGAAACTAGCCTCTAACTTAGCTGGTTCAGAGAAGTACATGCAAATGAGTGGTGGGACTACCTCCTCCCATGTTGATTTTACAGTCTCATCAGATCTTCCTTCCTTCCTGTAAAGTACCAATCCTAGCCATTCCTTATGTGAAGCTCTTTTGGGGACAGTCTGTCTCTTGCTGTGTGATTGCACTGTGCTTGGTTGCCTGACTGGGGCAAGTGAGCGCTTCTCAGTGCTGCTATAATACAAAAAAACCTTTGGTAGTACTAGAGACCAGAGTGAAAACTGAAGGCCTCAGTGAATTAGCCATGGTAACCACTACAAAAGACTCCAGATTTTTGCTAGTCAAGAAGAAACAAAGCTGCAGGTGAGGGCAGACTCTCTTCTCCCTGCACCCTGTCTCCATCTGGAGGGGCTTAGACTGCTTGTGGCCATGGGCAAGGTGGAAGTTCCCAGCTGGCAACGCCTCCAAGTGCTTGTCGTGGAGTTAGCAGTTCCCAGCACGGTCCTTTTCTGCCAGCTGTGTGTTGGGGGGGGGGGGGGGGGGGGGGCACCTTTCTTTTTCCACAGGTATCTTGCAACTAAAATCATTTTAGCACAAAGACGTTTCCTGGTCATAAAGAATATCCCCCTCATCATTTGTGCACTGTTTGTCTGCATATAGAAAGACATGTATTTATATACATCAAAACACACACAATGTCAATATCACAAGCATAAAGCTCTATATACCAAAGAGCAGAGCATGAAATCATGATGGCACCCTATAATCTCAAGCGTCCTTTTTGCTGGTTTCTGCTGAGGCCTTTCCTGTAGATTGCGATCATTGCGTTTGATGTTTCCTCAGCTGGTCTGCTAATACAGACTTTGCTGCACCATTATCCCCATTTTATAAATGGGAAAAGCGCAGCTGGGAACACAAAACTGAGAGTCACCAGTGTCATACCAGCCACCTACCGCCTGAGTCATCCCAGGAGTCACCCAGGGGAACAAGGTTACTGCCTTAGTCACCACGAGAACAAAAAAAACCCTGAATTGGGTAAATTGCGGAGTCAGCGGTGGTGAGAGATGAGGGATTTCTGGGTTGCCGTTTTGTCTTTAGAACACACTTTTAACCCTAACCCATGTCATCAGCTTCCTGAGGTCCTTGATTTGCTAAAATTATCTCCATGAAGGAATGGGTTTACTTATTTATTGATAATTCAAGTGCCTCAAGTACTGACCCAGGTTGATAAGGTCTGTGGTTATTCTGGTTATGGAGGGCAGATATGCTGTATTTTACCACCTAATGTGGCTTTTTTAATTGTCAGTATTGCTAAGTATTGAAACTCACTCAGAGTGTAGCATTTTTCTTGGTTGGATTTATGATATGTTTCTCTACTGAAAAACTTACATTTAGCCCTAGGAACCTAGCCATCCACCCCCAGTACAATCATCGTTGTTTCAAGACAAGAAAATAATTAAGCGAGAACTTAATCAACTGATTAAACAGAGACGTATTACCTATCAAATATATAATATTACTGTATGTTGATGACAAGCATCTTCAAAGCCCTTAACTAGTTTCCATTGAATCAGTGGTGCAGGTTTTTTTTTGGTTTTGGTTTTTTTTTTTTTTTTTTGGGTGCAGCAGAGATTGCATTAGCATCAAAAGCTTGGAAACTAGCTTTTTTTTTTTTTTTTTTTCTTTTAAAGACAACTAAAAATGCAACTCCAATTTCCTGGGATTTTCAGTAGTCCCTATTTTTGAAGGGCCTCAGCATACTGAGGACAAACATGATGCATTAAACCAACCACCAGCTACTTGCCCTCCAAAAGGAAGGTTTTGTCTCAGTTAATACTAGAATGGCCAAGTAGAGCTGGATTTATTTTAGCCTGTTAGAAAAGGCTGTCGTTCTTCAGAGATGCCACAAGAGGGTAGTTAAGGAGAGACTGAAATATGTGTAGGCTGACGGAATGGCTATGCTGTATCGTGCAAGGTGAATGTAGCTGTAAATTATTTTTATGAGAGTCTGATCTGTGAGGAGCTCTCCTGTTCCCCTGCATAAATGACAGAAATCTCAACGGTGCTGTGGCAGGCAGTGATCAGGTTGACTAAGGAGTGACCTTGCTTTATCACGTTTAATAAGAGTGACTAGAAGTGGCCCATACCCAGAGCATTCAGCTAGATAAAGGCAATCATGTTTTGGAGAGTTATGCTTACATTGCATGGTGCTACAGTCTAGCAACAAAGCACATTGCTTATGTTATGGGAATAAAAGATGCTTCTCTGCAGCAAATAGTAGGTACCATACGAGTTAGTGTATGCCAGCTCCTGAAAGCCTCAGCCTGTTTTTTCCATTACCTGGCTTTTGAAAGGATTAGCCAAGGACTAAGCAAGAGAATTGCTTCATTTGGAGATGGGGAAAAAAATTAATGCCAAATTTTCGAAGGAAATAAATTAAAATGGTTTATTTAAAATCATCAGAGCTGTCTGCTTCACACCAGCAGAAAGCTTGGCCTAGTTTTTTTTCCTTTTCTACCCTAGTCACCTTTGCCATGTCAGCAGAGAGCTAACATTTCCCTGATGCTGTAAAAGCCGGACTCTAATGAGGGGCTCTCTGCTTCGAGGGGCATTTCCTCAGGCAGGGCCTGAGGAGCAGGCAGCAAAGCATGGCCCCCACATGGCCCCAGCTGCTTTTCAGCTAGGCTGAGGGCCAAAGCAGGCCTGGCAGAGCCCTCATCTCCCTTCCCACCAGAAGGCCAGGCTCCACACCCACCTGCCCCCAGACAAGCACCTGGAAATTGGTTTGTCCCCATGGGCACGGCCTGGCCAGCGTCCCACCAGGACGCAGTCCCTCGGAAAGGATGGCAGCCCTGCACACGCTCTGCTCCCAGGGCCCCTGCAGTGTGAGCCCCCCCAGGCCTGCTGGTCTGACTGGGGACAACTGCACTCTGCTTTGAATGGGCAGAGCAGTATCCTCTGACTTGCTAGTTTTTTTACAGTTTTACAGTACAGTGTGCATGCTCTTTGTCCTTTTTTCTCAATTAAAGAATATATTCCACTCAGGTATTTTGAATCTACCAAACCACATTTCTTTCTATTATCCCAGTCACCTCTTAACATAAAGAATAAATCAACGTATAGCATTTTGTTCCATTTCCCATTTTTCTGACAAAAAACATTAATTGCAGTATAGTATTATATTTCAAAGACCCATTTTCAGGCCATTTCTCACCCTCTTCTAATTGATATTGTGGCCACCATTGATTGCAATACTGTTCTAATTTATCCTTAGTCAGGGGGTCCCCTCCAAATTTACTCCAGTTCTTTAAGATGCATCCTAAGGGGGAGCAAGAAGGAGTGTCCCTGGAAGCAGTGAAAGCCATTTCAGTACCAAAAACCAAACCAATGTTTCATACACAACAAATTCCAAAATTCCTCGTGCAAAATGAGGGATCTTCTCCCCAGTTAGGAATTAGACATACAAAACGAGGGAATTTCTCCCTGTGTTACGAATTCCCCATGCAAAATGAGGGATTTTCTCCCTACGTTAGGAATTCCAAATGCAAATACAACATGTAGAAACAAAACAACGCTGCTGCTACGGTCCTACCTCCTCACAGCCAAAACCCAGGTGCCCAGCTCTGCTCACCTGGGAGTCACAGAAGCAGTTTTCACCAAGCCAAGCAGTAAGGTGGGTCAGCGGCAGCGGGGTGGAGCGCAGATGGCGGCTCGCACCCGCATGCCCCCGGGGGCGGGAGCGGCTCAGCCCCCAGCCGCTGCGCTGCCCACCACTGGGCTCCCTTCAGTGGCGTGGGGGCGTGCAGGGTGTGCTGTGGGCTCTTGGCCTGAAGGCAGAGTTTGGCAGGGCCAGTGGCCGTGAGGAATGTGTATCATCTACCTTGCATTGTTATTGTTGTGGTGGTTTGTTGTCAGTAGAGTTATGCTATGATAGTCATTATGGTTTTAAATGACTCATTTTCCCCTTAACTGTATTATTGTGGCTTACAGAGCATCTGGAGCTTTGCAGCAGTAAATACATCACTGAATACTACAGTAATATACTAATCTATTTCTTTGAGGCATCTATTTAGCAAAACACAGTCAGGACAGGCAGGTGTGTCTGTGCCCGCCCCAGCTCACCACTCACCAGGCAGCTGTGCTGGCGGTGCCACACCACGATGCACTGCCGTGGGGCAGAAACGCGTCTGGTTGGTGATGCGCTTGCAGAAACTGATTGATTGTCTGCAGCATGGCTTCATGCTGCCTGAAGTTGGCATCTTTTTATGAGAAAATGAGAGATTCTTGTCAGATGCACAGGTTAGACCCTGTGTTGGCACTGAGGCAGCCAGGCCCGTGAGGCGTTGGTGTCGTGGGGAATGACATGGCTCTGCTCCAACCAGTCCATCCTGACTGGAAAGACCTCTTCGGACTTCTTTTATGTTTTTATATATATATATATATATATCTCTATTCCGCCCCCATCAGTTTGAGCCCTTTCGTCCGTGCAGGCGCGGCCCGGAGTCGAGCTGCAGAGGGCAGTGTGGGAGAGAGAAAGCCGAGCCAAGATGGCGGCGGCGCTGCCGGCCCGCGGGCGCCTTCAGACGCTAGAGGGAGACGCCGTCCCAGCCTGGCGGGCTGCGGCTGCGAGCACCGCACAGCTGCGGACGGAGTCCTGGAGATTGACTTTTTTGGGTCTGTTTCTGTGTTTGGGTTCTTTTTAGCCCTCAAACGGATCGCGCCAGCCGGGAGCTCTTGTGTCGGGCCGCAGAGGCGTGCCCCTCGGGTGGCCGCGCCCCTCGCTCTCCACAGATCTTGGTAGCCTCTGCTTCTGATTTTAGACCTGCAAGGTGTTATGGTAGGAGAAGGCTAGGCTGGGAGTTATTTTGATAAAGGCATCTTGAGAAACATCTTGACGAATGCAGCAAATTGAAGTAAAGGCTGGGGAAAAAAAACGCAGAAGGTATAAGTTCACATGTGCCTGTGGCAATGGAAAAATGAGGTAGGAAAAGGAGCAGATAGGATAGGCTGGGCTTTCACAATGTATTTATTTATGTGTAATCAAAAGAGGCAGTAAACGCCTTGTTTCTCCTGCCAGCACCTCTGAAGGTTGTCCCTCGTGTTTGGGGCCCTGGCGCCCGCTGCCTCAGAAGGACAAAATGGTGGGCAGCGGCCCCGGGGGAGGCCTGGTCCCACCTCGCTGGGCCGGCAGCTCCGGCCACGGCAGAACTGCTGGGAAAGCTCACAGCCGTGGTGGTCAGCAACGCCGTGTGAAACTGGTTAAAAGTAAGAATTACAGCCTGTTTAGGGAGGGGAAAGAAACCCCCAACATCTCCTTTCCCTTTTCTCAGATTTTTGTCACTTGTTGCCTCTTCCCTAATAGTCAGCTTAATTTCCCACTTTTATCTCAGATTAAGAAGGCAAGATGCTGGGGAGCAAGCTCAACATTTTGGAGGATTTTTGCCTTCAACGAAGTTCAGGTTCATTAGACAAGTTTGAGTGGGAAAAGTTTTTTTCAAATACCATTCTGGCAAGTCCTCACCAGCTGAGGCAGCACGTTGGGATGGGCAGACAGCTTCTCTGCAGCGGTCACTCCATTTCTGTACCAGGATGGGCTGTATCCTCCACCTTGGGTGTAAGAAGTAGGACCTCAGAAGGGTTTTTGAACTGGAAATTGTGTGCTCTCCAGCATTGTATATGTTTAGTGAGATATGGGACACATGAGCTTTAGTAATATGGGGATACAGCCTGACTATGCAGAATTAGAGGTAAAAATTGTTCTCACTCTAGTTATGTGGAGTTAAATCAAATGTGTATTGTTCTGTAGCATGTTTCTTCAGGTGACTGTGTCTTCTAAAATTGTATTTCAAAGCAAAGGACTAGAGGCTTCAGGTTTGATTTCTGTTCTAGCCTGCTGGGGAGTCTTAAGAAAGTCATATTGAGAATCTGTGACTCTTTTTCTCTGTGCTATGACTCTCCCCCACCCTTTCCTCCTGTAAAGAGCTCTTAGATCTATTATTAAAAATTCTATATGAGAGGTTTCCTTATGGTGGGTTTTTTCCCCAGTTATATTTTCTAATACCCATTAACGATGCAGTAAGTCTGTTGTGGCAGATTATTTAGTTTTATCTTTAGGTTGACTTGAATTTGGAGGGATTACAGTCAAAGTGGGCATCAGATTTTAAGAATTATTCTATAATGACTGCAGTAGCTTTATATTGCTCTTAATTCTAAACTCCATTTATTTGGCGTCAAGTGAACTTGCTCCCTGTCTCCACAGCTTTGACTTAGTAAACTTTGCTCTGAATGGCACCAAGACTGCTTGATAAAACAGTCTATCTCCAGTAAATGTAGCATAGAGTAGTTAGATCTCTCTCTCTAATTGATCATTCACATGAGCTTCTGTGAAATTCTGGTATCTAGAACACTAAGGGATCAAACTGGACCTTGGTTTAGTGCATGTACCTTTGACAACTTTAGTTCTGCCCAGAGGTGCAGGACTGAATTTGCCTGTCACCGAAAGGCTAAATCATGAATGTCCTTGACTTTCACTTCCAAAATACCTTCTATACGAATGACTGCAGCATTTTGGTGTGTGCTCTAAGCACTTTGCTAAACCTGGGAATCCAGCTGAAAAATAAGAAGACAGCTCTGCAACACCACACTTGTTGGTGATTCATGCTTTTGATTTTTGTTTTAAACACAGCCCATTAGTGAAACTGCAGTGAATGACTATCATATTGCATGCTTAACTGACCAAGACAGGAAAAAAACCCAAACCCTCGCTAATACATGGGGGGGGGGGGGGGGGGGGCGGCGATGACAAAAGACAAAAAGTGATGGTTAAATGTAAGACTGTAGGATTTTCTTTTATCTAGAATACTAGATTTGAGTTTTGGCACTTGTAAAGGAAGGTCGGTTTGCTGTTATCCTTTCTTTTTGGCATGTGGCTGTCTTCAGGAAATTCTGATGAATTCTTTGAATGGCTTACGTATTGCCAAATATGGAGTTAGTAGTTTGTAAAAATATCTGAGGGGTATAAAAAAAGTACTTTAATGTTACCCTGGGAGAGGATGTTTTATAAGGCTACTTATGCTTTTGAGGAAGGGACAGAGCATTGTCTAGTGGGGAAGATGAACAGAAGGTCTAAAAGGAAATTAGTGGGAATGATTTGTACATAATAGAATACTCGGTTCCAAAATAAATGGGTTTTATGTGGATTTCTGAACCTGCAAGTGATGCAAAGACAGGTTAAAGGGCTGATGATACTTGTGAATCTTTTCTTCCTGTAGGTAGCTGAAGACCTGTTGAAGATAATAAACTCTTTCGCTGCTGAGCATCAGAGAAATCCCAGGAGTTCCTAAATTTGCCACAGATATGAAAAAATTATTAGAGGCGTTACTGGAAAAGTTATGGCAAAATCGCCTATTTGGATTCACTTAGTAAAGCTGTTGCATTTTTATTCCAAGTGTGGAACACAAGGGGAACAGGCTATCTGGCAATGGCACCAGTTTGGGATTGTGGAGCTCTGTATTGTCTTTTCAGTTCAGTCAAAGACTCGCAGGCTTACATAGTTTATGCAATATCAAAATAAGCCTAATTTTCCAAACTTCTCCATGTATATTATACATTGTATTTTATCTCCATCCTGTAGATCTATAAAAACAATAAACAAAAAGTCACTCTTCTGGGTGGAGAACAAAACTCTCCTGATGACTTTAAAAGACAAAACAGGAAATGTCATTTGGAAATGTTCTACCCAAAATGACGTAATGGTTTCTAAAGTCCCAGTGCAGCCATGGTCTGAGATTGTTTGCCAACAGAGCAAACAGTAAGCTGGACCATACCAGCTTCAGGAAGCAGAGTTCAGCTCCCTGTGAATCCCAATTTTGCTGTGCATATTCCAGAGCAAGCAGAGTTTCTCAGGGCTGCTAAGTCAAGAACTGAGTCTTTGCAGTAACTAGACTTTCAGGTTCCCAAACTACTGACACATACCAGTCCAGAGGAACCAAAAGTAGTTGCTAATGAAGATTTTCCTTTGAAACCTGACCAAAGGCTCACTTCTCATATTTTCCGTGAGGGGTGCACAGACCACAAATTTGAAAGTACTGCCAACTTCGGTAGACACAAGTTTCCTAAGGATAACGATCCCGTAGCAGTTAAACCAAAAGCCCTTTCAGGTAATTTATGTGTCTGCTCTGCCTGTGATGCTGTGAAATCCCTGCAGCCTACTAGGAGAGTATATGGGGAAACTTGCCCCTGTTGTTGGAAGCTAGTACACTTCCAGGAAGAATTTAATTTTGGTTCATTGCCTTTTTCCAACGTTTTCCTGGAAAATTTTCAGCAGCTCTAATTCTGCCTTATGTGCTTAGATGGGAAGCAACTCAGGGCACAGCTTGGCACACTGAATGTGTGCATGCGGTACTGAGCCCAGTTTGCAGCTGAGCTGTAATGCCTAAAGGCCACCACAAATCTCTGAATACTCGCGAGACTTGTGTGCTTCGCCAAGGCATGTCTTTCACCATGTCACAGATAACACATCACATCTAGCTGAAAGGGCTTTCATACTTTGCTTAGGACCTCACACAGCTGTAGAAGTAAGACGTGAATGGGAATTGCTGTCCACCACACCAGGTGGGTGCTTCACCTCAAAGCAGCTTCTGCATGTTGTGCTATGATGACTTCAGCTGTTCCCTGTGGGGCTATTTGCTTGTTTAGATTTGCTTAGTCCTGGATCTGAGTCACCTGTGCTAGACTCTGTGTAACGCAGGAAAAGATGGCTCACTAACCAGGTATGAAACAACCAAGTCTGTGCAAAGACAGGGGTGCAGCTTTTCTTTAACAGGACGGGCTTTGGTGCCAGAGTTTTTTTTCAGTGGTTTAAGTGTTGCCCAGCTTTTTCAGGCAGTAAAGGAGCACTTTAAAGTGGGCTTTGATGGATGCTCAAACCAGTAGCTTTGCCTAGCTTTCAGGTGAGCTTCTACCACAGGTGGGAGGTGATAATATGGGAGAAAGTATGCAGCTAAAGCTTGGAGGAAGAGGAGGGCTAGGAGGTTTGCTCTGTTCTTTCTCTTCAGTTGTCCTAAACCAGGTCAGGGTACAAGCAAATAAACAACATCTCATTAAACCATAGAGAATAGTTGAAGACTTGCAGTTACACATTGAAGACAGAACTCTGTCCATCTTGTGGAGAGTGTTTTTATTCCCAGGAGTCTTGGGTTTTGCTGACATCTTGTATGTGTTGGGCTGATTGTCTAGTGATCAAAATGGACACGGTTTGTTTAGTATCTCTGCATCTTACAGATTTAAGTGGTTTTTGATTGTTCAGGGGATTTTTTTGTTTTGGTTTGGTTTTTTGTCATGTTTGTAAGAGAGGTTTTATAAATGGGGAACCTAGTAAAAGAAAAATGAAGTTCAAGCCTGCATGGAGCTGGTAAAGGAGGAGGGGATGAGACCTCAGCAGTGGTTTCCCAAGTTCATCCTTTTCACCAGCTTGGTAGGCATCGTTAGCAGTGTTGTTATTCTAGAGACCAAGTAGCCCAATGAATCATGAGTTAGGAAGGAGAGAAGGGTTACAGAATAATATTTAAAGCCCCAGAGCTGGTTACTTTAAACCATGAATTACCTTTGTTTTAGAGGAATTAATTCTAATGCTACTAGTGCTCAGGCTGCTCTTTACATGAACAAAAGACTTACCTCTTCTGGGTTGCATTTTTTGCCTGCCCTAAATTCACTTAATTTTAACTTAATCGCTCTGTATTTTTTAATGTTTCTGTGAGACTACCATGTTGCTGTCTCAGCAGTAATAGCGAGAAGTTGAAAGAAGTTAATCATGCTGTGTAGCTCAATGCCTTATGGTTTATTATTAAGAATAAAGACAAGCACTCCACTATTTTATCTCTAATGTGCAGTTAACTTAATTCCTAATCCTCTAAAGAGATGGTGTTCTTCCTAACAGTTTGGTTTCGCCCTTGCTTTCAAGCTGCACAGAAAACTTAAAAGCTGAAATGCTCAGTGCTGAGAAAATTTTAATAAATGCATGCATAAGTCAGTCTTCATTAGCTTCTCCTTAAACATTCGGGGAGAGAAGTCTTGCTTTTACTGGAGCGCCTAGTTGAAATTAATGCTTAGCAGGCTGCTTTCCTCCTCCTCTTGTGCTGTATAATGGCCATTGACTCATGAAGCAGTGCAAACAGATACCCATGGACTGATACAATGTTAGCTTAGTTCTCTGCTATAAATGTTGGTAACTGTCTAAAATACCTATTTCTCCTCAGCTGCTAGTTCTTTTCTTAGCCTGGCCACCGCCTCCTCCCCGTTATTTTCATAGTTCCTTGCTAGATCTAACTGTTTTGACTATTCACTGAGGACATGTGGGCTATGGTACAAGTTAATAAGCTTTTGCAAGCCGCTAGATCTTCACAATGATAGCTTTCTTTCTTTTCAGTGTTTTACAGTGCAGTGGTATTTAACAAACAGCTTAACAAGCTTCATCTGCAGAATTTTGGCATTTTTGTGTTTTCACTTGTGGAAAAACTTGCACTTTTGTCCCTGTTCACTCGCTGTCTGGGGTATAAGCTCCAAAAGTGCCAAGACAATGTCTGTGCTCAGTTAAGTTTTCCAAGTGCACACAATCGCCAAAATCCCATTGCTTTAGTATATTGTTTTCATTGCCCCTCTTTTCTGGGTATGTTTAATTTTAGCCTCTTGCAACCTTCCTGTTTGACTAGTATCCCTCACATTCCTCTTGCTCCACTCAGCTAATTGGATTAACGCACTTACTTTATTGTACAGTATTGATTTGATAATACCAGTCTTCTACTCTTGACTGTAACCTCGTATTTTCTCTGGCCTCAAAACAACCCTACTAAATATCCCTTCTCCCCCACCTTTGCACTTAGACTTTGTATAAAATCACAACAGTGTGTAAAAGCCCTGAAGCTAATCATGCTCTGCCCTGCAGGCCCATGCAGTGTGCCGTGCTGACTTCATAAGCACTGAAGGCTAAGGCGAAGGTGTTGGATAATGCTCCCACATCTCTTAATACCTGCTTGATGCTGACATAAATGACCTCCCAAAATCAGAGGCTTGTGTTTTTGCAAGTGGTTAGTCACTTCAGTGCTTAGCTTTTGTACCTTCGGGGGAGGTTAAATACCTCAAATATTTGCTTGCCTGTGCTTACTCTTCAATGTTCAGACTTCTGGCAAGAGCTCAATGTCCAAATTCCCTGGTGACCTGTGAAAATCTCTGCCTAAGTGTCTAAAGTATATAAATCTTAAGCTTTCCTAGAGTCAAGAAATGTTTGCAATGAGACAAAGTCTGATTCACTGAAATTATCAGCTGCTTTCCTTCCAGGAATTGTGGCAAAACAGAACCTGTGTTGATCCTCTCTGTAAAGAAGGTCTTTTGTTGTTTGACAGTCAGATGTGCAAGTTCGAGTACGTATGGGCTCTGCAGAGTTTTCAGCTTCATGTGCATCTTTTTTATTCCTGAAAAAGCATGTTCATTATGTACACTGCATTCTCTAAAAGCCTGAAATTGTGTACTGGTCTGGACAGTGGTGTTCCCCAGTTTCTCTTCAAATGAGTTGAGGCTTCCTCCTACCTCACCTGCCTTTGCTTGGCTTTGTGTGGCTCTGAATGTGTGTGAGACTCCGTCCATCCTGCTCCAGCTGAAGCCTTGTGCACTGCAGAGGGAAGAGGGTGTCTGAGGCTCATCCTTTGCAAGGAGTTACTTGCACTTCGGATCCTGGCAGTTCTCCTGTCTCCTCCAAAACAGTACTGCAGTAATGACTTACTTTGGCACAGGGGAAATGGGAAGCACAATGGTTTGCCTGCCCCTTTTTGCTGTTGATCCAGCATTTTGGAAATGGGGCTTGCCCCCACTCAAACTGACTGTACAGCCCAGAACTGGGGCTGATGTGCTCACACACAGAGTGCAGTCTTCAGGTGTAAGCAGTTTCATTTTCTGTCTCACTCTGCAGTTGTCACAGTTTAAAGAATATTTTCGTTATGCTGTGGCAATTGTAAGACACTTCCTCGGTTTGACAGCTTCTATGCCAACTCACTACTCTCATCACACAGATGAATTTCTCTTTCACGTTCAGTATCAACATTTCACTTTTGTGAGATCCGAAGCTGTAGCATAAGCAAGAAGAAGACAACCACCAGAAAGTAACAGGCTGTAAACACAAGGGGTGTGCGGATGCTGTCACAGGGATACCAAAGGAAGATGTGATTTTGAGGGAATATTTTTTGTGCTATTTGACATTACATTGACTTCAATTTTAGTTCACCCCTTAAAGAAATCTTCCTGAGGCTAAAACCACAACCCAGGACAGCAAACATGTTGTGGTATTTTGCTGTCTGTCGCTTGTGTTGGTGGGGAGTTGGGGCCTCCAAATCTCCCTGGAGACTGTGTCAGGGAGGTTATTTAAAAAAAAGGAGAAAAAAAAAAAAATAAAAAAAGAAAAAGGGTGGGGTCTGTTCTTGCCCCTTTCAGAGATTGGGCCGGTGTTGGTTGTACCTCCTGTAGGAAAAGAAATGGAGGCAAAGTAATCTCTATAGAGACAGTTGCACACTGGGGTTTTTCATCCTGGCCTTCTAAAGCTTGTCTTGAGCCAGGTTCTCTGCTGTTGTAAGCTGTGACCTAGTCAATGCCAGATCCAGTAGGCTGGCGAGTTCTGGGTTAGGACGCTGGGCTTGGCTTGTGCTAGGCTTGCTTGCTACCTTTTGCTCCCTTGTGGTCTTTTGCATCCATGAAGCTAATGCCAGACGGTGCTTCATCTTGAAAGCTTAGCGTTTTATTTCCTTTTCATTTAGTAGATGGATATCTGATCAGTGCTTTGAGGTGCTGCCATAAGTCGCTTTCATGGCAGCTTTGAGAAAGGAAACCTTTGTGATGCTTTTCTGTGTTAGAAAATTGTTCCTTGGGTGAAAGTAACTCCTCCTATCTGCAACACCTCTCTCAGCATCTCGACAACTCCCATGTAGACTGTAAACAACTTTTAGCAGTCACTTTGTTATTTTTCCTCCTCTAAAGTGTTTTCCAGATTCACTTCCTACCACCTCCCTTTCCCCAAGATCTCACTTCCCTGCAAGCCCTGTGAAATACTTGATACAGCCACAAGGTAGGCAGGAACAGAAAGGAAGGAGGGCAGTGGGATGGGGCTGGTAGCACTCGCAGCAGCAGCAGCTGGCTAAGGCCTGTCCCCCCTCCTTCCTCCAACCTGAGCAATTGGAGGTCATTTGTATGCATGTGGGGTGGTTTCAGTGCTCTATGGACAGGGCTGTGGAGCCAGGATCTGGGTGGCCCAGGTTTGCCAGTGGGATTTTGGGGGTTGGCATGCACATGAGGATTTCCACACAGACTGGATGTCAGGGATTGGCAAACAAAGTCCTTTTGCATCTAGAGGGATGGAGCTGTGCCATAGGGGACAGGACTTGCCACAGCAGTGAGTGCAAGAGCAGGGAAGCCCTGTTGCAAATGGAGGAGCAAGAGCTGGGGTGGGGGCTGAAGGGGGTTGAGCTAAATGGTGCAAGAGCTGGCTTTTTTGGAGCCTTAGTGCAAGTATTTAAGAAGATCCATGTTTGGAAGAGGCTGGAGCTTGTGGATGGGGCTTAGGACAGGCCTGAGAAAGGCAGGGAGGGGGTGCCCTCTGTCCATTACCAGAAAAAAAAGACTAATCCCTAATGCTTGGAACAATCTGATTTTCATCTGAAGTGCGTGTAATGCTGCGTTTCTGATTTGATTGTGTTTGCCCTCTGACTTTAGCTTTGTTGCCGTATGGGGCAACATGCCCCAGGGGGCAGGAGGGCAGTGGCCTCTCTTAGAGCTGTTGGGAATGATGGGTTTTGAGTGTGTAGGATAGCTTGTCCTTTAATAAAAGTGCTTCCTTTTGGACTGGAAAGAAAGCAAATATTAGCTGCTGCTTCAACTGCATAAGCATGTCTAAACTTCATTTTGCAACATCTCATTTCATGTCCCTTAGACTCTTGCATGGTGTCAGTACTGCTGTCATCCTCTGGTGCTGGATTGTTGAAATTGTTAGCAGTGGAGTTCCTTTAACACTGAATAGCAAAGTGTCAAACTACTGCAGTGCAACACAAATGACAAATGGCTTTTACTAGAACAGCCTTTTAAAATTGAAGCTAAGGGACTGTGGGCCTTCACTTTCAGGTGTGGGAGCACTAGTGGTATTTAGGTATTTGTGTGGTGTTACTAGTGGAACAGAAGATTAAACCATTTTGTCTCAGGAAATCTCATGTTTTCTGTGGTCTACTCTACAATGATTCAAGTCTGAGGAAATGGGTTAGTCAAAACAACAAACCCCTCTTTTTAGGCTGTCTTTTTGATGCAAGTTTTCTGAGGAGCATTAGCTCCCGCATCAGAGTAAGATTAAAAAGGAGGAGGATATGCTATTGCTGCCACTTTGCCATGAAAGCACCTGTGTGACCCTTGTTTCCCATTGACCATGACTGTAACCTGTAGAGCTCTGCTCAGAAACAGTCCTACTGCAAGCAGCTTTTGATGCCCAGAGCCGATTCTCAAATTGTGCATTTCACTATTTCCTATTCAGAGATCGTGCCTGAGTTGTCTTTCTGCATTTGATCTGCTGAACTTTTCTCTTTTGTTTTTTGCTAGTTTGTCTGTTGCTTTTCTAGTATCCACTTCAGCGACTGGGTGGAAATAGCTAGACTGCTGAGAATTGAGTGGGGAGGGAGAAATATAGCAGAAAAATTGCTAGTTGTATCTGCTCAACTTCAGCCATTGCTTGACAAAACAAACCTTTTTCCCTCCCTTCCCTCTGACTGAAGTTTTACTTGTATTTATTGATAAAGAAATAAATTTACCCCTCAGAGAAAAGAATTACTTATTACTTACACTTTGTTAACAAACAGCACAGTAGCTGATAGCATGCAGTTTTTGGGAGACCCAGCCCTGGCCTGTGGCAAGCTCAGGAACTGCAAACAAACGTTTTTTTCCAATCTGTGGCTCTGTCTCCAAGCAGCAGTGCAAGGCTCGTGAAATGGGAGTATACGCTAATTTAGGGCAAGACTTAGAAGGAGTGGCTGAGGTCCCTGGGTTTTTTCAGCTTTAAAAAGAGAAGGCTGAGGGGTGCCTCATCACAGCCTACACCTTCCTCGGGGGGGTAGTGGAAGGGGAGGTGCTGATCTCCTCTCTCTGGTGACCAGCAACAGGACATGCAGAAATGGAGTGAAGCTGCTTCAGGGGAAGTTCAGGTTGGACGTTAGGAAAAGGCTCCTCACTGAGAGGGTGGTCGGTCACTGGAGCAGGCTCCCCAGGGATGTGGTCACGGCACCAAGCCCATCGGAGTTCAAGGACTGTCTGGAAGATGCTCCTGGTCATGTGGTTTAGTTTTAGGTAGCCCTGTGAGGAGCAGGGAGTTGGACTCGATGATCCTCAGGGGTCCCTTCCAACCTGAGATATTCTATGATTCTATAACACACATTCTTTTGTTCTATGGAGTAAATACTTTGCAAGGCAGGCAAGCACATCACACCAGCTCAGCTACCTGCATCCAATGAATGTACTTTTGGGTGGAAATGTCAGTCAAGTGTTTCTGAATTGTGTGCAAACAGGCTTGTTGTGGCCTGGCAACATTCACATTACTGGACAGAAAAAAGTCTCTGCTAAACGGCATTGTTTTGTAGCGGATAGCTTTGTTTTAAAAAACTGAGCGTGTGAATTAGGTTTTGTTTCTTATAGTAGCTTCTCTAGAATTTAAGTCATGCTTGGTAAGTACCTGAGGGCATGGACGTCCTCTGGTATAATTTAGCATCGTCCATGACAGTTGAGTATTACTTCATCTCAGAGCGGTGGAAAAGCAGAGAGCCTTTTGCGGTGTTTAATCAGGGGATTGGTGTTAAGAGCCAGGTTATGATAAAAATGGGGAAAGCTTATATAAATTGAAGTTTCTAGTTGTGCAAAAATAACAGCTAACAGGTGGTTAGCACTAACCAGACAAATAAGAGTAAATTATGATTTGGATGCAGAGCCGTTGCCTTATTGAAGATATCCAGCAATTTAATAAGCTCCAGGAACATTACAAATTCCTAAGGGCCCAGTCCTGTAATGCACTCTGCAAATGGACTTAATTGAATTGTAATGAGGCTAGTTATGGACAACTGTTCCACTTATATGCAGCTTATTGCAAGATTAGGTTCAAACTCATGAGTGCAACATATATTAGAGCATTACTTTTAAAAATAAATTTTTCAAATTGTCAGAAGGCCATCTGAACACCTTATTTATGCTTTTAACTTCACATAAGACTTGAAACACACCCTCCTGCAACTGGGCAGCTGATGAGCTGCTGAACCCAACCTGCATTGGGAAGGACAGCTGAACCATGTAAGTTGATCATATTGTGATCTGGCACATGAGTGCTCCTGTTGAGAAATTACATGTCAGTCTTTAACTAAATATGACCTGAGAAGGAGTTTCCGTAAGGAACGGTTTGAGATGGGCTTCTGGTCTTCAAAAGCTCTGAAGCCAATTGAATACTGAAAGTGGTGGCACTCTCTGTGCTCCTAAGTGAGTGATTTTATTAATAAAAAGTAATATGTTCTTACATCCTTAAATATTAATAGCCAAATTTCTGAGTGTAAGAGAGATCATTCTGAACAAGGTTGTGTTGTGTTGTGTTTTTTTTGTTTTATTCCTGGCAGTGTTTACACATTGACAGTTTAAAAGAACAGCAAATACCTTCAAATGTTTATTTAGGAATAAAATTGGCTATAGGGCTGACTAATACTGCTGAGGATTGGGATCCAATTATGTGACATATCAAAGGAGGCTGACAAGCACAATTCCCTGAATGGGATCTTGGAGGGAAGATGTGGTGCTGCAGTGATAACTTGTGCCGTACAATACAATTTTCATCCTGAGGTGCCTCCTATGGAGGTGAGAGAATCATGTTTTAGTAAAATGTGTTACTTTATTTCATCATATTTTGGATGGAAAGTAGGCAAAGTTTGAGGCTTCTATATTAAGAGCGAGTTGAAGTCATTTAAACAGCATCCTGCATATCAAATTCTTTTCTCCACACTGTAGGCGCAGTACTTGTCCAATTCTATTTAACTTGCCCCCAGGCTTATGTATAAATCTCTGCTGAAATATAATACTATAATTACTGTCTAACTATTTTTAAATAGGTAAAAATGACCTCTCAATACCTAATAAACAGAGATAACAGAATATTTTATTCATGTTTTCTGAAAGTTTCAATTATTTCTATTTGGATATCAATTAGAGTTTGCTTTTAAACAGAATTCAGAGTAATAGCATTCAATTCACTTACTCTAAATTAGATGGCAGTATGTTTCACTTAATATAAATTGCATGTGATTACTTACAATCAGTTTAAATCAATAAGTTTGTGATGGATTTTTACCCTGTGCTGTGGTTTCTCAGTAATAAATCCCTTGTTTAGTCCAGAAAGCATTGCTTCTTTTGGCAGCTTTCCATGCCTTTCAGTAATGAGTGTTGGATAGGCACGGTTTAAGCAAATCAGCATTTAAGGGGGGAAAAAAAGCCCCTGTAGAGGATAAATGCATTAAAAAAATCAATTTAACTCAACTAGTCCCAATTCAAATGAACAGAATACTCAGCTTTGAGAATCTTAGAGTCTGTTCCTTGTAGCAGAAACTTGTACATATCCTGGCATAATAATTTAAAGGCAGGGAATCAGAATGTGGTCTGTAATTCAAGGGTTGGAAACTTTGTTACAAAATCCGTGGATGATAGGTCCAGAATATTATTTTCATGTTTGACTGATTGAACCGAGTCACAAGCTGGCTTGACTTGTTCCTGAGGACATGCCACCTATATGCAGAAACCATTGTTTTTACCCCAAAAGAGAAGACTCCTGTGAACTAGAGGAGGAGTTGCTCTGGAGAAATTGCACAGTGGTCACAGTGCATAATGAAAGATATCCTAGCTGCAAAACTGTTTGTAGTTGGGTTTTAACAGGAGTAGGGAAAAGAGCCCCAAGAGGTGATGGCAAGGCAGCAAGCACTTATGGAAGGTGACATCCTGGATTTTGTCAATCACCTCAAAGTATAGCTTGCTGGGGAGATGCATAGGGAAGTTGTTTGATACTTGCTTAAGATGAAGGAAAATGTTGGCTCTGGGGATGACGGAGCACAGTGAAAGCCATCCTGGCTATGGCACTGCACTGGTATGATTGGCAGCCCCCAGCCCCACTTACCGTTGAAGCTCCTGGTGGAAAATATGTTGGTCTAAAGCATCTACTCTACTTATCACATGGGGATGGCTATAGTAATTAATTGAACCAGAGTGGAGAAATCAATTTTCATCTTCCTGAATGGAAAGCTGCTTCTAGGCCAGGAAGCTGTTCCCCATCTCTCATGTGAGCTCTGTTCACCAACTCATTTATGCTATGGCGTGAGTATACGTATGCTCAGTCTTTTTCCCATTTCACGCTTGAGCTCCTGGTTATAAAAGGCACACACTAGTGCAATGTTGCTTCCCAAGACTGAGCACACTTCATGAAGGAATTCTTGAAAGAAATAAGGCATGGAACTGAATTAGTGAAACCCTGAGCTTCAAAGACTGCCAAAAACGTCAGGGAGTGCCAAGTATTGCAAGGTCTGGCAGTGGGGAGGCAGCGAGGGAGAAATGTAGTGAAGGGTCTGTAGGAAGAGCCCAATATAATGTAAAACAAGCATTTATTTTTGTGCAAGCATGGTAGGTTAGGGATAACTTGCATAAAATCACTGAACTTTAATGCAAGCACCAGGGTTAAAGATACTTACTTTCACTTGCTGGATGCTCTGTTTCTTTGTATAAATTGGTCTGTTTTTTCATTCTTTTCTGGAGCGCTTGGGTTGTTTAGGAAGCAGGTGGCAATTGTGGAGCTCCTGCAACCAGAAGGGTGGTAAAGGGACAATTAACAGCATGGGTTGCCTTTTGTTTTTGATCTGCAGATCTGCTGGCCGTCTTGGCAAGAAATAGCAGCTGTTTGTGGCTATTTCTCTTCGGCAGAACGAAGCGTACTGGGTTGGGTGTTCTGGTCCTTCATCTGCTTTCCCTGCAATGGCGCAGAGGTGCTTAGCGTTTGTTAATAGACTAACCCACAACCGCTGCATATGTGCTCTGTGCTTGCCAGGCTTGTGCTCCAGGCCTTTCCCCCGCTGCTTTTTCAGAAATACATTTTTAGTCCATGAACATGAAGGATTCTTTTGTATCTGGGCTACCTGAGTGCTCTAATTTGTAAAGTAATTGCCACTGGATCCAGGCCTTGCATCAAGGCTAACACCAAAAAAACTATTCAAGGTGTGCACGCAACTATATAATTTTATGCTTTTAATTAATTTGATTTAGAAGATCATAAATGATCATACAATCGTTTGGGTTGGAAGGGACCTTCAAGATCATCTAGTTCCATGTCCCCACAACATGACCCAGGCGTCCCTGTCCAGTCCCATGTCCAACTTGCAGAATGTGTAGCAGGGAGTCAGTCACTTCCACTCAAATGGAAACTAGTTTTGAGAAATACTTGCCTGCGAGCACAGCCCAAAGTATAGGTGTAGCAGATGGGGAACCCATGTGCTGTAATTGCACTGGTGCTGATAAGCAATGAAAAATGTCTGTCCTTTGAAGACTGTGCCCATCCTTTTCTCTTTATCATAGTATCTAAGATCAGTTTGTAGTAATCACAATAGTTAGCATTTCTCCTCCTTGGAGCCTTTCAGGTCTCATCCCTTCGATGCAGTAACCACTCAGACTTCTTGACCTGTGCTTTAAGCCACTCTTGAGGTGTTCTGACGAGAGAGTTGAGGGAAGAAATATGTTCATTACACTCACTAATACTCCCTTTTTCTCTGCATATGGTTACCATAGCAATTGCACAATAGCAAGAGCTACAGATAAGGTGCCCTGTGGTCTTAAATGAAGCTTTTGGTGCTACAGTGCTGAAGTACACAAGCCTGTTGCAATGGTGCCTAAGGCTTTGCAGTTACCTTCAGCATATTTACCACAGCGAAAGTAGGCCAGATGAAAATGGCTTCTTGTGACAAATATTCACCTGGCATATAGCCGCGCTCCTACCTCTGCTTGGTTTTTTTATTGCTCAAGACTATTTGCCAATGCATCACAGTTCAACATGTCTTTTTGCTTGCCTTGCCTTTTAGGCAAATATTTGGGTGATCCAATGGCTGCAAAAAGTTTTGCATAACTTAGCAAAACCCCTGCCCATAGCCAGGTATACTCCTGCTGAAGCCTCTGGCTGAGCAGTCCTGCTGCCTTCAGTAGAAGATGGTGCTGCAGGCAGTGGCTGAATCCTGAAAGGGAACAAAGCTGCAAAGAGGCCTCTCTTCCCCCCGCTCCCTGCCCCTCTTTTTCTTTGGTGGGGTGGGGAAAGACATTCCCAGCAGAAGCAGTTACTAAACTTTCTACGCAGGAATGGCTGCTGGTGGTGCAGGATGCTCTGAACAGTGGAGCATGGGTTTTCTCTCCCTGGTCCCATTGCAAACTGGTGTGGAACAGTATAACTGGCACATTGTTAAGCACCTCCAGTCACACAAAGCTGGTCCTTTGCACTATAAAGCTGTGTGAACAGATTTTACGTTTTCCCCCAGCCATTGCATTTGGCTGGAAACATGTGGATGGTTCTGGTGAAGGTATACTTGAACACCTTGAGATTTGCCATTTGGAAATCTGGTTTCTCTATGCCTTTTAGAGCAGCAGTTCTTTCCAGGGAGTCATGAGTATGCTGCTGTGTCACCTCCCAAATGCTTTTCATTTTTGGGTAGCTGTGCCTGCTACTTCAGGCTTGCCAAACATCTTAGATCTTTGCCACTGTTACAACTGATCCATATTCCTGTGGATGATTTTGCATTTTAATGTTGTGAAATTTCAGAGGGGACTTCAACTTGCCTTAGCCTTACCTTCTGCTCATGAGTCATTTCTGGGAAGATGACGACTGAAGCAGACTGGACCCTGACAGGTAATAAGGCTGCAATCAGACGAGGCAAAAAACATTCTCTGCAAAACTTCTTCCCATTGTTTTCCTTTCTCTCAGGAAAAATGCTCAACTTGGCAGATGCTGAATCTGAGCAGCAGAAGATTTTGCTCCCTCTCACCTCCCTGGGAGAATGGGGAGTGACATGCCAGGCACCTGTTTGCTCTCCTGACTTGCTGGAAGAGTTGTGTGCAGCCTTGTGTCAGAGGCATGGGAATCCACCCAAATCCTGCATGTCTGATCATCTGACAAGTAGTGTTCTTCTAATTGAAGCTTCTGTGAAGGGAAACTGCCTGAAGAAAGGAGTCGGAGCAAATGGAAGTATTGCTTTACCTGAACCTGGCAGGGCTCCATTCAATGCTTTTATTTGTTTATGCTTTACGAAGAATGGACAGGGAAAGTGAGAGAGTTGGCCACTCCACTCAAATAAAATCCTTGTGTAGTTTGGAAACACGGGCAATTACAGTTGCATTCATTTAGTGCTAAGCTACTGAAGATTCAGAGAATCGGTTGCAAGTGCATTCAGATTTCCCTCTCTCCTTGCCTAAACTGTTTCTTCTCTCTGGAGGAAGGCATGGAGCTAGCCTCTTGTGAAAACACCTGCTGGTGAATAAGCAATCTGCTAAAGAAAACAAGTGTCTTTTACGATCCTATTTTACATCTTTCCGTATGTATTGTTGTGTTAGACTTTTCTGCAAAGAACTTGTGGTTCCTTTGGCAAGAGAGGACCTGACAAATGTGCAGTCCTGTTAAACAAAATAACTATTTTTAGAAACGGAAGCCTTTTAACTAGAAGGGACAGATTCTACCCAGTCCCGTGTGTCGTGTCCCTCTCCTTCCGCCCCCCCCCCCCCCCCCCCGCTTGCATTCTTAGGTTAAGTTGCAAGTCTAATGGATGAGTCAGAGGCTTGGCTTTGAGCAGTGTTCCCCCCGCCCCCCCCCCGCCCCCTTCCTTTGACTCTCTGTCGAGGTGATGGTACTAAATTTCTATTGTCAGTAAAGATTTGGCCAGTGACTTACCCTGTGTGTGTCTAATGACCAGTCAGCTTGTGTTGAATGCGGAAGCTTTGGGAGGCTTAGGTGGGAGTTTGTAGATTTTCCACAAGACAAAGCTGCTTTTCATAGTGGCAGTGTGCTCAAATGAAATGTTGGGGTTTTTTTGCCACAGCTATGCTTCTTGACATTTAGCAGCTTGCATCCTATCTCTACTCTCCAACTTACAAAAAAGATTGTCTGCATGGTTTCTGCTGCAGTATGCCTTCATTTCAACTGCAAACTGTGGCTATTAGTATTCCACAAATAACCATTTAGACGCTTGGGTTTCTCAGTAAAAGGAGAACTTAAAACAAGAACAGACAGTGATATTTGGGATAGATGACTCCAGGAAAGCTTGCAGGTTTTGCCCAGAGGCTGTCAGATTTTGTCAGTGACCTGGGTTTATTTTATAATTGCCCCCCAATATTCTTTACACGCATTTTTTCTCTTTGTTACAAAGGCAGAGTTTTGAACTTGCATTTTATTCTATACTTTTTTCCCAGTTGGGCACAGGGAGGATTCCTCTTGTTTAGGTTACCAAAAAGCAAAACAGAATTAAGTGCTTTCTCCTGAAGGAGTTGCCATAGCTTGTACCCATGGGGATTTTGGGAGCCTGCAGGTCGAGCTGGTGGAGTCATGGGGTGCTGGGAGGGAGCCCACTGCTCAACTTGGGCTGGGAGCCATCCTCTGGCTCTGTCGTCTTGTTTTCCTTCCGTCCTGTCTTCAGACTCCAGTTTGTCCATGTCAAATAAGCATGGATAAAGCTGAATTACTGAGTCCCTGGGATTGCAGCGGGGTTGATATGGAGCAGCAAACTCTGCTGAGCAGAGGAGCAGTTGGTGCTTGCCATGGCTGAGTGTGTCAAAAGAACATAAAGGAATTTGGGATGCACAGACTGTTATGTCTTTCATCTTGCCAGTGTATTACCCTACAGGATCCTTTCCTGGTGCTTTGAAATTTTTCAGGATTAAATGGGGCTCTCCAGTGACCTATTCACTTGCCATTCCATTCCTGTGAGGGAGAGTATCTTGGATCTCTGGACTGTTATGTTAGCATGACCATATTTTTAATGCAGGGAAGTTGTTTGTTTTGTTTTTTCTCTTTTCTTTCTATTTTTTCTGATAGTTGAATTGGGCTGGTTCCAGCCTGACTTTATAACAAAGCCCTTCTGTCTGTCGAGAAGGGCTGAAGGCATAATCACTACTTTCTCATTTAAATTCTAAAATTGCCTTTCAAATCTTACCTTTTCATTTCTTTTGTAAAAGTCTTCTCTGGCCTTTTGAGGGATGAGCAAACACAGTTTCGGTACTGCAGTTTCGGTAAAAGGCTATAATTCGCTCCCTGTGCTCTTAACACAGAATTTACATAATCTTTGTGGCATTGGAAGAGTAACTTCTAACCACTTACCTACATTTAACTTTTGTGAGGCTGGATCCCTGTCCAGGGGGTGGCCGTGGTTCTAGCTGGGGGAATGTGGTTTTGCTTGTTCACTCTTCATGGTTTACTTTAGTTTTAAAAGCCGTGCTTGTGTGAAAGAGAGCAAGGTACCCCTCTGCCTCCGTTCATCCCTGGGCTGATCCTGTGCAGGAGGGCTGCTTCCACCAGGGAGAGCTGCAGTGCTCAGCTGGGAGAGACTGAGGTGCATGGCAAGCACTCCACGAGCAGCAATGAGGGGCGGCGAGGGGAGTGGGGAGCAGACCCACAGCTTGGCTTCAGAGTGGGGAGCACTGACTCTTGGAGAGGCTGAGAAGGTGATAAGGAGAGAGAAGCCCCTGGGTTTGTCCCTGCCTCCCTCTTCGCATGTTCACCGGCAATGGTGATACTTGTTTCAGACCCTTTTACTTGAATCCGTCACACTCGGTGCATTTATGTTTTTGCTGTTGCAGAATTTAACCTGATTTGGTTTGTTTTCTCCCAAGCTAGCTCTGGAGATTCAGTGCTCTTTTGGTATTTTCACTGTGTTCGCTTTAAAGGAAAGGTGTAGGCAGATCCATCTCCCCGCTCTAGTTGATGCAGGATACTGTCACATAAATCAGAGCGTCAAAATGTGTTCACTGTGGAGGAAGGTCTGCTTTCTGATTATACTACCTTATTACCAAATATATTGCTCTCGGGCAAGTGTGGGGAACCTTTTCCTTGCTAAAGGCTATATAGACCTTTCAAATAACTTTGACAAGCTATACATTAAAACACACAGTTGTGGTTTTTACCCCTTATGTTACTATTGAATAATTTTGCTGTGGGCTTTATGAAATAAGTAGCTAGCTGTAGTCAGCCTGAGGGTTGCAGATTCACCACATAGGCTTGACAGACTAATAAGCTTTCTCTTAATAGTGTCTATAAAGCTGATGCTGCTAAAGCTGTAATATCATATCTCAGCTTGAAGCCAGATACTTCCAGACACGCCTGCCATTTTTTCCCAGCTGTGGTAGCTACTGCAAAGCAGCCATACCTTGTTGGAAATGTTGATAACTGAGGGTATCTTTTGTAGGAGGTTGGCCAGAAGATAGCCCTGAGCAGCAGCCCAGCCCTCATAAGGGGAAGGGACAGGTCACAATCACATGCATGCGTCAGGATATGGAAGCTGGGAAAAGCCGAAATTCCCTTGTGAATAGAAACAAAGTTTTGGCAGGTGTCCTGTGGGCCATGTGAATTCTTCTGAAAGAAAGAGATTTTTATTTTTTAAGAGAGTCTTGAGTGAAGTCAAAGGACTTCAAATATGGTAAAGCTTTGTCGTTAATGGTCGAGCTAATGAAATGATTTGTCTTTGAAGGTAGCAGCATCTTCATCACTGGTGGCTACTAAGGTCACAGTGGGTAAACACCTTTTGGAAATGGGGTGGGTCACAGCTGGCCCTCTCTGAGGCAGGGGGACAGATGAAGCAAACTTATTCTTTTCCTGTCCCCCTTGCCTAGTGTTCTAGGATTTGTCACTTCGAAAAGTAACAGTGGCCTAAGGTATCTTTTTCATGGTACGTGCTGGCCCCGACCCTCAACATTTTTCCCAAAGAGGATTTTGAACAATAGCAGTACAGGGCTTGCACTGACTGGTGCTTGGGTAGTGAAGGCATCCCAGGCCACGTGTGGGTCAGCAGTGTTGTTTGCTTTTGGACAACAGTGCTAGGAAAACATATCCTGGGATCTAAGACTCTGAAGGGACTTCTCTAATTCTTAAAGTTTTTCTGTTTGCAGCTTGTTAGGAATGTGAATAGGTTGTGGGTGAGGTCTGCAAGTAGGTGTTCTGTTGAAGCTTATCTCCCTCAAAGTTTGAGGGAGATGTCTCCCTCAAATTACTGGCAATTTTATATAAAGAAGGGAGTGTGTCTGAAAAACACTAATGAAAGCATAGAGTAGTTTTTGCAAGCAATTAAGTAGGAGATAGCTTTTTGTCTCTGGAGGGAGTAAACAACTAGAAAATTATGGTCATTTGACAGCAGGAAATCTATTTTTTGTCGTTACTGTATATTGGAGAGATCAGTAAATGAGCGTTAAACCTTGATCAGTCACCAGCCCACACAGGATCACTTTCTTCTTTCCTGTTTCTCTTCATTGAATTTCACTGCTGAGATTGACAGATTCAAGTATGAAAGGCTTTAAATATGTGATCATTCCCATCTTGAGGATTTGCCTGGCTTTTTAGTTTTCAAATCTCATTTCAGAATGCATTGCATTAAATGACATGAAATTACCAAGCACTTTAATTACCTCTTTTTAAAACAAGCCATTCTTATCCATTGCTATTGCTTACAGACTCTGTGACATAGAAAAGTGTAGTAGTTTACTGGTGCAATACCACATTCCCTAATTGTTTTATGCTTCGGGACATGAAGAGGAGTTACCCAGCTACAGCCGTGTGAACTTTGGGAAGCACAACGCAACTTCTAGTGCCAGAATTACAGCTTGCTGTAGGACTCTTCCTTTGAAAGTATCTCCATATCTGGAGTACTGAAGAGTCAGCTGTGTCTCTTGAGCTTGTTTTGCAGAAGAGAAGAAACCGATCATTGATTTGGAAATGAAGGTGAATGGGTTGTATATTTTTAGGTGTTGCTCCTAATGCCGTTGACTTGACTTGCTGCTGATGTAAAGTTTTGTTACCTGGGAAGGAGAAGCGAAGGAAGGCAGAGCAAAATGGAGCAAAGCTTAAATTTACAAGGCTTCTAATAAAAAAGAATGGCGATGAGGAAAGAATTGTTGTTTCTAATTGGAACGGATGGTGGGATCTTCCCATACAAATTACCATTTCTAATTGACTTGTAGGAGAGTGCTCGCTGTGGTTTTTCTGCAGTGGCGTTGCTAGGAAATGTTGCTAGGCAACTATTCAATGACTGAACCGACCTTTAAGATAAATATATGTATTTTTTCCCCATTTTGATGCTGGAGAGCAAGCCTCTATTTTGTCTCTTGGACTGGCCTTTCTGGGCAGTAGAGCTATTTGGGCATGGGGATTGCTAAATAATAGTCTGCTTAAGATTTGGCAAAGCTGTTTTGTGGCACAACATTTTTGTGTGTAACGTTCTCAGAAGCTCAATTTCTTTCTTGCAATGTGAGCAGTAAAAGTTGGCAAATAATGTCTTGAATAATTTATCTGATTAATTTTGTGATCTTTATTGAATAAATAATTGAAGAAACATTCTTCACTGTTCACCCGGCTACACAGGGACAGGCAGGGCAAAAGGAGAACATGAGATGACTGTTGGTGCAGGCTGACAAATAGGATTTTAAAGACTCTCCTGTTGATTAGGCCTTCTCATAAGAAGCCCGGTGGCACGGCACAAAGCAGCTGCTGGGACCTATTGGGAGTGTTTTCCTTTTACCAGCTATCTTTGAAGCAAATCCCTTTGTTTATTATCATGTTCCAATGAATCATGCTCGTAATTTTTGGAATGCTTTTGCCAGTCCAAAATGAGTTATCACATGTTTTTTGTGGTTGGTTTTTTTGTTTCTTTTAAACTGTTCCTCTGGAAAAAAAAAAAATGATCTGTAAGGCTCATAATATAAAAGTTAAAGACAACTTGCAGAAAGCTATAGAGATAGTCTAGGTTTTTCCTTGGTTAAGGCTGAAGTCTCAAAACGCCAAGGTTTGCTGAGAGAGCATAGAGTATCAGCTGTATAGGACTCCTATACTTTGTCTACAGTTGCATCAGAGGGCTGATATGGAGGGGCAGCTTCTGCTCCATGGAAATGGACAGAGGTTCACATCCTTTGGGGATGGGGTGTGCGGTCCCTCTCCAGCACAAAGCAGTGAAGAGGAGGAGGAGGATCCTGAAAGCTGAGGCAGAGCAAGCTATTTTGTTGCTAGGAGCTGGATGGTGCTGCTCCTTCTTGCAAACCCTTGAGTCTTGCAGTGGCCACCTGAAAGAAGAGCACAGAAGTCAAGGCAAAGCATGAACCACCTGCAAGCACCTCCGAGGAGGGAAAACAGCAGCCACCGGCTGCAGGGAGGCAGGTTTTGCTTGGCTAGTGCACAGCAGCCCCAACTTGCCACCTGCTGTACTGTTCTGCTCCCTTCTTTTCTCCCCCTCCCCAGGCCTAAAAAGAGCTGCAAATAGGCATACTCACTCCCAGCCTCTACACTTCCCAGTAGCTTCACAACTGTCCCTGAACCCATGTGTAACCAGTCTTGGAGGATGTTGTGCTTGCTTTTTAAACTATTTTTGAATCTTGCTTCAGCAAGAGATCTGTTGAACTTCACATCTCTTCTTCCCCATACATTGCCCCCCTTCTCCCATATATATGCTGTACAGTGAAGAGACCTGATTTCTTGCCGTGTGTTGCAGACACTCAGCTGATGAAATGCTTGTTTTGAAATAAACCCAGATATCCACCACTGTCCAAATTAAAAAAAAAAAAAAATGCTATTTATTCCAAGGTTTAAGTTAGCTAATAGGGATTTCCCAATGCCTGCTTCTACTGTGCTTGTTGCCAAGGAGGATATCCCTGGATTCTGCTTTTCCAGAATTTAGACATTCAACAAGTCTATGTATGAAAGAGGCAAACTCTTCCTGATGGTGTTTTATCCATCCTTTGTGCAATGTCTATTATAGCGGGAGGATTTACTTTCTCCTCTGGTTGCAGCTAGGTCAGAGTACCTGTGCCTGAGCACAGCAGTGAAGGTGAGAATGAGACTGCTGGGGAGGAGGAGGAGAGTCTTGCAGTGCATAATGCCACAATAATTTCTGAAAGAAGGTGGCTTTTGCAGCACTCGGGGCACAGTAGGACTCATTCTTACTACATGTAGCAAGGACTTGGGATGATTAGATGAAATTGAATTTTGTGTTAATCAGTCTAAGGCAGTAGTACAGCACAGAACTGACTGGCACCTAATTTCATTCCTTCCCATCCCTTAAATAAGAGAGCTTCAATCCAAACTTGATGGGGAACACCCACTCCTGTGTGCTCATGGGAAAGAGTCAATGCTATGACTGGCCTTTGTAAGGGAACAGAATTCAGATTCAATGGAGCAACCCAGGGCTTTAGTGGCGGTGAGGTGGAGGCTGGCTTATTAGCATTCGTTTTTGTCCTTGCTTTCTGCTCAATGCCTAGGAACAACGGTTGTTTTAAATTAGGCCAGAATGGAAGTATTAGAGGACTGTAACAGGGTATTGTGTGGATATTCTGTTGTCAAATTTTAAAAATCTAATCAGGTTTATTAACCTTCTGATTACAAAAGAAAAAAGGCAAAAAATAAAAAGAATATAGTCTTCAATCTGAAGGTACAAATGGACTTCTCTTGTCCCTTGTTCAGACAAAGCATCATGGGTCCAAGCAACACGTTACAGAGGCTAAAGATTTAAGTTGTTTGTGGAAAATCTAGATTCTGCACTTAACTCTCAGTATGTGTGTAGTCACAATGAAATTAGGGGAAATCATAGAATAGAATCGTAGAATCATTTAGGTTGGAAAAGACCTCTAAGATCATCAAGGCCAACCATAAACCTAGCACTGCCAAGCCCACCACTAAACGATGCCCCGAAGTGCCACGTCTACATGTTTTTTGAACACCTCCAGGGACGGTGACTCCACCACCTCTCTGGGCAGCCTGGTCCAATGTCTCACCACTCTGTCAATAAAGAAATTTTTCCTAATATCCAATCTAAACCTCCCCTGGCACAACTTGAGGCCTTTTCCTCTCATCCTGTCACTAGCAAGCTGGGAGAAGAGACCAACCCCCACCTCACCACAGCCTCCTCTCAGGCAGTTGTAGAGAGCGATAAGGTCTCCCCTCAGCCTCCTCTTCTCCAGGCTAAACAACCCCAGCTCCCTCAGCCGCTCCCCATCACACTTGTTCTCCAGACCCTTCCCCAGCTCCGTTGCCCTTCTCTGGACACGCTCCAGCACCTCAATGTCCTTCTTGTCCTGAGGGGCCCAAAACTGAACACAGCATTCGAGGGGCGGCCTCCCCAGTGCCGAGCACAGGGGCACCATCCCTGCCCTGCTCCTGCTGGCCACACTATTGCTGGTACAAGCCAACTTACTCTTCTAAAACTTAATTTCTGGAGGAGAGAGGCTTTCATTGTCTTTCAACTGTAGAATGCCAGACAGTTGTTAAACATTTTAGCAAGCATATTTGTAATTGTTTTCAAAACTATGGAAAAATAATTTATTTGATGTTTTGGTCTGGATACCCCTATAACACCTAGACATGATTAGCAAGCAAAACATTAATAAGTGTTTGGTTTTATGGTGTTAAGTAGACTAACTACAACATACCTCAATCCTTCCTACAGGCTACTGTCCTCTAAAATAGTGCGCTGTTGTTCAGAAATTATTTTTAATTAAAAACAGCAAAAATGGGTAAGTTACATAGCTAAAGAAAGGATTCAAAATTCTACAGCTTGCCAGACTACCATAGCTTTCAGAATATATTGATTTTGCAGCATTAAACAGTATATGCGATGCCAGGGCCTAGATTGAGAATGTGTAGAATGAATAATTTACTACCTAGAGAAAGTGAGCCTGTCTACAGGAGTAAGAAGAAAAACAGCCCTGTGAACTGAGACTCTGCTCTCAGAGCTGAGAGCTTTCTTGGAACTGGGAGCATCTGATGTTGAAAGACCTCTGGAAGGTGAGGCTTGTATGTGAGAAATTCTACACAGCAAGCAAGAAGAAATGTGTCTCTCTCATCTCATGGCTTCCCTTCCTTGTGTGAAAAGATGAGCAGCTCTACAGATGCATCCTTGACCTGGGCAAAGCTTCAGGTCATCCTGCTTGGAGAAGACAGGCTGGGGTTAAGGTTCAAACACTCACCGGCTTCATGTGGTCCTGTGGGCTTGGCTGCAGTGTAGAGGGTTGGTCAGTAGAGATGGATTACTTGCACATCAAAGGACAACACAGGGTTGGAAAGGCTGCCTCTTGTTTAACTCCTTCAGGCTTTTGGTGCAGGTTTGTTGCTACAAGCACCAAAATGACTATTACAGAGTCTTCTCTCATTTCCTGTTGTTTGGGTTAAAGGATGAATCTCTCTGAGTAGAGGGTTAGCTAGCACAACTAGTCAGACCTAGGGATCATTTCACAAAATGAATCATGAGAACAGTGGGTGTTTCCAGTTCTGTGGAAACATTAAAACTTGGTACCCGCACAGAACTTAAGCAACAGAGATTACTTTCTACAGAGTTTCTCACATTGTCCACAAGGCCATTTTTCTGAGAGGTTTCTGACTGTTCAGACTTGCTCACTTAATTGGCATTAAGTCATTTAAAAGGTGGCAATTCTTCTGTTCTCTTCCCTCACCCAAAGCACGTATATACTCTACCTTCCTGCACTGTCCTTTCCTGTTTCTTAAGGGGAGGACAAAAAGAACAGAATCAAGGCAAATGATAACTGGTAACAACATACGTTTCCAGTAAACCAGCAAGTTTTCACTTAGTATGACAAGTGAAGGAGGAAAGTGGAAGTTGATAAACATGAAATGTAAACGTTTTTCTACAGGCAAACTGTGGGAAAATGTATGGTAGAGAAATGTCATTCCTTTCTCCTCATCTTCTCTGTTGCTTTAGCCTCCCTTTGCTTGGATTTATGTGAAAATTTGTGGTTCAGAAAGTGTTATGCCTTACTGGTCAGATCACCAAAACCAAGGAATCTGCAGACATGGGCTTATACCCTGCTCTGCTATTGTTTCTGAGCAAATGCTTTTAGTTCCCTGGGCCTTTAGTTTCACTGTCTCTCTAAAAAGGAACAAGCTCACATGTCTGTTTAGGTGTGGACCTTAAAGAAAATTATAGGAAGAGACTTCCAAAATCCAGCAGGCTATATCTGAATCCATGGGTAGGAACTGAATATAATTTTTGATGTGTTTCTACCCAAAATTATACAGAAATATTCATGTCCCTTCTGCTAACTAGACATAGTTGGGGAAATTAAAGTATGTGCTGTGAAACCCTCTGGGATATGTAGAAGTGCTAGTAGATAGCAGTTGTACTGAATGGTTCAGGTTTTGGTTTTCCATAATTAGCACTGCCACCCTTTACATTGACTTGTGTTTTGTTCTAAGGTACAAGTTCTTTCCCATAATATCAAAGCACAGATCCTTTATTGTAATTACTATTATCAGTGGAGAATTTGTGTTCACTCTTGTAACTTTACTTGAAGGAAGCCTCTAGTAAATAAAAGTTCTGGGCTGGAGTAGTGTCAAGAACTGGAGAGGGCTTTGTCAATTAACATGCAATTTGTAGAGGGCAGTAATGCAGATGACAGAGCATACTATTTTCTTGCAGAGCTGTAAGCAGGTAAACTATCAGGCAAATGAAAACGCTTACCGGCTCGAACAGTCGCCATTGCCTCCTCTTGCACCTTTCAGAGGCTTGTAAGATCCCTACAAAACGCGGGGTGTTACTGTTTGAAAAAGCCAGTGCTAATTCTGTCTGTTGCTTGCCCAAAGAAAATGACCTTGCTATCACAGAGGCTAAATGTTTCCAACCACTCCCAGAAATGGAGAAAGCTATTGTTCTGTAATGGCTGTAAATTTGTAAATAGAGGCAAAGAAATAGCCACTACTTGTTGGACAAAGGTTTAGGGCAGTACTTCACTTTCCTTATCTCCTTATGTTACAAGAGTGTTAAGAATCTAGTGTAATATGAAGGCAGATCAATGGGAATTGAAGTCTTAGAGTCATGTGCATGCCTGCGTATAGAAAGCCTCAGGTGGTACCTGTTCAGCAGGAAAGGAGTCCTGACTCTGTAGTGAGTGATACAGCAAGAAGGTAGTATTTAGAGGATTATTCTAAACGTGCTGTTTTATCAAGTACTCTCTTGTTGGGGATGTCAGATTTTGCAATTTCCCCTTCACTTCAGAAATCCTTGCTTTCTGGATTTCTTTACTTCCATTTTGCTCTTCCAACCCAATTCTTATATTTTCCAGGTTTGTTTCTCTAACTGGGGATAAGTAATTTCACTTCAGGTTTTGTTAGTAAAGAAAACCAATGGAAAACTGGCACTTCCTAGTGGGAAAACTTCAAAAGCTCCTATCTCCATCAATTTCTCCCTTTCAAAAGTGTTCTGCAAGAAAGGAAGTAAATAACCCTTTTTGCAACGGCATTATTCCTGATCAGTGGCACCCTCAGTAGCATCAGGGTTTTTTCAGTCCAAGAGACTGAACGTGTGATTCCTTAGGTGACCCAGAAAGAACGTGGGTGTACCTGAATCTTTGCAGGATAGCTGATGTAGAAAAAACAGAAGGGGGCCCACATCTGATTTAGGCACACTGCTTTATGAAGAGAGCACTTTGCTGGAGAGGCAATTGTGTAGGAGGGGATGCAAGTTGGGAAAGTTGTGCTCATAGATTTAGTCCTCATCTTCTGAGGCTGCATTTAAAGGCAAGGAAGAGCGAGAGGTTGCAAACAGGTAACGCCCTTGAGCTTTACCCTATGTTCAGTTTTTCACGACTAAGTTCAGACCCAGCCCTGTTGCCGTACCGGCTCTCAAGCACTGCTGCTGAATTCAGCCCTTTCCCCTCCCTTTACTTGTTCCCATACCTTGAATGTCTGTGCCGGGTTTCCACCTTGATACTCAGTAGTAGGATCTTGCCTAGAGCTGTTTGAAAATGCTGAGGAGAGGAAGCCGTGCTGGGGCAGACCTGTGTAAAGCAACCCACAGAGTTATTGCTGTGTTACTGGTAGTGGCTTTGCTAGCTAGGAACACGTAGGGCTGCACCAAGGGGCTACGTGGCTCTTCTCCTCTTGCTTAAATTTCAAATACCCAAACCCTGAGCCCCCTATGGTACACAGGGGGACTAGTGAGTGCTTACAAGAAAACACCCGTGCTTTTTCATTTAGCCTTGGACCTGATGCAATCTGCATTCCAGCCAGAAGGTGTGTTTTGAAATTAAAACGAGTCTGTGATAAGTTTAATAGTATTCATGAGTTTAATCTCTCTTGACAAACTGAATTCATCATGATAGTAAAAGAGAAGAGTTACTAGGCAATTACATTGTTTTAGTTTCTAGACAGAGTACTTAATGAACAATTGGTGTGAAATATTTTCTGATACTATGTTTTAATACTAGATGATAAAATTATTTCCTGCCAAAAACTTTCTAAATGTGGGAAACCAGAAAACATCTTTAAGCCTAAAAATGTTATTTAAGTATTCATGTAAGAATACTGGAAAAATGCTAGAGAGCATATTAGTAACTCCACTTTCCTTTTTAAATCAGAAGTCTTGTTAGTTGGAAGACCAAATATTCATTTCTCTGTTAAAAATCAAAGAGGGCTTTCCACACTGGATTAGAGAGGCTTTTGGTTTTAGAAGTCCATGCTGAAGCATGTCAAATATATTGGTTAAAACTGAGAAACTGGCTGCAAGCCTCCGGTTCCAACATCTGTTCAAGAATGAATAGAACAAAGAAAACATAATGGCTGTGAACAATATGAGGGAGATAGTGTTCTTTCATTTCTGAATAGGATTTTTTTTGTACCACAGTCACTACAGTAACATTTGAACACTTCCCAAAAGTAAATTAAATAATGGGACTAACATCTATATTCTTTTATCTACTTTTAGATTGCAGAGAATTCATCTGGCTTGCACAAGTGGCTGTCTTTGTTCCTACAGCCACACACAAGGTTGTTGCATATCACGTTACTGTGATATGCAGTCAGGTCTCTTCAAAATGGCCTTTACCTGCCTGTTTGCTTTTGATACAGTTGTTCACAGCACTGCAGTGAGAAGTGTAGAACAAACACATGAAGACTGTGGAGTTCAGAAAGCAGGCAGGGCCGGGGAGGCTGCTTGAATGTAAGTGTGCCTGCACCAGAATCTGACTCTAACCTGAACAACACCTCCTAAAATGAACCTCTGAGTAATGCAAGAGGGCTCCCACATGCATCATGTTAGAGCTTCTCATAAACATAGATCATCACATGCACGTAAGTAGAAAGAAGAGGACAAATGTATGCTAAAAAGCACCATATTCTGTAATGAGATGCCCCCCTTACAGCCTAACATAACTAGGTAAAGCTTTGAAAAGCTGAAGGAAAATGACTGCACTGTTACCATCAGTTGTTTCCTTCCAACTTTGGGATAAAGAAAGTGTAATGAGCCCCTAATGTCTTCAGTAATCTACTGAAATACATCAGTAGTGTACAGAGACACAGCAGAACCAATTTATTGCCGTTTGTGTGCTACTGAAGAGTAAGAAGTTCACAGCACTCTTTTTTTTTTTTCTTTGCTTTCTCTTTAATCCCCAAAGAGAAACTTCAATGACCGGTATCCACAGTGTGTGTAATAACTCATTATAATACATCATATTCATATTCTTGAGTCTGTACAGAGAAGTATTTTAGGAAGCATAGCTAAGGAAGTTAAACATTTTTTCTTGTCCTCAAGGGACTCTTTGGCCTCTGGAGAGGATACTTCCTGGGTTAAAAATGAGACATTCTTTGGATGTATTTGGATAACGTTCGTTACATAGACTCTGTGACTTGCTTATGAATGAGCATGAAAATTAATCTTCTTAAGAGAATATATAGATTAGGGGAAGCTTGAGAGATTATTATATCATGTTTGAGAACACATCAAGTGAATAGAGCTTAATATTATTTATAACCATACATTTTTATCTGACATTAGCATAATATACCTGTATAGAAACTTAAAAGTCTATTACTTCATTAGTGAAGAGCATTCGCATGTTTACCGTAATGCTTCAAACTGTCATTTTTGGCTATGGTTAAAAGTACAAATTAGGCAGTTGTATTTTTGACTGAAGGCAGCTGAGTATATTGCTAATAAAGTCTGTTGTATTACTGCATCTCTCTTTGAGAATCATCTCGGGGCGAAGCTCCTGCTTAAAGGCCGTAGCCACACAAAGGAGCCACCGGTGGAAAAAGCAGGATGCGTAGTTTGCATAACGAGGAAAGAGTGGCTCCTTGGCTTCCTGGATGAACAGCCGCTTTCTCTTAAGTTATGTTAACTGAGGATATGAACCTTAGGATAAATGGACAGATTTATGCCTCTATTGATGAAAAAATAACAGGGATAACCAACTCTATTTAACCTCTATCTTCTTGTGCTCCCTTATTTTTCACTTCTTGTGATATTGGCAAAACAACATCTACAGAAAACACTGAATTAAGAATTGCTCAAAGAATTAAGAATTGCTCAAAATGCATTTGGTAATTGTTGAGACAGTCTTGGGTTTTTCCCCCTCTTTCTCAATACCTAACAGCAATATTAATTAACATCTCCAGTTCTGACTTCATCTTATAATTAAGGGTTTGAATAGCTGGGAATCTGCAATTGTTGGGAAAGCAGCCTTTAGAGTCCTTTAGGATTTACTTTCCTTTTTAAAATCATAAACAGTGTTGGTGTTGACCTACATAGCCTCTGATTTTTATTTTTTTAACCTAAATTGTTGCAAAGGCTACTAAGTATAGCATACTCAAAAATAAATTAGTAAGCCATTAGTAAAAATTACATTAAAAGCAACATTATTTCCCATAACATTAATAAGCACTTTTTGGGTGTGATTTATTTTTGCAACAATTACTGTAAAGCCTCCTGGAAGATGTATTTCTGTGTAGTTAATGTGATATACATATATGCAATTTTCCATTTTAGTGCCTATTGATTGCTTCATTTTTCATCTATATTAGGCTATTCTTATAATTTTCACTGGGCTTTCAGAAATGGCAGACATCAAGGGAAAATTGTAGTGGCATGTCCTATGGGAAATGCAAAAAAGCAAATAGATCAGAGTCTGAACTGAAAGGACCGAGTTCAAGTGCACTTGCTTCGTGAGAATTTAAACTGCCTTCCAACCTTTTAGAGATCTGAAAGTATTTTATTGAAGTAACTTTGCTTTTATGTATTTTACTGAGAAATGAATTCTAACTGAGTGGAGTCCTTGTGCACGTTAGAGAAGTGTGTCCATTCTGCTCTGTTAGGCAAGCTGTACGTTCAAAAGGTGAAGATGAATCTTTCTCGCTCTCAGCTGTATCATTTGTAAACTTAGGTTCAAGGTATGGTTGGCTCAGGGAAGTTATAGAAGACCAGTTCCCAAAATGCAGATTTGCTACTTCAAATGTCCAGGATTATAGTAACAAAATATAAGAGAAGGTAAATTCAATTGTATCCAGTACATGTGAACTTAAAAGCAACAATGTTAGTTCAAAACAAGAAAGAATGGATACAGCTGCAGTCTGGATCCTTGCAGTTAATTGGTTCCTCTCTGCTTTCACCACTCGCAGCCTCCCTGTGGTGGTGTGCTCCAAGGGACGGGCTCTGTTTTCAGGTCAGGTGGTGCACTGTTAATTGTAGACATGAATTTTTCTTCACAGCTCCGAGTGAGATAATGAAATATCTTCTTATTAGTATATCCTGCGTGCCACAGTGTGTAGCTGTTTATAATACAGTCTGAGATAATGTAGTTAATTTATGTTACATTGGCAGTGGTAGCTATAACTTTTGCCGTTTTAATGGTGACTTGTGTTTTTACAACCACTTGACAAAGAAGAGAGTCAGGTGGAGGATTTGACTACAATTGAAGAGTGAGAGTGCAGGAACAAAACTAGATCAAAGGAGCTGACACCTGATCCTTTAAGACCACATTGCTCTGCTGAGATTGAAGGTGCTGATCAGGGACATGGGTGAGAGAACTCCCAACCAAACTTGTACGCAGCTCCAGTTAAATCTCCAACCTAAACCAGGTCACTAGGTCCAGTCTGTACTTAGTGGGGAGAGAAGTGTTATACTGGGTGATTCACCCAAACTGTTTTAAGAAGTGCCAAAATTTGGATGAATGAGAATAGGACAGAGAAATCCAATCTATTGAGGTCCAGCTCTGCACCTCTGTGAACTCTTTCAGTATTGTCACAGAAAACAGTAGTATTGGAATTGATAAACCGCTCCACCTGTGATGAATATAACATTTTTCAGAGGTGCCCATAAAGGAGGGATTTGCATACCTGACTTCTTTAACCTACTTTGACAATCCTAGTAGCTGTAACTATTCCGTAAAGAAGACCTTTGCAAGTTACATGGAGAAAGTCTTGTGCCTTTTTCATTTCATGCATTTCCTTTCTTAGTGTACATAGCAAAACATCTTAAAGAGGTGTTTCTTTGTGAACAGTAATTTGGAGGTTATATTTATGCTCTTCCAGAAAGATGAGCTTAAAATCTCCCTTGCAAGATTAAACGTAGGGCCAAAATGAGATATTAAACAAATGGTATAAAAGATAGAAGTTCAGTTCTTTTCTTTGAATTAATTTAAGACTCTTGCTTGAATAGCACCCTGTGCTTGTGATTTGGCACTGTTAATGCTTTCTACCTTTGCTTTGCTATAACCTCTTCCACTGGCACTTCAAATTCAAGTAGGTCTTCCAAGGCCGCTAGCTCCCATTGTCTTGTGAGGAAAAAAGAATTCTAGCACTGCAACCTTCCAACTAAGAAGAAAAAAAAAATTAAATCTTTTTTATTGTGGCCTTATCTTCTGTGAAAGGTTTTCTACCTTGATCATCCCCTGGCCCTGCAAACTCTAGCAAGCTACTACCTAGGACATTTTTGATAAAGGATTTATTATTAGATGTTACAACTTTTGCAGGCTTGTTCCTCAAAGTATTTGGCCTGTTTTGTACTACCTTTACAGTCAGCCTGCCGAGTAGTACGTGCTGCTGTCTATCTGGGGTACAACTTCACCTTCTTGAAGCCTCAGTATAGTGTCGCCTTTACGTAACCTTTGTGCCATCTGCAAGGATCTTGCTCTTTCTGACTGCACTTCTGAGGTGCATGGGGTTTTTCTGAACTTAGTTCTTGATTGCAAAAAGAGTCTCTCACTTTTCTGTTAATCCAAGGTGGACCTTGAGCTTAAACACACAGTGGTCCATGAGCCAAGGTTGATCTGCATGAACAGGCATGAAGAACTAGATCCTTAGTGCTGGCTGGGGCCAAGTCAAGGGTTGCTTTTCCTGTGGTTCCCTAATTAACTACATTGTGAAATAGTCATTAGTGGTGCTGAAAAATCAGTCTTGGCATTATGCCTGGGTATGACATTTACTTGATATACATGGGGGTATCTGATTCTCCCACTACAACTGCAGTTTTGGCACTAAGTTTCTCTGGTCTCTCTGAGCACATCAAAGTCATGGCCACTTCCAGCAACAGGCAGTTGGTAATATTAGTCTGTTCTTATATTTCTCTTTTTAAGGCCTTGAAGATGTTACTGCTAACCATATGTGGAAAAGTTCATTTGTGTTGAGAACAGGCAGCTGGGACAAGCATCTGACCAGCTCTTCCTGTGATAACAGTATCTGCATGATGAGGTCATGTGTGTGCATAACGTAACTCCATTGGATTTCTAACTTCCTACACCTGAAAACCTCTTTTCTTCATCCAGGTCCATGCAAGTGAAGAGCAGGTTCATGTAAAATACTAGATGTCCTCAGGAAGAGAGATCTTTCCAGCTAAGACTGGGGAGGATGAAGCACTATAGAGCACACTTTGTATGTACCAACCTTGAAAACCTGATTAAAACTCCTGAGAAATCCTCACTCCTTAAGCTGGCTGTGCCATGCGTGTGATGCAGATGGCAACCGACCCTTTTAGTACCATTGACCCTTCAAATGTTCTCCACTCCTGCTGCAGGAATGTGACAATTCCAACTGCAAAAACCTCGCTTTTGTTCCCTAATATGTCGTCCTTTCCCTACCTTTGATGGCCTATGGAGCTTCACGATTTAATTTACTTTGTAATTTTTAAGCAAGTCTCCTAGAATAGTGCACACATGTCCTATTCTCTGTTTTTGTTGGGTGTGATACAACTAAAAAGAGGATTTCTGCCAGGGAGAAGATAAGCTCAGAAGACCTGAGGATGAGAATATCCAATTACCACTCTGCTTATTGCTTGATGTAACCCATTTACCTTTTCATTCACTTCCTCAAAGGTGACTACAACTAACAACCGTAAATTTGGCTATTTTTCTGAAGTAGTTGAAGATACCAAAGCCCATCTGGCATCTTTCTAGGCTGTTGTTCTGTGGCAGTCCCTTTACTGGGGAAATTTAACATTTGCTAAAAATTTAATACGTAGAACAAAGTTGCTCAAGTAAATTTGATGAGATAAGGCTGGAATGTTTTAGTGATGAAGTTGAAAGTAGGAATAAAGAGGAGGGTAAGACACAGAAAATTAAGTAACCAAACTGTCTTTGCTGAGCTGACAGTGCTCTTGGGAGTGCCGAGAGTTTCTTCTAGCGTATGGGAAGTTTTATAAGGATGCAGACTTGGGTGAAAAGCAGAGCAACTCAAAGATCATCCGTCTCTTCTAGTGATAATTTCTTAGCTATTATCTCACTGGGAATCTAAAAGCACATATAAAGGAATTGGTATAATTTTTCCCCATTAGCCTATGGTCAACTAATAGTTGAACTAGAAATTGAACTTGAGCACTGGATTGCCAGTCCAGTGAAACACTGGTATTGGGTTCTTTGCCAAGCTCAGGAGAGGCAACTCCTGACCAACAAAAGCTTGGCTGGCTTGTGTTGCTCTAAGCCTTCATCTGTTCCTGGGGTCACAGGCTGTTCGATGCCTGGTGTACTTGCAGTGTACACCGTTCCTGATGCTCTGCCTCCTCACTTGTGGCTCTGCGCAGTGGCAGGGAACGCAAGACAGGACATCAGGACTGAAGTTTGTGTTGGAGCTTTTGAGCCAATTTGCTCATTTTTTTGGACTAGGCAAAAGGGTGAGGAAGGCAGGTTTTGTACTACAGGGCTTTCTTGCAGATGTTCTGATCGCCCTGGGAAGCAAGAAACCCTGGTAAGTGATTGTCTCAATATTGTTATTGCTTTGCAGTGGTGTTGAGTGAAAAAATCTAGAATTTTTAGACTTCTGAATCCATTGTTATCAGATGACTTCCTGTTATAGGTCCCAAATTTATTAAGGAGATCTGTAGCTACAGACCCTATAGCTACAGTTGTACTCCTGTGTGTCTGAATTTTTGAAGAAATAAAATATGACAGCTAGTTAAAAAACAAGCGATTTCAATACCAGAGATAATGTTGCAATGACTACAGGCTGATTAGCTCATTCTTGTCTCCTGGATCAAATTACTTACATGTAAGTAAACAATTTCTGAATCCTAAAACAGGCTCTGATATTATCAGTGGATTTAGGCAACTCAAAATACTCACAGTAAGCGTGAAGAAGTAGGTATTCTGTCTTTACCCAAGAAGCAGATAAAACCTTACCGTAGGTATGTGCAATAACACAAAAGTACGTCATATCTGGTTTCTTTTTATATCTTCTTATTTCAGTTGACAGCAAGAGTCAGATCTACCAGATATGGTTAACCTGGAAAAGAGTGTCAGCAGCATCAATTTTTTCTCTGTTTTCATACTTCCTGCACTTCTAATAGTCAAACCTGCTGATCTTATTTCTCCTGGCCATACTTTCCTCTGTACTCTTTTTCCTGTTTCTAGTTCTCTGGCTTTGTGCAAATCACTGTATATCAATGTACACATACTTACCTTTACTTGGTTCTTCCAGGAGGAAAAGAAACTACAATAATGAATGAAGGTGGAAATAATGTTGCAGAGTACATCATGTCTGTGACTGTAGGCTACTTTGTGGTAGATCTGTGTTTATTTCAGAAGTCTTAGTTACTGCTAGCTTTCTTTTACCTCTTCCACACTTTAAAAAAATATACTAATAATTTTCATGCAGTAAATAGAAGGGTAGCACTTCATGGCTTTAAAAAAAGATTGGAAGAGAAGCCGCTTTTCCATACCAAAAACATTGTAAAACAATAAGAATTACAAATCTTTCTTCATCAGAAATAGCAATTGAGATCAAAATACTTTAATACCTTTGAGAGGAAAAGCTTGTAATTTGAAATGTTGAATTGAAATTTTCCTTTTCTTCCACATTCGATACGAAAGCCTTAATTTCCAGGTTGCTGATTAGTTGAAGGCTGGTATAACATAATATCTGCTCCTGGAATTTATTCCAATTTGTGCAGTTTCAGTTAACTCTCCCATGTAAGTGAGTGGGCACACTCATCATAGGTGTCTACCAAATAACTCCCTCAGCTCTGAATTTGTAGTAGCATTGTGAAAGCATGCACGAACCTTTGCCAAGATTGGAAAACGGGTATTGCGATAGTGGAGATGTTGGTTCGTGGCTTGAACAGAGTTTAACCTCTGGTCTCCACGGCAGTATTCTGAGATGTTGTTCAGAAAGCGTTTGCAGTGAGTTGTTTTCTGAAAGGTCAAAGTGAAGGTGGTAGCCAAATCACGAACATGGGAAAGGGTGGGGTAGGGAGCCACGGGGGTAGTTTCAGTGGAATTGGGTTTTTCAGTTTGAATTTATGCTTGACAAATATTTTAAGGAAATTACGAGGAGGTCAAGGTCCAGTTCCTTCTGTAGAACACCACCAGTCAGGAATAGAAAGCAGCGCTTACATGTCTGGAAAGAAGGAAGTCTTTAGTGCAGATGGGCTGGAAGCTGCATAAAGATAAGAGATGCAATGAGCAGACACACTAAAAGGGCAAGACCAAAGAGGGCTTGTGTGGGACCACCAGTTCAGCTATTTTGCTTGGGCAAGTTGAGCCAAAGCTGCAAAAGCAACGAGGGCAAGAGGCTCTCCAGGCTTGCCGATGGGACTGAAGTGCTTCTAGTATCCTCGTCCAAACTGCACTGCTGCACAGAAAACCCCAGCAGCACAACCACCCATCTGATCACTTCTGCCAGTGCTTGTATGTGCTCATGGTCTTTGAAATGATTCAACAGTAAAAAGGAGTATTTATTTTTTTTTCTCCCTGCACCTCTCCCCACTTTTACCCTCCTGGAACTGGTAGTAAGCAACTGAAATCATGATGAATACAGAGACTTACTTATATTGAGGGCCAAGCTATTTGTTTCTGAACAGAGGGTGGAAAATGGATTTTTGAGGAGAACTTTCTCTTGTGCTAGTTTATAATGAAGCAAAACTGCATGTTTATGTAAGGAAAAGGAACTAGAGAGGTTTTGACACTGGTGTTCTGTGTGAAAACCAATTTTTCATGTTAATTAAACCTCTGCAGAGCAAACCTTTTATATGACACTTGGTGTTACAGATGGCATGGGCTGGCTTCTAAGATCTCTGGTTTGAATCATTACCCCTATGTAATATACGGTGGGCCAACCATGCATGACATTCTTGACAAGGATAAACCCAGCTGGCTCATATTAGCAAAAACCAACATTTATTTCAGTCAGCTATTGAGTGATAGTCCTTTCAGTGTTGCTCTTGTTGCCAAGTCTACTGTCCAAAACCCCCAAGGACTTTGCTAAATGTTCTCAGGAGCAGTGATTTTTTTCACTCCTGCTCTTTGCGACCATCTCAACCTTACGCTTACTTTCCAAGTGTAAAACTGTTTTCTTCATCATCTGGCAAGAATGTTTGAAATGGATTCATATGGTAAAATAAATCTGGGAAGATCTTTCTGTCTGTTCTGGAGAAAGCTGCATTCCAGACATCGTGGGATGGGTATGCGAAAGGGAGAGTATTTTGGTGCATGTGATATGCTTTTTTTTTTAAACAGCTTAAGAAAGTACATGAACAAGAATGCAGCATTTCAGCTCATGATAACTAGAAACTGAAACAGCTCCCAGGATCTGTGGGTCAAGAGGGAAACTTGGTGAACTTCTGCATAGAAGGGATACTTTCCTACTGCTACACTGTACTTTCACCTGTACTGAAGTGTGAACTGTGCATAGTGCAAAGAGAACTAAACATCTGCAGTGACACTAAGGAGAAAAACAAATGCGGGGGGAGGTGTGTGTGTGAGGGAAGTAAACCTATTTATGCAGTGAAATGCCAAACAATTGGCATTGACTTTGAGGGTACTGCACTGCAGCATGATTTGGTCCAGAAGGGTACTTCAGACCCTGTCAAACTGAGAGCTTGTAAACAGTGCTCTTGTATCTTCTAATCTTGCTCTTGGCTTCATTGATCTTACTGAAGAGCAAGAGGTGTCTAATGAAAATACTACAAACTCGAGGAAAAAACCTGTTTTTACAGCAACACTGAGAAATATCTCTTTTAAAAAGGAATTTATTTCTCAAAGCAAGGCACTTTGTTTTGCTGTTACCTACACATTTAAGCAATGCACATATATGAAATTTGATTTGCCTATAAACCTGCTGAATACAGGCTTTGCATTAGTTTGAACGTAAAAGCATTCAATTGACCCTCTTTAGCATACATTAAAATTACCTTAGTTTGAGTTTACTGTTATTTTTCCCTTCCATTATTGTCTGGATTTTTGTTTTCCTTACTGATACTCAGTGCTTCATTCATCCTTCTTGATCGACCCTCATAATGTGTGAGTACATTTGGATTTTATTGTGCATGCAGAATTCCTGGTTATTGCATTTGAAACACATCCTGGATGGAGCCACTGGAAACGTAAAATGGTGCTGAAAGCTGAATTGCAGAGGGAATGTGTGAGGAGTCTCTTGGCCCAGGGACATAAATCCACTCCTAGAGAGAGAGGAACAGGATTGCATCAGTTGTTATTGCAAATTCCAGGCTCGGTGCCTTCTGCCAAAGAGCTGCAGGGGACAGAACAGGCAGGATGATTTACACTTTATCCTTCTTTTCTCTTGACTCATCCTAGCTCTCTTCTTGAAGACTGACATCTCCAGGAGTTCTTGTGTGTAAAGCTTATGTCGTCTGTATAGGGTTTGCATGGCAAGGTTTTGGTAGTAGGCAGGGGCCTACAGGCGTGGCTTCTATGAGAAGCTGCTAGAAGACTCCCCTGTGTCTGACAGAGCAAATGCCAGCCGGCTCAAAGATGGACCCACTGCTGGCCAAGGCTGAGCCCATCCAGGATAGTGGTAGTGCTGCTGGGATAATGTATTTAAGAAGGGGGAACAAAAAAAAGCCAGCACAACTGCAGCCGAAGAGAGAAGTGAGAATATGTGAGAGGAACCACTCTGCAGACACCAAGGTCAGTGAAGAAGGACGGGGAGGAGGTGCTCCAGGCGTTGGAGCAGAGATTCTCCTGCAGCCCGTGGTGAAGACCATGGTGAGACAGGCTGTCCCCCTGCAGCCTATGGAGGTTAATGGTGGAGCAGATATCGACCTGCAGCCCGTTGAGGACCCCACGCCAGAGCAGGTGTATGCCCAAAGGAGGCTGTGACCCTGTGGGAAGCCCCCACTGGAGCAGGCTCCTGGCAGGACCTGTGGAGAGAGGAGACCATGCTGGAGTACGTTTGCTGGCAGGACTTGTGACCCTGTGGGGGACCCACACTGAAGCAGTCTGTTCCTGAAGGACTGCACCCAGTGGGAAGGACCCACGCTGGAGCAGTTCATGAAGAACTGCAGCCTGTGGGAAGGACCCACATTGGAGAAGTTCATGGAGGACTGTGTCCTGCGGGAGGGATCCCATGCTGGAGCAGGGGAAAAGTGTGAGGAGTCCTCCCCCTGAGGAGCAAGGAGTAGCAGAGACAATGTGATGAACTGACTGCAACCCCCATTCCCTGTCCCCTTGTGCCACTGCAGGGGAGGAAGCAGAGAAAATCAGGAGTGAACTTATCCAGGGAACTACAGGCCTGTCAGCCTGACCTCAGTACTGGGCAAGATTACGGAGCGATACATCTTGAGCGAGCTCACCAGGCATGTGCAGGACAACCAGGGGATCAGGCCCAGCCAGCACGGCTTCATGAAAGGCAGGTCCTGCCTGACCAACCTGATCTCCTCCTATGACCAGGTGAGGTGACCCGCCTGGTGGGTGAGGGAAAGGCTGTGGATGTTGTCTACCTGGACTTTAGCAAACCTTTGACACTGTCTCCCGCAGCATCCTCCTAGAGAAGCTGGTGGCTCATGGCTTAGATGGGTGGACTCTTCCTGGGTAAAAAACTGGCTGGATGGCCGAGCCCTGAGAGTTGTGGTGAACGGAGCTAAATCCAGTTGGTGGCTGGTCACAAGCGGTGTTCCCCAGGGCTCAGCGTTGGGGCCGGTCTTGTTTAATAGCAATTAATATTTATCAATGATCTGGATGAGGGCACTGAGTGCGCCCTCAGTAAGTTTGCAGAAGACACCACCTCGGGCAGGAGTGTCGATCTGCTCGAGGATAGGAAAGCTCTGCGGAGGGGTCTGGACAGGCTGGATCGATGGGCCGAGGTCAATTCTATGAGGTTCAACAAGGCCAAGTGCCAGGTCCTGCACTGGGGTCACAACAAGCCCATGCAACGCTCCAGGCTTGGGGAAGAGTGTCTGGAAAGCTGCTCGGCGGAGAAGGACCTGGGGGTGTTGGTGGACAGCCGGCTGGACATGAGCCAGCAGTGTGCCCAGGTGGCCAAGGAGGCCAACGGCATCCTGGCTTGTACCAGCAATAGCGTGGCCAGCAGGAGCAGGGCAGGGATGGTGCCCCTGTGCTCGGCACTGGTGAGGCCGCCCCTCGAATGCTGTGTTCAGTTTTGGGCCCCTCGGGACAAGAAGGACATGGAGGTGCTGGAGCGTGTCCAGAGAAGGGCAGCGGAGCTGGGGAAGGGTCTGGAGAACAAGTGTGATGGGGAGCGGCTGAGGGAGCTGGGGTTGTTTAGCCTGGAGAAGAGGAGGCTGAGGGGAGACCTTATCGCTCTCTGCAACTACCTGAAAGGAGGCTGTAGTGAGGTGGGGGTTGGTCTCTTCTCCCAGCTTGCTAGTGACAGGATGAGAGGAAAAGGCCTCAAGTTGTGCCAGGGGAGGTTTAGATTGGATATTAGGAAAAATTTCTTTATTGACAGAGTGGTGAGACATTGGACCAGGCTGCCCAGAGAGGTGGTGGAGTCACCATCCCTGGAGGTGTTCAAAAAACATGTAGACGTGGCACTTCGGGACATGGTTTAGGAGGCACGGTGGTGTTGGGTTGGTGGTTGGCCCTGATGATTTTAGAGGTCATTTCCAAGCTTAATGATTCTCTGATTCTATGATTCTATGAAGTTGAGCCTGAGAAGAAGGGAGGGATGGATGGAACGTGTTTTAAGATTTAGTTTTTATTTCTCATTATCCTACTCTGATTTGTTTGGTAAGAAATTAATGTAATTTCCCCAAGTCGAGTCTGTTTTGCCTGTGACAGTAACTGGTGAGTGATCTCTCCCTGTCCTTACCTTGACCATGAGCCTTTTGTTATATTTTCTCACTCCATCCAGCTGAGGAGGGGAGTGATAGAGGGGCTTTGGTGGGTACCTGGTGTCCAGCCAGGGTCAACCCACCACATTATCTTACAGAGGAAGAAAACCCCCATACAGTATAAGTGTTCATTACAGAAAGGAGAGCATCAGTGGTCTTGAACAGAAACTGTAGGGTGGCAACTGGTTGCGTTGTTTAGCTCATCAGAGAACCACCCCCGTTACTGCTCTGTCCAGAGAGATAGCCGGTTTAAGTGTGGCCAGTTTGCAAATGATGTGCAAAAACTCTTGTTCTTGGTGGGAGGGATGCATGTCTAAGTGTCAGAACTGAATGCGCTGCCTAAGTGAATGCTGCTTGATCCACTTGGCTGTGCTTTTCTATAAAGTATTTATTCTGTTGCGGTCAGTGGCTCGATGTCCAGCTGGAGACCAGTGACAAGTGGCGTTCCTCAGGGGTCCAGCTCTGTTTAACATCTTTGTCGGTGACATGGACAGTGGGATAGAGCTCACCCTCAGCAAGTTTGCTGACGACACCAAGCCGTGTGGTGTGGTTGACACGCCGGAGGGAAGGGATGCCATCCAGAGGGAGCTGGACAGGCTTGAGAGGTGGGCCCGTGCAAACCTCATGAAGCTTAACAAGGCCAAGTGCAAGGTCCTGCACATGGATTGGAACAATCCCAAGCACAAATACAGGCTGGGCAGAGAATGGATTCAGAGCAGCCATGAGGAGAAGGACTTGGGGGTGTTGGTTGATGAGAATCTCAACATGACCCAGCAATGTGTGCTTGCAGCCCAGAAAGCCAACTGTATCCTGGGCTGCGTCAAAAGAAGCGTGACCAGCAGGGCGAGGGGGGTGATTGTCCCCTTCTACTCTGCCCTTTTGAGACCCCACCTGGAGTGCTGCATCCAGCTCTGGGGCGTCCAACATTAGGACATGGACCTGTTGGAGCGGGTACAGAGAAGGCCATGAAGATGATCCGAGGGCTGGAGCACCTCTCCTGTGAGGACAGGTTGAGAGAGCTGGGTTGTTCAGCCTGGAGAAGAGAAGGCTGCGGGGAGACCTTATTGCAGCCTTTCAGTACTTAAAGGGGGCTTATAAGAAAGATGGGGACAAAGTTTTTAATAGGACCTGTTGCAATAGGACAAGGGGTAATGGCTTTAAACTGAAAGAGGGTAGATTTAGATTAGATATAAGGAAGAAATTCTTCACTGTGAGGGTGGTGAAACACTGGCACGGGTTGCCCAGAGAATTGTGGATGTCCCATCCCTGGCAGTGTCCAAGGCCAGGTTGGATGGGGCTTTGAGCAACCTGGTCTAGTGGAAGATGTGATGTCCCTGCCATGGCAGGGGGGTTGGAACTAGATGATCTTTAAGGTCCCTTCCAACCCAAACCATTTTGTGGTTCTACATAAGCACACCCAAAATAAATTACATTCTGATTACTTCTTCACTGTGAAGTTACTGTAATTGAGAAGATGGTCAGAGAAGAGTAGCTAAGAAATTAACAGGAGCCTGAAGGATTTTATTAATAAGGAAAATTGCTAGAAGGTGCTGCGATTGACGAGGGAGGGATGGAACATAATACACTATAAATATTTGAAGAACAAAAATATGAAGAGGGATTACTCAAGACAGAAGCAAGGTGAAAGTAGAGAGTTATAAAATAAATGCAAGGAAGAACATACCTGACAGCAAGATGTTTCAGGCTATGTACGCAGTACTTCAGAGGGACACTTGACCAAGAGCATATCTTAAAACTAAATTGAATAGACAAGGAATAACAGCCTGTAGCAGGCAATCCTTTATGGTAAGGCAGGGGGAGAATGATGAGTGACTTAGACATTCATGGCAAGATAAAGTACTGGTAACATGGCTGGCACTTTGATATTTTAAAATTGAGGTGTGCAAATGGAAACAAGATAGTCAAGCAGTCTAGTGCATAGACCTTGTGGAAGGGAAAAGCTGAAAGTTGTCAGTCCTGAGATTTCTAGAAAAAAAAATATTGCTCAGCACAGCTTCTAATTTCATCTTGTATTAAAGAAATGTACTTTTGTGATAGAAGATGGATTTTTAATTACATTTAGATAGCTATGATTGTGTTTTAGACCTATCCCCGTTGCTCCACAGTGCTGCTGCTGTCAGAGGTGTGCGAGAAGTCCCAAAATCATGTTGCAGGAGGAACCCTGCGCTCCTCTGTCTTTTAGTTCTGCTGCAGGGTAGGACCAACAACCACTTGCTGTCAGCTCAGCACACTTAACAAGAGCATCTTTTTAAAGTGACTCAAACAACTTAAAAATACAGACCAGTAGGATTGCAAAGTATGCATGCAACCAATGAAGTTATATGGGAGTGTATAACTTCTCTTAAGTGTTCTCTGTCCCTGGATGGGGAATAAGGTCTCCCTTCAGCCAGCCAGGCTCCTGCTGCCCTGAGGAGCCACGTCTCTACTCTTCCCACCTTCAACCACCTCTTTTCAGTTAATTCCATGCTATCAGACAACATAAAATGAAACGGATAAACTCAGATCTATGTGATATGTCTCTATATTAGAATGTTTCTCAGTTGTCCAAAATCCTCTGCAGGAACACATCCCAGTAGATCCATATAACTGTCTTCAGTATTTAGTATAAATTCGATATTGTTAGCAAGAAAGATCGCTTACAATGCTCGCACTGTATTTTATTTTTAGTGAAGCCATTACTGGAGTCATGTCTTTTATTTATATTAACGTGTTGTTAACTGTAACCTAATAAAGATGCAAAACGCATGAAATCAATTACCTACAGATTTAAGGAGTATACATAAAGGAAATTTTCTGATTTACCGTCACATTTGTTGAATGCAGACCTTGCATTAGTTTGAACATGAAAGCATTCAGTTGACTCTGTTTAATTCCGTTAATTAATTTCTGTTATCATTTCCCTTGCCTCTTTACTTCAGTTTTAAAATACTTGGATCCCAGTTAGAAAATTCCCTTAAGTCGTAACAATTTCAAACTATAAGGTTTATTAAAAAAATATCATTTGGGCTCTAAAAGCTTATTAGTTAAAATCTATATTCCAAGATAATCTTCAACTTCACAAAAGGATTTCAGGTTTTTTAAAAGATTTTTGTTTCTGTTTTTCATTAATTTGTAACTTGAGAAGTGTGGAAAGCCTCTTACTCAATAGGAAGAACTTTCAAAACATGCCCATACCTATAGTTTCTGGGTTTTTTTTTTTTGTTTTTGTTTTTTGTTTTTTTTTGTTTGTTTGGGGTTTTTTTGTTTGTTTTTTTTTGTTTGTTTTTTTTTTTTTTTTACAAGGGAAAAGCAATTAAACTTTTTTTTTTTGCAGTATTTTGTCCAAAATACTGAGAGCTCTGTGTATAAACACTAATCAAATCAGCTCTGGTAGGAATAAAATCTTCTGCACTGTCTAGTTCTGAACCAGTTTTCCATAATGCTTTTTTAGAGTTCAGCAACAGCTTTTAGCAACAGCAGATAACCTCAGGATTGCAAATAGTGGCACCTGCAAAGCATTTGGGAAACTTGTTTTTTGGGTGGTTTTGGTTTTATTTGGGTTTTTTTGTTTGGTTTGGGGTTTTTGTACTGGCCATGAACACTATGCACATTCTGTAACTTTACTGACAAAAGAAGCATAAATGAGTCAGTAAATTACCTGGAGATCCGTCCTGTGAGCAAGTCGTGTGAAGGGTTGCTAAAGCTGCTGTGCTGGTCTTGTTAAGATTTCTGTGTAAAGCCAGTAGGATGGGTTGTGTTGCTGGCTGATTAAGCCTCTTATCTGTCACACAGATACCTGCAGTCGAAGGGGCCCCTGTGTTTCCCTATGTGCTGGTGCTCAGTCCATAGCAGCCTCTTCTGGTGTAAGTTTTGTCACATTTCCTCCAGATTCCTTACCAGAATCATTTTAGGTTGTACCTCCCCAGAGAGAGCCTCTTGGTCCAAGCAGAAGCACCTCTGCTACCCATCCGATGAGCAGACCTGGTGTACAACAGGACATGTTACGCTCTCCCAACAGCCCGCTCTTCGGAGCTGTGTGGCCTTTTTTGTGTGCATGTCATAGAGTGAGGAGCAGGCCAGTGTGACTTTTAACTGTCAGGAGCCTTTAAATTCTTTAAAACTTGTATCTCTAATGCATTGAATACTCTGCAGCAGTCTCTGAGCACCTGAGCACTTTAAATTTAAGGGTGTGAGTACTTGCTTCCACAGGCTTTACTGGGACTTCTGTGCATGGAATTTAGTGAATACTTAAGTGATGAGTTGGAGGCTTGGAGACTGGGGTTCTTGTGCCAAACAGTATAGCATTGAGCCCTCAAGACAGCTGACAATCCTAAACCCAATAAGGGTTTATTTTTACAATTAAAAAGGCAAAAGCTTGTGAATAATGTATGTGGTCAAATCAATTGTGCACATTCAAAATATCAGTTAATCGGAGAAAGAGAATCAAGCCGTGTACTATGCTTTAATGTTCACTGTTGGGAAATTAGGGAGGGAAAGGCCACTTCTATTCATTCTTTGAAAGTAACAAGCAGCAACAGCAGCTGTAGTTGGCTGGGGCAGAGGCTTGTGCTATGAGATCACTCTGGAAAACAGAGTTAGTAATGGATTGAAGTTGTAAAGTTATGATCTTGACCTATGGTTGTATCACCAAGTGTCTTCAAGGGAAGTGCATTCAAATGTGCTCCTAAATGCTCATCATCTAGTGAGAGACAGAATAAAGACTCATTCTTTAGGGAGAGGACAAATAAAAAATAAGATATGCCCCACCACTCCATTCACAGTAGTTGGCCAGACGAACAAGGGTTTCTAAAAGGCATTGGGGGTATGTGTATTGGTGGGCTTAGGTGGGGTATACCATGCCTGGGATAATCAAAGTTTTTATGTCCACTGGGGCTCTGTACTGGTTGAACTCCTTAGCTGTTACAATGGAAAGAGGTTTGGGTGGGGTGGGTTCTTTGGTATTCTTTGTTTTTGAAACCAAGTGGGTTATTTGGACTTCCTTCATGGTAGCTAGTTGTATACACTAACTGGGAACAATTTTCTAGGCAGATCTTCTGTAAGCTGTCACTACTCTTGGGGCCAGCTGAAACCAAGGAACCCTGCAGCTGTGGATGTCTTCTCCCATTACAGCTGGAGGCAGTGAAGTCTTTAGGGATTAAGAGAAAAATCCCACCAGGACCTTGCTGCATCTACAAAAAACAGGCTATAAGTGACTTTCCCAGTATCTGACTAAAAGTCCCTTGGCAGAGCAGAGAGTTGTCATGGATACTCCAACTCCAAGACACTATAAAGCTCATCATTTGTTACATTTATAAAATCTTCCACACTTCAGAACCTGCTCTCAGTACCATTGCAATCCTGTATCAAAGCAGATGGTACAATGCTACAAGAATAATCTCTTTACCTCCTCAGGTGTGGCAAGGGCTCTATTGCTCAAAAAACTCCAACAGTGCCAATGAGCCATCACCTGAGCACCATTAGGACACTCTTTAATGTAAATAAAGTTAAAATTTGTCATGGTTTGACTAGAGATCCCTTACTGCTATAGATGTGTGACTGCTTTTTTCAGTCTGAAGCATTCTGTGTTCCCTTAACTGAGGTGAACTATTTTGGATACCTGACATCAGTTGATGAGCACAGACCTGCAACCCCAGAGCTGGTTTGTATATTTTGGAAGCTGGGGCAAGTGCTAGGATAAAAGGTTGACTTGATTATTTGTTTTATTGTAAAGATGTGAGGAGAATTTTTTTTCATGTTAAAGTTGCAAACTGAAGAGCATAAGGAAAAGTTGAAAATAAGACCCATTATTAACCTGCCTTGGCTTTGGAGTGGGTCTATATTTAGTAGTCTGACAGACTCTACCCTATTTCCCTGCTTAATTACCAATTAGTGCAATAGATCTCTGTGCATCTCTCTAGAATAATTTTAGCTGGGTGCTGACAGATCACAAGGAGAAGCTAGGTGAAGAGAGGATGGGTCCTGAAAGGCAACTTCTTCCATATTTCCTTAAATATTCTTCCTAGGAGCTGACAGCAACAATGGTACCTGCGTTACTAATCTGTTGAGCAGATGTAGATACAGATACTTTTTCTCAGAAAACTTAGCTTTCAGGCTAGGTTCTAGTAAAAATATTTAACTTGACTCTCCAAATGAGTGAGCTGTCAAGTCCACCAGTATTCACATGATTATTCCCCCTTTTAATGTTAAAAAGAATGAATTGTAACTTCTCTGAGAGCATGGCGTTGATACTTCAGTGGCTTGAGTGAAGCAGATAGCCAATTAAGGTCTGATTGAAAAAAATGTCTGTGCTAATAATAATGCCTTCTGGCTGTAGTTAGCGTGGGCTAATAAATCTGTAATTAAAGGTGGTGTTCACTTCCCAAGCACTGTCTGCCACTCTGTAGTGAAGAAATACAACCTTGCTTGTCATTGACTGCTATGAAGGCACCTCCGGTTGCCTGTAAGTCTTTAATGTGTACATCTGGAGTCAGAGCAGACCTGCAGGCAACTGCTAAAGTAAGTCATGCTCGACAGGTTCAGACCCTGTCTCGGGGCAGTCATGGCACGCTGTAGGCTTTGTTACATGAACAAAGATGAGCGTGTGAGGGTTAAAACTGCAGAAGAGCTGCAAACAAGTTCAGAAGAGAGCTGTCTGCAGGGGGGGACTGCATTCCTGAGTTGGAGAGGATGACCATGTTCTTTCTAAGAAGGAAAAGAGGGGATGAGTTGTACATTTTTCTGATGGAAATGCATGCCACACTGACATCTGCCTCATCCTGGCCCCCAGCTAAGCGCTGGAGGCACAGAGGGGTGCGACCCTTCTTCTCAGTCTGTCTGTTCTCAGTGCTGGGAGGTGAATCCAGTGACAGCATGACCCTGCAGAAAAGATTAAGAACAAATACAACCTCCTCCTGAGCTGTGCTTCAAGGTCTTGTCCAGGACCTGTTGGAGATGATAAGAAATTTTCTTGCAGCCTTCACTGCATTAGGCCCTTATTCTATACATGCAATGCATTTTTGCAGGAGCACTCAGTTATCTCTGGCTTTATCCTGTTTTCCAGCGGTGGTGTTCCTGATGTTATATTCTATACCTGAGTCAAATCCTGTACTAATTTGTTTCAGCTATCATGCGGAACATTTTTCTGGTGTCTCTCTCTCTCAAGTGAAGGTGAGCAACAATAGAATATCAGAGAGGATGTGACAGGGGGTAAACCCTCCCTTCATGCAGTCAAAAAAAATGTCTTGTTGGTGGTTTTGAACTTTAATTGCATGTTGTTGTTTAGCCCCAGTCAGTAAGTAAGCACCACACAGCCGCTTGCTCACTCCCCCCACCCCAGTGGGATGGGGGAGAATCAGAAGAGCAGAAGCAAGTAAACTCATGGGTTGAGATAAGAATAGTTTAATAATTAAAATAAAATAATAGTAGTAGTAATGATAATGATAACAATAATGATTATGGTAATAATAATGGTAATAATATAATAAAAAAGAAAATAATGAGAGAGAGAGAAATGAAACCTGGGGAAAAGAGGGAAAAAGAAAAAAAACCACTAGTGATGCAACCACTCACCACCCGCTGACCGACACCTCCAGTCCCTGAGCCACGATCGCTGCTTCCCCCGGCCAACTCCCCCCAGTTAATGTACTGGGCATGATGTCACATGATATGAAATATCCCTTTGGCCAACTTGGATTAGCTCTCTTGGATGTGCCCCCTCCCCTCCCGGCTTCTTGTGCACCTGGCAGAGCACGAGAAGCTGGAAAAGTCCTTGACTAGTGTAAGCACTACCTAGCAACAACTAAAACATCAGTGTGTTATCAGTATTCATACTAAATCCAAAACGCAGCACTCTACCAGCTACAGTGAAGGAAATCAACTATCCCAGCTAAAACTATGACAGTGCAGGAATAATTCAGGAAGTTAGCATTTCTTTCAATCAGTGACTGAGTTGAACTTGGATGAATGATGTTTTGGTTGGTTTATTTTTTTTCTTGTGGCAGAGATGTACTAAATTGCATCAAAGAATGTGTCTGTGCCATAAAATTAAAAGTAATGGGTTTGTGTATGTGCTTATAGAAAATGGTCTAGTCTTACTCAGAATGATAGTAATAAATAGTGAAAGCCACGCATCCTACTGGGAGATATGAGAGACCTGTAAAAAGAAGAACTATAATTTGAAGGCTCTCTGCTATAAGCCTCCTTTGGTGAGTCCGCTGAGGGTAGCAGTAGAACAATGCTGCTTTCAAAAGGGATCAGCTTCCTGAGGTTTTGGTGCAGATGCTGGCATTGTCCATGGGAATGAAGCAGTGTAAAGATGCAATAACCTTTTGTAAAGCAAAAGGAAACTTTCTAAGAATAGTAACTTTTATAAAATAGTTGTGCAGTTTGAGACTTTGAGGGGTTGCAGCATTTTTTCTCGAACATCCAGGAGAAACTGTAAAGCTGTCCTCATGATGGGGTTGAAAAAGTGATTATGGTAAATCTACACTTCAATGGATCTCCAGTCATTAGCTTCAGCCTCAGGTGTACTAACCTTTCAAGGAGAATAAATCAAAAATGCTTAAAAGTTTTAGATACGCTGAAGGCAACACCCACCTTCTGCATAGTTAAAAACATCAAAAGGGAAAGAGGGCTTGTTAATAATGAAGTTTGGGAACTTGAGAAATTATAGAGGTCACTTCAGATCCCATTGGCCCCTGAGCAAAACTGTTTCGAGGCATTTTAGTTTTCTGACCTTTTTTGTACATATTTGAAAGCCACAGCTTTTTACCTAAAGTGCTCTAAAGAAGATTAAACAGCTTTTTAACATCTGCTGTGTTCATAGTGTGTAGGAAGAGCTATCGGTTTTAGTTACTATTAAGATGGATGGGTTTTTACTTGATTTGGAAAAGGTGTTTAAACATACTTTGTTTTATGTTTTTGTGTTCTATTATACTCTGAAAATTGGGGAAAAAATACCTCGCTTTAATTTGGTGACTTTCATTTAAAAGGAAATAAATGCTTTAAAAACAAAGCACACCTACATCTAGAGGTCACTTCTCTTGCAGGCATAAATAGCAGCATCTGTTTAACATCCAGCAGCAACTCTGCGTAATGATATAGTATAGAAGTATATCAGTACAAAGGAAAACTGGGAGAAATTAGAGGATAAAAATATAGACTGGTTGTTTGAGTTGTAAGAGCAACTAACGTATATCAATTGCGTGACGAATGAAGGATTCGATAAATGCTGTCTGCCCTTCTTATTTTATATGATCATATCTTGCCTCACTCTGTTAGTCAGAGAGGCCCTTTTGCTCAGGACAGAGCTACTCGGGGTATAGAGGGCTCCTAGGACATCAGGACTTGGCAAGTCCATACTTGTCTCCATGTTGGCTACTGGGTCTGACTCATCCCAGCCTGAACTGGGATCACTGAACTGCGAAAGGCCTTTGATCTGGAAAGGAGAGTGAAGTGATGCCTGGATAAGGGGCCCAAGAGAGGCACCCAGATCTTTGGAGGGGCAGTCTGCTTTGCTGGGCTGAAGGAAAGGCTTCAGAAGGAGCTTGTGATTTAGGTAAGGGGACTGCATACAAGCACCTCTCTGCAGCACTCATGTCTGCAAGATGGCATCTTCCAATCAATGAATAACATGCACTGAGATGATGACTGCTTCTGAGGAACTTTGATTAGAGACTCCTAATGAAAAAGGTCTCAGCTGGAGCAAGCAGTGAAACACAGCTGCAGCTCAGAACTGGGAAAATTGTAAGTATCCAGAGTCTGTTAATGATTAACAGGACCATGTGCCCGGAGAAAGGTGCCAGGCATGGGGCCGGGAGGTGCAGGTGAGAAGGACTGAGAAGAGTCTAGAACTGCAATTCTCAATGCCTTGGTTTTATTCTTCCATGCTATTCTCATTTTTCCTTGGTTTTGGCTTTTCGTATGACCTCAGTCAGTGTAAAGTGTCTGGCCACACATAACATTTGGAGTCCTCCGCCGAAGCCCCCTGCACTTGACAGATGATCATTACCATGTTACTGGATGTCTTGCCTAAAACAGAGCAGCACAACAGTGTTTGACCTTTTGGTGCAACTTTGGCTCTCATCCAGTGGAGGAGCTGGGTTGCCTTGCAAGCAGTGGTTTCCAGCCTTAGGTGGGTTTTTCTCTCTGGGGACTCTCATTCCAAGCGCAGATGGAATTCAGGGCTGTACCCTGCTCTATAAATTCCCCAGGGATCATCTCATAGGACAGAATAACAGCAGACATTGAAGGGGAAATGGTGGTGTTTGCAGTATACTCTAGTGTTGCTAATTACAACTGGCGTTGCAGTGCTCTGATTCCTTGATGTTCCCATAAATTCCCACTTGGGTTTTGTAACCCAGGAATACAAGCTTCCTGCTTGAAACAGCCTCACAATCAGATCTGGAGAAACTCCTCTGGAGAGGTAACTGTGGATTTTTGAACTTCAGGTGAAAAGCCGGTTGCCAAATCTCTTGTTCGTCTGAATTTCTCTTGACTTTAATAAGAGATTGAACTGAGCAGAGGATGCAGAGATTCAGCCTGAGTTTTCTAGAATTCAGATTTGCTGTTGCCTGATACACATTGCTTTGCATGAGTCAATTAGGCTGTACTGAGGATCAATTTTTCTTCCTGTTTTATATTTACATGCTTTGCTCAGAGCTTGCCTCTGCTGGGATTACAGAATTGCCTCTTTGTGAGGTTATTCCAGTGATGACTACAAAACTAAAGTTGAGCAGAGCTTGTTTCACGTCTGGGGTCTGATAAAACTGTACTGTAAACTAGAGCAGTGGTTCTCTGGGCAGGCTATCTGCATGTATGGGATATTTCTGGTGAGGAGCAAGAGGCTGATGCATCAGTGCCCAGATGGTTTTGTATCCCACAACTTTTGGGATAGGTTTCACGTACAGCTGGATGAGGCTTTGAATGCAGGCCTTCTTGGAATATTCCTATTGTCAGAGCCATCAGGGCTGGTCGTGCTTCCCCCAACCCTGTGTAATGAATGTAGTGCATCAGAGTTTGGTGTGCTTTGTCCCAGAGATAAAAGCTTTTATAGCTCAGTATATTAGCTAAGATCTCCACTACTCTCTCGGGAAGGAGATTAGTTGAGGAAGTGAGTTTGTGAGTTTGTTCCCTTAGGAACCGTGGTGCGTTGCCAGTTTGTAAATACATAGATGCCATCACAAGAAAAAAATCCAAATATTATATCAAGCTGTGATGTCTGAAACTTTGTTTTGTGTTCTGAAAGGCTCTTGCTTTGATATTGAAGACTTAGAAGTCACAAAAGTGAATGTGTGTGATTTAATTTTTTGTAGGGCTACAGCTAAAGAGAATGGTAACATTCGAATGGTGGCTCCTGTTAGTATATTTGCAGGAAAAAACCCAAACATCTTCCTGATGTAAACGTCATGCTGCATTTTCTGGAGTATGTTACTCACAGTATAACAATCTTCAAGAGAGGGGAAATAGGAATAGAAATCTAGCCTCAAACTAGCCTTTATAATTGCACATCTTCTGCTTTTGCTTTAGCTCTTAGCTTGAGTGTCCCAGATGATTTGAATTCTTATGTTGAGTTGGAGGAGAGTGAAGCTGCCAGATATTTTAGTGTAGCTTTGTATTTGTCACATGAGATGTTTGGCTCAGAGAAATCGATTCCACAGTTTTGTTTTACTCGAAAAAGGAAAAACATGCAGCACTCTGAGTGCCATGAATAGACTCAAATTATTTCCTGCCTGAATTTTCTTTCAGATTACAGTGCAACACCAGCCTTCTGCAGTGCTCTCCCCAAAACTCAGCAGTAGATTGGGCTGTTGGTGACATCTCACACACCTGGCCCTGTGGTGTTTGGGACCTAATTCCCTGCATTTCTGCTTCCTTCTCACAAAGAAGTAGGTCACTGCTAAGTTGCTTGTGGTGCTGCTGTGTTAGGTTCCCTTGTTCACTTCGTTGTTTCTTTCTTTCCTCTGAACTGAAGGGGGAAAAAAGAGGTAATTTGCACTGATCTTCAAGAACTGATGCAAAATCCCAGTGTTGAGACATGGAAAAGTGAGGCTATGTGAATCTGTGAGAAACCGTGGTGCAAACATGTGATAAACATATGATAAACAAACATATGCCATGTATTTTGATACTGTCACTGCTACCATCATGCTAAAAATGTCCCTGCTGCAGCTTTGATGTGGGGTTGGCTTCTTTGGGCTTTATTGCCTTTCTTTTCTAGCTGCATGCAGATACAGTATTGCAGAAACTCATATATGTGGTGGCTGCCAAGCTAATCCAGGCAATTGTCTGCATCCAATATCTCAGCGCTAACTGCATGCTCTGCCAATGCTGCTGCACTGTGTCCCGCAGTGATGCTGTTTGTCCCCAGCCCCCAGGGACTGCGAGCACCCCTCCTGCTCATCTGTTCCTCGTGCTGGCTTAAAAACCTTAGACACTTCAGGTCACTGCACTGCAAGGGGCCCCGCTGTTTTCTCCCACTCCACCACACCCAGGTAAACACGGCCAGCCTCTCCCTGCAGGCATGTTTTAATAGTTCACTCTTGTTACCCTCATCAGGAGATGTAGGTGGGGAGAGAACTGAAAGCACCTTTCTATGCCCCATGTTTTTAGAAGCTGTAAATAATACAATATAACTTAAACTTTCCTAGAAAGCACTTTGTGCATTCTGAGCATTTTTCACCCTAATTTATCACCTGTGTCTTGTTTTCCTATACATTTATTGTTTTCCTTTGTCCAGTAATTCCCAAAGCCTGTTGGTGAGTTGCACTTTATTTAATATATATGTAATAAAGGGCTTGGCAATTAAAAACCAACCAACCAAACAAAACCCACCCAGAAAACGCTTTGGGATTTGGTTATTCAAATCACTGCCTTGTCCCTGTGGAGTATCTGCAACTAAGACAAGTAAAATCTCTCAGGTTTGATTTGGGGATAAAGCCCCTTGGAGAAGCCTTTTGGTGAGGAGGAGGAAGGAGGGTCTGAAGGCAGTGTCTTGTGGCTGGACTCTCTTGCTCTTGCTATAGGATGCTTGGGAGACCTCAGCACGTTGTTTAGAAACAAAGGTCTGATATCCAAGACGTGCCCCACCTTGGTCTGTCAGATTCATTAATGTTGTGGGCATGATCACTTAATAAAAGTGCTGATATGAGGCAGTTTAATAGGTAATTAAACCTGATGAGCCAGGAGGAGGTCCTTTCCCATGCTGCGAAGTGCTCTGTGGCAGAGGGAAGCTATTTAAATTACTCTGAAAGATGGGGGTTTCACGGGGGGTTATGAGGGCAGCTCAGCGAGGATGCTGTACAGAGGACAGCACAGCTGTGCTGGGTGTTTAGTGGCATCCCTGTTTTGGACTTCTGCATTGTCTGAGTTTATGTAAGCCCCAGAGAGTGCTAGGCAGGCAGAGCATCAAATTAAAATAAAAAGAAAATATTCAGCCACCTTGGTCAAGTTAATATGCACCAAACAAGTACATACATGAACTGTGCAGATCAAAGACAAGTGCTTGATAATGTCTGAATAATGCTGCCCTTTAAGGGACTTGTGCTGAATGGTACAGTTCCTCCTCGGACATGGGTGCGGGCTAATTGCAGTGCTGTCATTCCGACAGCCTCAGGTGTAGCCCCTCCCTGACACTTTCTTCTCTGAAAGTCATCAAGATGTTGCATGCACAGGCAATCACTTGTAGCTCTTTATAAATGACCACCAAAGTCTGCTTCTGATGGGCTTACACGTTAATAGGTATGGATTTACCTAGGGAGGAGTGGGCAAGGAGGTACTAAAGATCTTCCCTTTCCCCTTTGTATCCATTGCTCTACGCTCTGAAGAACTGTGAGGTGACATTATTACTCTCCTGCATCCTCCCGTTTAGATCAGGGCTATGCCCTTTGTAGCATAGCAGGGATTTGACGTTTGTCGGTTATTCTACTTGTTGTCCACTCAAAGCTGGGTTGGCCTTGGCCTATTATTTCAGATCTTTAAAAAAGCAAAACCCAAACCTGCTATCAAATGCGTGTAATTTTGAATGATGTCAATACACATTGGACTTCTTGACAGGGTTGTGAGCACGGCTCGGTGTGGGTGGGTCTCTGAGCACAGGCACGTCATGTACAGTTGTAGGGATTGCTGTCGGCCTTTCCTGGGTTGGTGGAAATTTTGCCTGTGACTTCTGTGGCCCTGGGGCATTCCTCAGAGTGGATATTAACGTTCAAATGCAAACATCTTCGGGGTGTTTGGTGAGGCCATTGTTATACAGTGCAACTGTCATAACAGCTTCAGTATAATCCTAATTGCTGGTTATATATTCTGGAGTATCCATCTCCTGTTGTTTTCCATCACTTTCCTTCAAATACTGGCCAAAACCATTTTCCTCGTGTACAGGCCATTTTACTTCCTCTTGCTGTTTGCCTTTCAATTTGAGATGTGCTCTAAACACTGGTATGACAGTGACAGGATACCACATGATATCAGAGTTAGCTTGTGAACCTGCAGGCTGCTGCAGCAGGTGTTGGACCTTGAAGTACTGAGTCAAGCTGCAGCTATGAAGCGCAAGCCTCTTGCTGGCTGAAAAGTATGGCATGCTCTTTAATAATCACTGAGTCCTGTGGATCCAGGATTTGGAGGAGGGTTAAAACTGCCAGTTGTAAACCATTGTAATTATAACAGATACACTAAACGTCTGTTGCCTTTAATATATTTACAGAAGACCAGGCTTTGCTCTTCTTATCCATAACATGTTAAAAGTTACTTTGTGATCCGTTCCAGGGATACGAATGGGCTTTACTAGGTAAAGCATTACCTAGTATAAAGAAAAATATCAAATATTAGTCCATAGCAAAAATCCAAGTAATGGGTGGCAGATGATGGCTTTCACCATGTACCTAAGTGTCTTATATCTAATCTAAAAGTGTTGTATTTTATAGCTATGGCTGATACTGAAGGTGAGTGATGTTACATTTCTTAGTCTCCAGTATTCCCTTTGAACATACCTTTATCCCCAGCTATATACCAGCAACTGTAGAGCCCAGTAAGGTTTTCATTTAAGGACCTTATGGGAAGCATATGGGAGAATATCTCTTTGGTTGACCTGCCGTTTATTAATGACATATTATGAAATCTTTTGTTTGTTTGTCTTTGCTTAGCTGTTCTTGCCTTCCCTTGAAATTCAGCTCTCCTCCCCTGGGCAAGCTGACACCATTGTTTGCTTGCTGGGGAAATGAAAAAGATGTATCTACTGAGGGTTAAACTTCGGTTAGGGGAATAAGCAGCAGTAGCAGATGAGATTCCTATTAAGGCTCTTGCTTCTATGAAAGTGCCCTTGATGATGCAGATGGAAGGTAGATCAGTATGGAAGACATGACCTAGATGTTCTTTCTAAGCAGAATACTTACATATACACATAAATATATATATATATAATGTTGTTCCAGGCACTGGCAGCTCTTTAAAGGAGCAATGAAAGCTCTTTTTTTCCAGAGAAATACCACATCAACAGGCTTATTTGCCTCAGCATAGTCCCAGGTGATTAAAGCTACACCTACAAGAAAAGCTGAAAGCTTTGCCTACAAGCCTTCCTCCTTGCTAATGCAGCTGAAAGACCATTCATTATCCCACCCAAGGCAGAGTTTAAAAACAGATCCTTTCCAGACTCCCTGCATCAAAAGAGAGAGATTCAGTCATGGTCTTGTTCAGCAGCAGAATCAACTGTGCACAGAAATATTTTAACTTTTCTGCATTGATTTCCATGTAGGACACCCATACTACAGGTATATAGACTCTATACTTTCTGTGAGTGGTCAGTTGATGTGCTTATTCAGAAATTTTGCAGAAAGCTGTTTTGCTTTGTGAGTGTTTTTAACATGAAGTCTAATTGTCGAGGGTTCATGGATAATTGATAAATTATAGCCATGAATAGCTTGAATATGATTAGTTAATATGAGCTAGAGAATTGTCATTTTTACAAGTAGATCTATCAAGTTACTAGAGTCCATAGCATTTAAATAACCATTTATTAAACATCGGCTTAGTTAAAATTAACCCTTTCTTGGCTCATTACATGTGGTATGTCAAAATTTATTTTGTTCCCAGATTGAATTGTAGTCCAAATCAGTGTTGTGACCTTGGGGCTGTTCATTGCAAATGAACTCATAAGCCAGAATGGAACTGGATGAACGGCAAGACAACTCAAACACAGACTTGTACATACTTATTTCTCACATGATTCAATTCAGTGAACTACTGTAGTGAAACTTTAAATATGGGGCTTAAATGAATTTGTGTTACACGCAGGTATTATCCTGGCCATTTGCACAGGGGTGATTAACAAGCTATAATATATGCTTTCAGGTTCCTATTACGCTACTGAGACTATCTACGGGAAAGAACTAAATGCATCTTTGTGAGCAATTCAAAAATGCAAGAATTAAATCCAATAAATGGTGTTTTCTTATTCACTGAATTACTCAGTCTGCATAACTTTTCTCTCCCCCCCCCCGCCCCCTCCCCCCGCCACCAGTCAAAAGCTTTATTCAAAAACCCAGTACCTGGGATCCCAGTTCTCCCAGCACTTACTGAGGTAGTACATTTTGTCTAAATGAGCGGAGTCATTGACTCCAATAGTACTGTCCGTGTGCTTGGAGTCAGGTGTGCTTAAGCACCAGGAGTCTCAATAAAGTAATTTTTCAGTGTGTGGACGTCTGACTCCAAAGGCCGTTCTGTGCCTGCAGGGCTCTGGAGACCAAGCGTTCCAACTGGTAGCTGTAACTGGTAAGCTTAAGACCCAAAGTCCTTAATTTCAGTTGTCTCGAGAGGTACTCTAGCCAGCCTGCAAAATAATTTGTATGTGGCACCTCTCTCTCTGTTAATCCTGAAAAGTGATAGCTGGTGTACTCTATGCACTTCTTAGCCTATTGAATTTAACCTCTTGAGTAGTTTCTTGTGATCCTGTCCATGATTCCTCCTTCATCTGTAGTGAACCACTACAGGTGGCTTAGTAGCTAAACTGAGTGAGTAGCTTTTCTGTTTTGTTTTGTTTTCTTTCATTTATGCATGTATGTAATTTTGAAATGACCTACTCAGTTTTTACTTGATGCAATTTTGTACAGGCAGAAAAATCCATCCATGGAATTTTACTGTTCAAGATCACAAATGCTCAGTTTGAAAGCAGGCTTCTTCTACCTTTTATCCACAAAACAGGGATAGTCAGGTGTGTTTGCCTGGAGCTATGCCATGTGCATCTTACTCTCCAATGGCCTGTTTACTGTGTGCATGTGCCTTTCTCCACATCTAGCTAGTGCAGAAGAGGGCTTACAGCATCAGGGACGGGGATAGCCAAAATTATTTCCAAGAATCTTTCCTCTACATTTCTGCTGTCCTGTTTCTGAACACCCCAACACAGAACGCTGAAAAGGAAAAATATGCATCCTAATTTAGCTGCCTTGTCTTATCTGGTGTGCGTGTGCCCTGGAATAGTTGTGAACAGTGTTTCTGAATAGCCATACCTCGTGGCTTTTCAGTGTGAATTCTGGAAATGGGAGGATGTTTCCCGGTGAGAGCAAAGCAGTTTGCAAAGCTGCTGTTGGCATGTGTTCAGCCTCTCCAGGCCTGTGGATCTTGTTCCTGCTTATTTACTCTGACCTCTGTGGGTCATAATAACCTTTCTTTCTTTCCAGAACTGTCTCCTCTGTACCTCAAGTACTTTCTGTTTGAAATTTTTATACTACTAGCACCATGGAATGAGTCAGCTCCATATTGCTCACACTCTGTTGAATGAAGGGATGCTGAAGGCATAATTTCTTTATTACTGAAACCTGGTTTCGACAAAATTTTAGAATTCAGTGCTTCCTCATAGATATGTGTGTCTAATTGATGGAAAGCAAACACCAAAGCCTCATGTAAAGATCAGAGGCACATCACTATGCTGATAAGTTGTATGCCCAAACCTTCCTGATGCAGGAACAAAGAGCAGCGATGCTCTGGTTAAACTGTGACACCTCCCTGCCTTAAAAGGCTCTGAGAAGAGTGTATCTCTTATGCAACAATTTAATTTCTTCCCTATAGTAGGTTATTTTCCAGAAAAATACCAAAAATATTTTTCCCATGAGTATTAGCCTTTCTGCAGCAATTACTCTGTGTAGAAAATGCAAATACACCTATGTCAAGGCCACAGATAAACCCACACTGGAATGGCATCACTGCCAGTGCTCGGGCCTGGCTCTGCTGCTCGGTTTCATCAGCCGTTTCCATTTCTAGCTCTGCTGTCTCTAACAGTAGATTTGAGCCCACAGCCACAAGCCAGAAACTCACCTTGCATCCTGTTCATATTTTCCTTTTCTTTGAGGTTTTGAGGAGCTTAAAGATGACCTCACTCAGAGTATTTGACAAAAGTTTCTCTACCCTGTGAGAAGGTAACTCCTGCACTCCTCACCTGAAGCATTTTTCCATCCACCCAGTCTCTTCACGTTGTCTTTCCCAGAAAATTCACCCTCCTGCTCTTTTCTGTTTCTTGACCTACATCCACTGACAAGAGGAAAGGACAAGACCAGGTACTTATAAAGGCCAGGGAAAGAAGCAGGGAATGAAACATGTTTAGGCTTTGGCTTTATACATGAGAATCTCAAACTATATTTGCCCCTTGGATTCCTCAAACGCTCTTTCCTCCCTGTTCCTCCATCCCACGTCAGCCTGGCCGTTTCTGTTGCAAAGCCCTTCAGAAATAACCAGGGCATTTAGGATTAATAGGTGCGCTTTAGTGTTTCCATCCACAAAATGGATATTGCTCATCTGGAGGTTATGGTCCGTGCTGATGGCTTTAAAGCTCCTTAAAGATATGATGCTGTAAAAAAAATATGCACAGGCTATTTATAGCTTATTACTTTTTATATGCAATATTTACTGCCTTCCCATGCCTTCTTGCGTAACATAACAAATGGTGTTCTGCTTCCTGAAAACGTGTGGTAAATCAATTGTTCAGTTTTTTTTTTCAAGTATCCTTGCTTAATGTTAGTTTTCATGCACACATTTTGGAAACTATGTCAAATAGGCCTAAATAGCAGAATAAAATAAATGCCAGGGCTCTTACAGCTTCTTCCACCTGCTTTCAAAGCAGAGTTGCCAAACAATTTCATTGTTTTATAGGCTGTTGCCCCAAATCAAATTCTGTGTTGCTTTTGGTTTAAGGGCTAATAGCTTTTTGAAATATATTAGTGCTTTCTGGTGACAGATCCAAGATTAGCTGTTTATCCATAGTTCCAAGAGTTATTCTATAATCCTGTGGCACAGTAAACTTTATGAGGAATTTTACAAGCTTTCATGAATGCATTGTGTTTTAAAATGCTAGAAAAGCAGTTAAGGAGAGAAGAAAACAAAGCACTGCAGTGTCTCGTCTGATGTTCCACTGGTCTTTGAAGTGCAGCATTGCTAGCGAGAGTGAGGAGGAATGACTGCGGGACGTACAGTGAATGAGGAAGCCAGCAAGCCAAAAGCTTTAAGCACTGCAGAACTCATTTACTAGAGACAGACAGGCCTTAATGTAATGAACAGCAAGAATGGCCTAGCCCTTCCTTGAGCCAAAGTCACTGGCAAACCTTGAGCGTGTACTTGGTAGCAACAGCACTGAGAGAATGACATCCATTTGATTCACCTTCACTGATTTTTCACTCAATGTGATTTTTGAGGCAGCGCGAAAGCAGGACCTTCAGACTGCATTCACTGTTCTGCTGTCAGTTCTTGAGCAGGTGGTTCATGCAGGGCAAGGAAGAAGCAGAGCGCTTCTGGGGTGAGGGCAGGGCCGAGGACACCCGTGTTTCTTTGTGCCGTTGCAAACTGTGGATGTGACTTTGAGTGAATCCCTCAACCTCTTATTCCTTTATTCCCCTTGTGCGTGAAGAAAAGGGGAAACACCCAGACCAAAGGAGAGAGAATTTGATAGGCTTACTGCAGCTTGTTTCCCCTTTAAAAATACTCTTCTCTGCAAGATCTTTAGCCTTAGATGCGGATGTATGTTCCTTCAGGGGATGCATTTCAGAGGCAGGGTCTAGCACATAATTCTCTCTGTGCTTCCTTAAAGATGTCATATCTTTCACCCACAACAAATGCTATTGTTGGAAAGAAAACAGAAAATTTTTCTGGCCATTCTTCTGAAATGAAAGCAGCAGTTTTCAAAGCTAAAAACAATCCCTCCAGGGTAACTCAATAACTACTTAGACCATATGAAAACAGGCGGTTTGTACTTGTGAGGTATCAGGATTCTCAACTGTTTTATCAGGCTGGAGCTACTTGTGGAGATGTTTGCATCTGGCAGTGGCTGGACTGGTGCTTCACTGGGACATGGGAGGGCTGTGCTTGGTGATGGATAAGATTGCTTGAATCCTGCTTTTGTAACTGGGCGGAAAATCGCAGCCTCTTTTGGGCACCAGTTTTCATTTGATAGAGCAAGTTACAGGTTTTACTCAGCCTCGGGATCTGCTTTCCTTTGTAGCTCCACCACCCGGTGACTGGTGTGAGTGGAGCTGACCCAGCTGTAGCTGGCCATCCTCCTCCCACATTCTTGCAGTGAGTATAAGCCTGACAGGAAAGTACAATGCAGCCAAAACTCTGGCTTGTATTGTCCCAAATCTCCTACAGCAGCTTCACCTAGACATTAACGAGAGGAGACAGGGTTTTGCCCTGAATGACTTCCCAGCTGAGAATATTTGAATAAAAAGGAGACTCCAGCCTGAAAATTGCTGCTTTCAGGAGCCTCTACGCTGAGTTTTGCAGTTTTGTGGACCCCACCTCCCAAACTAACCACCCGTGGCCGGTGATGGGGAATGTTTCAGCAGCATTGCTGAGCTGAGGATTTCGATGTGCTTATTAGGACTGCTTAAAAATATGAAGGTAGCAGCAGAGAATGTGAGTTTGTGCAGTATGTGTGCAAGGGGTCAGATCCACCAAAGATCTCCCTTTCCACATAGCCAGCAGCTGTTCAGAACTGCTCAGCCTGTTGGGATTTACGTGCAGAGTGGAGCTCTTCTGAAACTGTAGCCCTCAGTTGAGTGTCGGAATATTTGATCCATGACTACCCTGAAAACTCAGCTCTGGGTACTTTTCCTTTTCACACACCCAGTGAATCAACAGCAGATCTGGAATAAAATCTACTTTGCGTTTGGTTTGGGTTTTTTTTTTTCTCCACTCTACCTTTCACTGAACTCCACAAGGATACACAGCATCTTGTCTTTATCTATGAGGTATTGCTGAGACATGCACTTGGTGTGTTTTAGGACCTGGTAGAACAGTTGATATACAGGTTTCCAAAATAAAACAAAAGTCTACCTGACAGGGAAATTCAGTTGTTTAATTCAAAGTGTAAACATATATATGTCTGTTTCTCGACCTACTTGATTTTCTAAATGTTAAGGACTGCTTTGAAGTATTCTTTTTGCTGGGATGCAGACCTCTTGAAATTTTTGTGAGAAACATCTTTTAAGTTCTGTAATGAGAATTTTATTTGTATCTATCAATGATATTTAATTAGCGTGATGCAGTACACAGACTGGCATTCATTGAGCAGTTGTTGCAATATGTGGTACGTCTTTATTGGGAGGTTTAAATTTTTAAGGTTAAAATAGTGTATTATTTCCAGATGGTCAGCCCACCATTCATAATCACAACAGGATAAAAGCTGCCCTAGCATGACTCTAACATAGTTTAAGCACAAATCCAGGGCAAGAGATATCTTAATTATCTAAAAAAGAATTACAGGAAAAGACATAAAGAAGCAAGTATTCATGCACACTGGCTTGTAAAACACTAATTTTTTTTGTTGGTTTTCTTTATTTAAGATGACACTTTTTGTATTTTTGACATCAATACATGGAGAGCTCTCATAGATAAAGAAAAAAAGCAGGTGTGAGTTTTCCATTGATAATTTGTGGCTGCACCACGGCCGAGTCTTGGGTATGTATCTTCAGCACTGAAGTGCGGAGTCTCCGTGGCTCCAAACCACCGTCCTGCCCCAGCAGTGCTCTTGCAGGGGGGAGCCACACATTGCACCCCCAGGAGTCCGTGGGTTCAGAAGAGGCTTTGAGTCTTGACCCTAAGCTGAATACTTGATATAAGACATAGGATAATAAGTTATTTTTGAGCATGAGCTGTAGCATCTAGAAAGTCCTCAGAGCCAGGCTTAACGAGCAGCAGAGAGGGGATGCTCTGTTTCTAGGATCTCTTCTGCTGTAACAGAGGCCAAATTGCTACAGGAGGCAAGGTCAGGCTTTTAGGGAGAAAAAACTAAACTCTGAAAGGTTTTATTTTATCCAAGCTAACTGATTTCTTGTCTACATCTTCTTTGCACTATCAGATCTGCCCTTCTGACAGTCCCATGAAAGGCAACCCCAGTGTTAATAGGAACAGGGCTATATTGCAAATTGGCTTTGGGGATCTTTCTGGATTTCCCTGCTTTCCCTTGACATGGACATACCACGGTGCTGATGAAGGGGCATCAGCTGAGTGTGTTAGCCTTGAACTTCAGAGGCTAGTGGCCAACGGAGCTCTGGTACTAAATGCTCTTGGTTTGATTCTGGCCAGGTTGTTTTTGCCATCTCTTGATTTTCTTGGCAATTTAAAGCCTGCTTCTTCAAAGGTTGTTAGGTATCTTTTTGTTTGCACGTGTAATGTGAAGAAACAATAGTATTCCCATGCCTCAGTTGAGATGTTCTGAAGGTCTATGAGATGATTAGGTACTGAAATAATATTGGCCAGATAGGTATCTTCTGTAACAAAAAGAAATAAGTGGGGAATTTTTTTCTAGTCACACAAAAAGCCAATATGTAAAATGCATTTTCTTATTTTTCAAGCATCTGTCAAAATTTCAGTGAACTTGCTCTTCTCCCTTCCCCCCTCTTTTTTTGAGAAAGAAGCTGAAACTTTTCTAATCAACTTTAATGAGAAAATTATCTAAGAATTAAATTCTGGTCATCAAACTGAATACTGAAGTTCAAAGCAGGAAAACTGAAGAGTAGTTGAGCTTTAAGCTATGATTTTGCTTTTTCTGAGTGAGTTCTTTCATTTCTGAACTCAGTCAAGAGTTGAAGCCATCCTAGAAGCTTTAGAAATGCTGATCCTGAAAGATACTTATTGATAACCATTGCAAAGATCTCTTTTTAATATCCTTTAGGGAAACATAAAGCAATCTCATAAGCTAAAAGTACAATAAGTTGCTTGTTTTTTCACAGCGTTTCCCTGATGTGTCAGTGATGAGCTGTCCATGCTCACAGTCTGAACTTAAAAATTCATGAAATATGAATAGAGTCATTGTAATGTAGAACTAAATATGTTCCCAAACTTTGAAGATAAAACTCCGGAAAGTTACTTTTGTGCATTAGCTGTTCCCATAGTGGAGGAGAATTTTAAGGCTGGAGATAAAGGGTTCACTCCTTGATGTTAAATACTTGCCTAAATTACTGTCAAAAATGAATCCAGAGAAGGCAGACAATGTGCCATCAACTTTTTAATATTAGCTTCTGGGGGGAAAAAAAAAAAAATCTTTTTTTGCAAGCGTTTACTCATTTCACAAGATCAGGCCTCACATGGCCGATAAACTGCGGGTACGGAGAAATCTAATGATGTTGGTGACCCTTGCAATGCCAGCACTACTATGTTTTCTGGAGCAGTGTCTGGACTGCAGCTCTGCATGCAACAAGGCCTTATGCTGCAGCTTGGGTTGCAACTACCCTTCCTGAACTGTTGCCAGTGCTCGAGAGCAGCTCCATGCCTCCTGCAGAGCCATCAGCACTTGGTGGAGCAGATTCCTTGCAGGGAGAAAACACCAGTGTGAGAAACGAAGAGCCCGTAGGCAATATGGAGCCTTGAATCCACCTGACTCGATGGGGGAGGACTCTCTCAGAGGTGGTTTCAGGCAGCAAAGAAACAAAATTAAAGCTGAATAATTTCTCAAAAGCCTGAGAGAAAAAGGAATGACGGGCAACTCCTGAGCACCACCTGGAAACAGAGAAGAAACCCAATTGCACTCACTAATACTCCAGCCAAAACTGTAAAATTCTGAGGAAACAGCTCACGGCTTTAAATTGAACCCTTGTGGTTTGGTGTTTGGTTTTTGGTCGTGTCTCCCCCCCACCGCTCCTTTGCAGATCATGGTTGTCACACAGGGATTCACAGTCACAGAAAGGCTAATTTATGCAGTTCGAGCAAATTTATCTAAGAAGACCCAAACATGTGCTTTCTTATGCTGGTGTTTACAAGGCTGGAAATGTAGATGTTTAGACTTCTCCAGGCGGGTACAGGGCACCCCAGCAGCACCCTCACTTGCTGCCAGCCCTGGGAGCAGGTGGGCGAGGACTGGGCTGGAGCTGAGGGAAGGCACCTCTGCCGCGTGCCCTGGAGAACACACAACGCCGGCAGTGGCTCCAGTAAGTAGCAAGAAACCAGGTTTTTTCTGCCTGGTTTTCATCTACCAGAATGTGAAGAGAGTCTGCCCCAGATGTGTCATGGTATCATTCTACCATCGTATACTTCCAGAGTGATCAGGATGAGATAACTTCTGGAAACCAAGTTATTTATGTATTTTTAATTCTTGTAACTGGCAGCTAGTGTTTGCTGTATTTTAAGGAGCAGAGATTTTTAGCTAAAGGATTAGTATGTCATTAATCAATCCATTGAATACTCATGATTTAGTGGATTTTTCCCCCCCTACAGAAGGAGAAGTAATTGTTTTGGCTAGCACTTGAGAAGTGCATGTGTGCTGTTGGTAGAACTCCACTGTATTGGGCAAAAATAGAATTTTTCTGTTAGACATGCAAACTGATCTTCTCTCCCCGATACTGATAAGTACCCTTTAGTTCTTCTTTATTTAGTAACAATGTTTCATGCTTGTTTTTGTCCGAACGTAATGAAAATGGAAAAAAATTGGGGGGGGGGACACACCCCCAAACACTGAACACTGCAGTGCTCCATGTTGAAACCCTGCTTTGGAGAGTGGGGCCTTGGCAAACCTCTTCACGTTTATAGCAAACTACCATTTGCTATAAATTTGTTACTTAAATTTTGTGCAAAGCTCAGCTGAAATACTGGTTATGGAGCAGGTGGGAGGCCGTTCTCAAGACTTAGACCACAAAGCATAACCTTTTCTGGTCTCCTACAGCCGTATCCTGTTGGTGACCATCTTCAGAGGACTTTTTGGTCATTACTGGGTTTTGTTATCTGCAGTATGCTGCTTTCTCCAGTGTCACTTTAGGGGAGTTAGAAAGGTGTCTATCCAGTGGTAGGTAATACTGCAACTCCTGATGATGCAGATAGTATTAAGCTGTTTGGAAATACGATAGAGTTGGCCACGTCTCACACAGAGCGTGCTAGTGGCTGTTGCTCAGGTCACGCTAAAGGGCACATAATGGTTACCGCTAATTCTTTGGGGTTTGGGCGCTAGCAGTTTCTAAAATCTTGATCATCAGGCCAGAAGTGACCGTAGGACAACTGAGCAAAACTGAAATAACTTCCTCTGAGTAAAAGAAATTCAGGGAAAATTGTTGCTGCTGCTAAGAGTAGCACAGCAGGAGTCCTGTGGAACACGCAACGTTGCAAACCAGGTCAGGAAAGGGGGATCAGTTGTTTATAAGCTGCCCCTCCACCCCTGCAAGGCCAACACTGATTCATCTCAGGAGTTTTGCCCCATGAGGCCAGCAGTAGAAAACCTTTCTCCTCTGTAGTGGAGATGTTTTGCAGCTGGGTTGGTGAACTTCCCAGGTGATGGCTATTTGTTGTCAGCTAGCATTGCTTCAAAGTCTGTCCTGTTTAGTTCTGCCCTTTATAGAAAGAAAAGCAGTACCACCAACAGTGCGTGCCTGGGAAAGTTTTGGAAGCTAATCCCCCTGGATAGGGCCGGGGGGCTGTATGGCTAGCTGTTGAATGTGTGTGCATTCTTAATTTTTAGTGCTCTCGTGCTATTTCCCACACAAAGTATAATTTTCTTTTTTTCCTGCAGGTTTTTGGATATGGTTATTTTGTCCTGGCGTCCCTCATGGGGACCACACGCACTCTCACAGCAGCCAGGTGTCCTGTAACTGCACAGCAACACAGGGTCACGGTAAGGTGAGTCTGTCTCCCTCCCTGCTTTCTCTGGGGACTCAATTCTGCTCCTTTCTTGGGGGGGGGGGGACGGCAAAAATACTCTCGTCCTTCAGCAAGGAGCTGCTTCAGAAGTTCACATTCACTTTTTTAAAAGGATACTAAGTTGGGGTTGTTTTTTATTTTTTTATGAGGGTCATATTATATAATAGCCATGTGCCAAACTTCCTTAAATCTAGTTTTTTACAACCAGTGTTTTATAATTAAAATAGATCTTGCTGCTTCTGTGTAATGCCACAACGCAGACTTCAGTGGGAGCACTACGTAACGAAGGACTAGCAGGAATAGGTCTTTGGCCGAGACAGATTTAAAATAAGGAGCAGATAGTTTTCTGTTTGCACGAATATTTCTGCTCCTGACAGCCTGAGGCCATGTGACCTCCCTTTTTGGTAAACAACTCTGCGAACTTGCGGGCTTTGTTTCGGGTTTTTGTGTTGGTGGGTTTTTTAAAAAAAAAGTTTTATTGATAGAGGGGGAAAAAAATCTCAATTGTCAGCTCTGGAAACAAAACTCTTCTGTTTGTCATGTGCCACCCCCCCCCCCCCCCCCCCCCCGAAGAACCCCCAAACCCGTGGGTGTCACGATAAGCATCCCCTCAGTGCCAGCAAAAAGCTTTCATGGTTTTCAGGAATTTGTGAGGTAGTTCTAGCATCATTTTACCAAAATAATTCACAGCTTTACCCTCTTAGCAGAATAACAAACCTGAGCCGGGATGATAGACAGAAAACGTTATTTGAAGGTCTGACTCTGAGTTACGTGCCCGTCTCCCTTCTTCAGGTTTGTAGCAGGGTCCTGGGTCTGAATGTAGAAATCATAAAAGAGTTCTTGTGTAGCTAGTACTAACTTAAAGCTCCAAATCCTTTCAAGCAATTTTAGGTTTGTTTCCATGGTACTGATTTTTTTTTTGTTTGTTTGTTTTTTTTAATTACAGCTTGAAGGTGAGAGGGGATATTCTTACCTAGTGAAAAGTTGCCTTGTAGGATACAATGACTCAACGTTGTTGGCGTTTCTAATCCGTATCCATGTCATCCCTCTGAAAAGCGGTGGCAAACGGTTAAAGCTCTAAATAGGTTTACTGCAGGGGTTCACTTGCAGCCCTCCTCTCCGATGAGGATATTCGGTGCTCTGGCATTAAAACGTCGGGTTTGAATTCTAGTTTACGTTTAACGCTACCTCGTTTTAATGCTTGCAGCGTCGGAGATCCTTGCAAACCGCCCAGGTGACAGCTCCCGAGCCGCTCCCTTGCGCTGCCACGGCGTTTGTGCGGGCGTACGGACGGCGGGAGGGTTTGCTTCGGTGGAGCTGAAATGCCCGGGGAGGGGAGGCCCCCCTCCGGGGGCGGGGGTACAGCTTCCATCCAGGGGAGCCGGGGAGCGCCCCCGGAGGGCACCGCGCACCCCCCGGAGGGCGGTGAAACTTTCTGCGAAACTGAGGAGCCACCGCGAGTTGTCGGTGACGGTCCCTGCCCAAAGATAACGGCGCCGGTGCCCGGGGGGGGGGGGGGGGGTGCGCCGCCGCTCCCCGGCGGGCGGGTCTCGGCCCCGCTGGCGGCGGGGCCGCGCCGGGCCGGGGCCTCCAGCCCGGGATTTGCCGGCAGCCGGGCGGCGGCGGGGCCGCTCTCCGCAGGCGCGGGCGGTGCGCGGAGCGGCGCTTGCCGCGGCCTGCCGGCCCCGGGCGCCCGCGCCCGCGGGGCCCCGCCGCGGCGGCCGCCCCTCCTCCCCCTGCCCGCGCGCCGGGAGGGGCGGGCCCCCCGCGGGGGGGGCGGGCGGGGCGGGGCGGCGGGGCATGCCCCCCCCCCGCGGCCGGCGGAGGCGGGCGGCAGGCGCGGCGGCGGTGCCGCAGGGCTCTCCGGGCCCGCGGCCGCCCCGCAGCCCAGGCGCGGCCGCCCCGCGCGGGGCATGAAGTTGCGGCGGCGGCAGCGCGGCGGCGGGCGGAGCGGGGCGGGCGGCCCCGGCGGCGGCGGCGTCTCCTCGGCGGGGCCGTAGCCCCGGGCGGGCTCCGCCGCGCCTCGGCGAGCGGCGCGTCTCCTCGGCGGCGCCCCGCAGCCCTCCGCTCCCCGGCGCGGCTCCCGCAGCCAGGCCGGGGCCGGCAGCCCCCCGCGCCCCGCGGCGCCCTGGGATGCGGGCGCGGCGGCGGGCACCTGCCGGCCCGCTCCCCTAGCCCTGCGGCAGCGCGGCGGCTGGCGGCGCCCCTCGGGAAGTTTGATGGCTTCTTTGAGGAGAGTCAAAGTCCTGCTGGTGCTAAACTTGATCGCGGTGGCTGGCTTCGTCCTCTTTCTGGCCAAGTGCAGACCCATCACGGCCAAGAGCGGCGACTCCTTCCGTGACATCCACCCCAGGGCAGAAGTGGCCAACCTGACAGCCCACGGCATCGGCTCCATCCAGGATGCAGTGCTGAAGAGACTCTCTCTCCTAGAAGATATAGTCTACAGGCAGCTGAACGGTAGGTCCGGTTCCCCTGCCTTCAGTGTGCCCTTTGGGCACGGCCGTGGGTGGAGGGTGAGTGGAGGCAAAGAGCGGGCGCACGGCTCGCTCGAAGTTTGCATGACAGAGCCCTGCCTTTCGCTGTATGGTCGTGCAAACGGAGCCTCAACGGGCTGAATCAATTTAGTATCTCATTTCCAAGTTCCGTTTGTGTTTAAAGCTCGGAGTACCTTACGCAGGATGGAATGAAATCATAATAATGTAACGCTGCCTTTCGGGTTTATAGCAGCGGTCAGGAAATGACACTGTCATGATTTCTGCATCAAATGAGAAGGGTGTTCGGTGGGTGAATACGGGTTGGAGCAGCACGCTGTATATTGATTGAGGGAATGGCTTTTACTGCTACAGAGTTTGTTTTTTGGAAGGGAGTTTCTAAACAGCAAAGAAAGTGTGTTGCATCATTTGAGTGCAGAAGGTCAGAAAGCGAAATGCACTTCTGCTAATAAGTTAAGCAAACTCTTCAGTGTTTCCTATGGCTCAGCACTGACAGCTGCTAATTAAAATCTCAAGTAATGCTTCTCTTTATAGCGTAGCGAAGGGATTTCTATTAAAATCTCACCAGGTTCAGTAGTTCTGAGATGTAGAAAGGGAGTTTAAAGATGCCATTCGGGATAGAGAAACGTGGTGTAAAGATGTAAGAAATCTAGGTGAGGTATCTAATTAAAACACTGATTGTGGAAGCTAATTTTTTTTTAAATTGTTCCCCATAGATTCGCAAACTGGGAATGCAATCTCAGTCAAGAGTCCTGTTTATTGCTTCCAATCTCTGTAGCTTTAACGACTGCAAGTTTTTGTGTATCAGAATTAGCAGAGTTAATGTTTTTGGCAACGTCGGTGTGATTCCCTCTCTGAGTTTTGAATACGAAGCTAGTGCACGGTTCTGTGCCGCGCTGAACCTAAAGCCGGCATGCGCCGTGTCTCTGTTCTGAATCAGAGCCGTTGCTGATTATACTTCTGCACCGAGGACGTGAGGCAGGTGCAGGAATGAGATGTACCTTTCCTGGTGCGTAGTAGTTGTCTCAGCGTGTGTGCTTTGGGGAAAGCACTGTACAAAATGAGAAGCTCTCAGCTGAGCAGGAAGGTGTGCTTTATATTGCTGTTATACACTTGCATGAAAAACTTGTCCTGCCTGTGAAAGTGCCTAGCAGCACAAGATGTCGAAGGAGCGCTGTTGGGTGACAAAGAAGGTGAAGCAAAAGAATGGCAAGAAATAAGGTAGAAAGCTGGGTGTTATTTACAATCGAACTGTGAAGCTGGCTGCTTCTGGATATTGCTAGGGCAGAAGTTTCCGGGAAGATCTAGGCACTTACTTAAAAAGGGGTAATAGCTGCAGGTCAGGACAGGAGACCTCATACTAGGACCTTGGTATTGGACAAGTAAACATGACGCCGTCTACCATTCCCACAAACAGAGGGAGAGCTAAAATTGTAAGTTATTACCCTTCTTCTGTGGAGATTAATGTGGGACTCCCTGCTGCAATGTGCTCTGGGGGCTGCTTTTGGAGCTAGCTGGTGCCTGTAACAGGAGCCGCGAGCGTAAGGACAGCTCGGAACATGCTGCCTGGTCTGTAGGCGGCTGTGGGCACTTGGGATATGGTTACAGTGCGGTACAGGAGTCTGCTTAGGGCTGAAGAGCCGTCATGCACCTAAAGACCAGGGGAGGCAGAGAGCTAATAGATACGTTGCCCATATCACAAACGTTTTCTTAAGGCAGGCAGAAAGCTGAGCACGTAAATGTGACATCTTGCCTGGCCTCTGCATACCAGGGTGATTTATAGCAACACTGATGAGTCTGGCTGAAAAATAGCTCTGGCATAGCAGTTATGTAACTTTGGGTCAAGTATATATTTGGTACATGTGATTTTTAGAGAAGGACGGTGTGCTCTGTTCTCTGAGTGATGGCTGCGTGTTGTGCTTCAGTAAGACATGGATCTAGAGCAAGATGTGGGGGGCCAGGTGAACCTCCATCACCACCCACCGGCGCTGAAGGGAAACGGTCAAGTGTGCTGAGCCAGTCCACGGGACCGAGGATGCGGGGGCAGCTGGACCGGCTTCCCCACCAGGAGTTCTCTGTGCCTGAATCGGCGTTCATTGTGGGCACTTGAAGTATACCTAAAGCTAAAATCCTAGTGCCTGCTTGAAGTATGCAAATATGGGCTCGCTTTTTTTTTTTCTTTTAGGCTAGGGAAGTTGCGTGCTGGTGTGAAGTGTCTAACAAAACCCACCATATGCTCTCTTAGACAAGCTCACTGCAAAAGGCATCCACCGAGAGAATTCTCTTTCTGTTGCGTAAGGTTGTGTTTTGTTTTAAATCTGACCTGTGGTTTAGCATGTCCAAAATGTTAGAATATGGTATCCTATAGTACGTGGAAAGCGTGTACCTCGGGGAGCATCGAGGAAGTGTTTGGCCAAAGAGAGAAACTAAATCACGGTTTGGGTGCAGTCAGCTATGGGTTTTTTTCTGCGTTATGGGACTTGGCTGGATTTCAGTGGGAGTTGAAGCCATCTTTAAAAAACTGGATCTCTTAAAAAGCTCCATTTTGTGAAGATCAAATGAGCTATCTGATCGTACCATTGCTGTGGTTTTGTTTTTTGAATAACATAGCATAAAGCATATTGGAAATAACAGCTCTCTCTGGTATGGCAGCCCTCATTTTGTATGTATATATATTTATTTATTTCTGTAAATGTTGGCTATGAAAACAAGCTAAACAACACTGCCTCGGGTCTGGTAAAGGAACTATTTTACAGAGAGTCGTTCCTTTTGAGTGATGCTTCTCTGCAGTGCCATTCTGGAAATATCACTGGGCTTCCTCTTAGTCCTCTTTGTGCGAGCAGAGCTGTCCTAAATGTGGCCCAGTCTGCTTCCTACAATGACTTCTCACTTCCCAGGTGATGCACCTTGCGGGTCTTGTAGTGTTTTCCAGCCACTGTTAGCTGGGGTTGCAGTTGCACAAAGTTACGTCATGTCAACCGTGGGATGCTTGTTTCAGACGGTGGTTGAAAGAGTGCCTTGGGGATGCCGAAGGGGATCAGGGAGTCATCACGGCAGGCGGCGGCCTTGCTTAGTTTTCTACTCTTTGTAATTCATAAAGTATCCGTGCGAAGGCTTGGGTTTGTCCAAATTTGTCTATTTGGTCTTCTTTTGGCCTAAAACCGATGGAGAACTGTACGTGTGCTTTGTTCTTTCTAAAAGTTTGTTATTGCTCTTTAGTTCAGTGCACAAGTCTTGTGGGTTTTACTCTGTGCTTTTGTGTTGCTTTTTGCTGGTCTCTGGATGGCTCCCACAGTCGCAAAGAAGTACGAGGGTGCCCTTTGAAGTGCAGGAGTTTGTACATGCATGCACTTATCTGAGAATTCAGAGGACTTTTAGCTTCTGTAGTCAGTTTTATGGATGGAATTTTCCCGTTCAGCAGGTGTTCTGAGAAAGCTAATGAAGGCCTGGAGGGAGCGTTTTACTCTGGGTATTAACTACAACTTGTCTTTTTGATCCAAACCTAATTTTTTGTGTGCTGACATTTACATAAGCAAAAATCGTGGCCCAGATTATCTCCAACTTTATGGAGATACACACAAATGAACTTTTCAGTTGGGTCTCTGTTTACAAAGAGAGGATTTCTGGGCTTATGTGACAAGCTAGTTAGGTAGTGAGGAGCTGGAGTGAATAAAGACTTGGAAGAAAGCATTCAGCTTCTGCCGCAACCATGGGCTTCCTGGGCAGCGCTGGGAAAACTCTTCAGTTTACCCAACGCTCTCCCTCTGGAGGAGTTTGAGAAATAATGCATTTGTAGGAGTTTGAGACAGCAAAGGTGGGCCAACTTTTCAACATTAAAGTGGCATATAGGATGAGTGACGTGACTTGAGGAAAGCTGCAGTTTGCCTCGTGAAACAGCGTACAAAGATTTTGCTCACCGTAAGGCTCCTCTCAGTGGATGGGTCCTGTGTCCACTGCATGGTGAGAAGCTGCTCATGTCCCCTCCTACAAGCAATGGCCTTGGGGAAATTGCCCCAGCTAGCTTTTGCCTGGCTGTGTTTCTTCGTCCTTGAACCCTTGCATTACTCTCCTCCACCTCCCTTTGTCCTCTTGAAGTCGTGCTTGATCCCACCCTGGGTGTAGGAAAGGGAAATGTTCACGGCAGTGCAGTGTGTATTCACCCCCTCCCCAGAAGGAGAGAGGGTAAGGCTGGCGCTTTCCTTCAGCGGTGCCTGCCCAAGGTAGGAGAAGCGTTCAGAAGTCGGACATCTGCTGCTGAGGCACTGAGAGGCTGGTGGGATGTATAGGGTCTATAAGCAGGTTTCCTTACGTGTGCAGAACGCTGGGGCTGCGCCAATATTGAGTATTCATCCCAGGTTGGAGGAAAGAGCCTGGGTCTGATTTTGTGTGTTGGTTTTTGTCTCTATCCTTCTAAGTCTGATCCTGCCCAAAAGTGGGCAAAAACCCCTATTTGCCAGAAGCTTGTGAAGTCAATATATAAATAGTTTAGTCATTAACTAGTGCTGCTTGTCTGAGAATAAGTGCAGGAGGGAGAGTGCTCTGAATAAACCCTTGGTTTGCATGTGGGGGAGCCATCATCCATATCTACCATACCTGAGCACCGTAAACAAATGTAAGCAGAGCAGCTCTCCTGGTCAGTGGTGATCTAAGGACCCTTCCACCCACCCACCTCCCAGGTGTGCTGGGGTAAACACCTCCGTGTCTACTTGTGCATGTTCAGCAGAGGTCTGGGTCTTAGATTAAAGCCTCCAAGGAGCATGAAGGCTATAAACTTCCTCTCTAGTGCTTTTTGGTTGATACCCCAAACCAGCTGAATCTAGTAAGCACTCAGCTGCCTGGAAGTCAATGAGACAGGAATGATGTGGCGTCTTTCTGAGTAGTGTGAAAAAAACTGTAAAAACTCTTTACTTCAAGGTAAATATTAGTAAGACAGAAAACCCTGTGTGAAAGGGCACTGCTGACTCATCCTAAGCTCTTCTTTTAAATTTTATTTTGTAAACTCACAACAGATTATGTATAAGATCAGGGAGAATAAAAGCTATTTGCAAACTGTTGTAAATGAGAGGCCTGTGATGAAGAACCACTGAAGCTGGCCAGAAAATGAGTGAGTGGGGAGGGTTTTTCTCTTCCTGCTAAAGAAGAGCAGAGAGAGTAAACTGCTGCTTTACCAAATGTTAAAAGTTGAAGAGGAACTTTAAATTCCTTGGTGGTTAAATAAGCCTATGTTCATTTTTTGGACAAGCTTGCATCTGTGCTTTTGCACATGGAATTATTTGCACATGCTGAGATATGAACAAGTGCGTGCCAGCAGCCTCCCTGCATACAGATTGTGCTCTCGTCTGCTTATCCAATTAGGAAATTAACTTTGTGAGGGTTGCATGTGGACATCGAGGCTGATACTGAAACACAGCCTTTTGCGTGGTCTTGCTATCCCCCTCGTAAAATGGCACTTAATTAACTGAAAACACTTTAGAGATATGTGGATTTACTTCCCATAAGGATAAGATAATGCTTATCTTCTATAACACTTATCATCCTCAAAGTACATTACAAACTTAGCTAACTATTGAGTATAAAGATTATATATGTAAATAGGGCAGATTAAAAGTGGTTCTATTAGCCATTTAGTAGTATGTAACAGTGTTACACCCACAGACTAGTAATATTAAGATTTTAACAGGTAGGTAATATATTAACTAAAAAGCTAAGAAATTCTCTGATTAAGATAAACCACTAAATGTAAATAATTGAGAGTAGGGAGATGCTGTTTGTAGGCAGAAGGGACCAAACTTTACTCATGTTAATGAAATAAAATAGCTCTTTATATGAGCACAGCCTTGCTGGGTGAAATCCTTTGATATAAGAAATGATGATGTGGAGATAAAGTGATGTGACTGCTGTGTTCACTGATGGTTATCACACAGGATCTGAGATGCTGTTTCCCTGTCTGCCCCACTACCCTGATATTTCTGAAGTAGAAACTAACTGTATTATTTTGTATAGCCTTATATGTCTACTTGCTAAAAATTGCAGCTTTAGTATTTATTATATACCGAACAGATCTGGCTGCCATGTTCCCCATTAGGAATAACGCATATTACCCAGATTCAGTAGATGCTTTTAGAAGTTCTCAGCCTAAACTTACTAACTGCAGGAGAGTGGTCTGCATAGGCTCGAGACACCTGAGAGCTGCTGCCTCTAAATTATTCTTATCAGGTTCATGGAAATTGGGTCTGATACTGATGAAAGAATGAATAAAAGAAATATTCCTTAGGGAAATAATGGAGTTAAAAGATAAGGCTTCAGACAGTTATTTAGGAAGCATCTGGAAGCTTAGACGTTAACGTGACATTTAGTTTACAACCCGGCTGACTAGGAACTGATAGATAATTTTTGTTTTCGATAGTTGTTTGGCATCATCATCAGAATATTCACTGTCATTGGCAATGAATGAGTAATAAGTCACTAACACATTTATCATGCAGAGACAACACAAGATTCATGAGATGCAACAGCAATGACTAGAAAATAGCGACAACGTTGGTATTTTATTCTTGCATATTAATTCAGGTCTGCCTGAATGGAGAACCAGACCTTTACCTCAATGATAAAATTTACAAAGGTATGTTAGATTTATGCTGCCGAATTAGTTAGGCAGATTTTAGGAATATTTTTATGAGGATACCAATAAAAAAAAGAGAGGTGATGTAATTATGTGAATTATGGTATGATTTCCAAGCCTCAGTCCGGATCAGTGGTGTACTGTTTTGTCTCCAGTAAGAGACAGTTGGAATTGGATGCATTTGGCAAACATTCCAGTGCCCGAAGGCGCCCTTCCTGGCTTCCAGCTGCCACTCCAGAAGGGCACGACTCAGCCATAGGTGAAGTGTCACATCTGCTGGGCTTATGCAGCATCTTGGATACCCTGAGGCCTTTGGGAAGGCAGCAGGTTTTGCTGAGACAACAGCGTTCCATGCTTGCTGCTTGGAGATCTTCCACTTTGATCAGGGAGGACAGATGGATGAAGTTGGCTTTAGGCATATGCTGTCAATGCACTTGGATTTTGGGGAGTCCTTCTGGTCTACTCTTGGCCGCCATCTTACCTCGTTACGTCTCTCCTGGTAGAAAGCACATGCATTTCTAATAAGAAAATTCTGTGTGCTGCCTGGGAGCAAATTTGCCTGTTAATAAGACACAGCACAAAAGAAAATAGAAATGAGCCTTCTCAGGTAATTAAAAAGGTTTTACTCATTTTGTGATTTATGCCACTAATCTTTATCTAAAACTGAACAATCTGGTCCAGATGTTATGGCGGGCTGGCAGGCTGCCAGTTCCCAGCTCCTACAGATACGCCTGGATCCCAGGGTAGGTGAGGACATTCTGCATGTTGAAATATTAAACTTAAAAGGGAGACTTTTTTTTTTTTTTGGTAAGATGTCCTTATCAAAGTCTGCAAAGGGCTGTTCAAACTGAATACGCATAGTATTGACCCTACTGTGAGTCAATAGCAGTGATTCAGCTTCAGTAATGTATCCTAGCGGTACAATATTATTTTTCCTAAACAGTTCTGGGAGTACTAGCAACCATATTTTCTAGCCCCCAATCCCCACGGTCAAATTTCTTCAAGAAATTGTCGAATGCTTTACATCTTACTGCTACAAGCATAGCTAGTTCTGCCTATAAATCTAATAGCTATCGACCACATTCTGACATTCACTGATGGTTATCTAAAAATAATGTGGTAATGATGCAATGAGAGCCCTACGTAAAACATTACGTGGAAGGAGAGTGCTATGCTGAGCATCGCTCTGCTGTCACTGAGCAATTACACACCATGCTTCTGATGCAATCTTAGGGCTTTGATGCTTTTGTCGGTGGGGAGATGCAAAGTTATCTGAAAAAAACAGACAATTCCCTAAAATCAGGAGCAAATTGGATAAAAATCACAGTTTGCTTTTTCCTTTTTAAAAACCTGATGATCTCTGCTCGCGTGCCTCTCGCAGTGCAACGTGTACCAGTTCTGTGATACTGCCCTCCCAGGGATTTGCTCCCTGTGAATCACTCTGATACCTGATACCCACAGACAGCGATGCTAAAGGCTATCTGCCATATTACAGCGCTTGTTCAGTCTTGGAACAGGAAATACCTACAGCTTCACAGGATCTGTAATAGGGGAGTAATATGATAAAGCTTGGTAAGTGGATCTTTTAAAAAACAGGGATCTTCCTAGGTTGTCCGACCCAGGCTGTTGTGTAAGAGCACCACTCTTCCTGCTGATAGGGAAATGAGAGATCTCTTAAAAGCTGGGGCTGAGTCATACAGAGTAAATCACCACTTCTTACTGCACAGCTGGCGTGCCTTGTTGCACCTGATTACTTAATTTTAGCATGGTAAAACCAACTGTGTGATGTGTCAGTATTTGATGCTGAGGAAGGAAAGGGAATCCTTGGTCCCTCTTCCCTTTAGTACCCTCAGTTTGTGTGTCCCCTCCCGTGGTTTGAAGTGCCATTGCCCAGCACTAGCACTTCTCTGGGGTCTAGTAGGGAAACACTCTGCGGGGGAAGGCGGAAGCGCTGGGCTCTGCTGTGTGCTGCCTTTGGGCCCTTGAGCATCCTTAGTCTCCCTGTCTCCGTTCCCCAGCACCCAAATGGGATACAGGGCTTTCTTTTCTCCCATCTCCCCTACTTAACAGTAGGGCCTTTTTGTGTTTGTAGGCAATGGAAATCCAAGTTGCTTTTCCTTGGTATGTCTAAGTGCTGCTGAGATACAGAAAGCAGAAAACCGTTACAAGACAAAAATCAACAGTGGATTAACAGACACCAGCAGTGCCTTGGCTGAGTTATTTTGGGTGTTTCCTCAAGCTGTAGAGAGCACGAGAGAGTCAAGCAAGGTCTCTTACCTGTCGGTCATCAGAATTTATGTAACCTTTGTTTTAATCTTCATTTGTTCATGTAGTATTTCGGGCAGTGTAACTGCCTGCCGTGGTTATGCATGTTCTCAGAGCATAAAGATAAAGCAGGAAGGTTAATTTTAAAAAGAAACAACTAGAATTTCTAGGTTTTTGCCTATATTGCACCTTAAATTAAATCATGAGAGCACTCATGTTTGCACCAAATTACTACAAATTCTTCTAAAACAACTGCTTGATCATACTCTAAAAACACAAAGCAAAGGAGGGAAAAAAAAAGTTAAAAGCCATTTAATGATACTTTAAAGGTTGCTTATATTCTGTTATTGGGTTTAAAATAATTTTTGCTGACCTTTGTGTGTGTTTAGTGTGTACCACCTTTAGCGAAGTGCGCTGGAACATTGAATGCTTTAAATAGCTTGGAACATAAAAACCCTATTCTGCTAGATTTTATTTCAGATTTTTATATTTGCACTGAGAAGGCTATAATAGTAATAACTGTTACACTTGTCTAAACCTGTAGTCAAGGCTGGGGCCACGTTGTGCTTTGCCCTTTACTAAGTGTAGACCAAACACCACAACGTGGAACTTCAGTTTGTTTGAAGCTGTTATTCATGGAGTCAGAAGAGACTGGTGTCACCACTAAGGGCACCAGGCATTCAGTGGGAAAGGGTTAGGTCTCAGTTTTTCTTCGAACACTTTGTGTGATGCTGGACAAGTCACTTAGAATAATATTAGAAAAAAAAATATACTAGTCAGGGGTTTACGTTCCCTCATGTATTATTGTAAGTGAATGTCTCAAGGGTAGAGAGAGATTAAGAGGTTGTACGTGGGAAATGGTATGAGAACAAAGAAAAAGTGGCAGATGTGTCTTGAGGATTTGAAAATACTTGGAATTAAGAGGTAGGGACAGAAAAAGTGAGAAAGAATAGGAGAGATCTTTGCCTCATTTATTATTCCTTACCATTACAAATGACTGAAATGTAGCATTAATTAAGTGATTACCACTCACTTACATTAAGACCCTGCCCAGTGGCCCTGGCTGGTTCATGTCCCATATATTTGGTGCTATAAACCAGTGAGGAACAGGCCATTCCCAACCGCTTATCCTTCAGCGAGATAAATCATGCAACAGAGTGAGGCAGAAGATGGGGGGAGAATTAGACCTAATGTTGTGTTAATTCCCTGTGGCTTTTGGATTTAAAACTCATGTTGGTTTAAATCTATATTAATTATATGTCAACTAGGTTGAAGGCAAGTTGTGTAAGGAAATGAAATAATAGAGCAGGAGGATGTGCAAGCGAAGCTGGAGGGCGGGAGTCAGAGAGGACTGCGGTAATGGTGAGAGCAGAAGGCAGGGGAGAGGCTTCATCCAGGAGCAACATGCTGAGCCGAGTCATGCAGCTGAAAGGTCTCTGTGAGCTTTGAGGGATGGGGAGGGGGCAGGCAGCAGCTCCTCTCTGTGTACTTCCTTAGGGTTTCTGTCTCCAGAAGCTTTACTTGCCCCTGTGAGCTATGGGGGACAGTTTCAACATTTGGTTCAAAATTAGGAAAATACCCACCATGCCCCAATTCATGAAGGGATATGCGGTGGGACCCTGGTTGTGGGAAGGTGGGGGCCAGAAGTCTCCGTCTGGACGAGCAGATGCTGGTGGTGGGGCAGGTGCTCTTCGGCTAAGGCTGATTTGATTGACCGTGTGCAATGCCCAAAGGGACAGAACTGGTTTTTAAGCTCTGCAGGTGGAGGTCAGAAACAAAACTGCAGTGTCTGGAGAAATAAATGGATGATTAACCTAATGGGCCAGGGATGGGTGAGCTGCTTTCTCTGATGTGAAGGGGGACGGTTCAAACGTGGTGCTGTTTGATTAGTGCTTGTGGTATGAAGGGACAATATGACAGCTGGATGATGCAGATGTTTTATGAGCATGCAGACAGCTTTCATGTAGAAATCTGCCCCTGTCAGGAGTGTCTAAAGGTAGTTACTGGCTTTTACAATGTCTTACATGGAAAGTGTTACTGGGGTCAGGTCATATTGACTTCAGTTGTCTTTGGATCAAGCACTGAATGATAAGTGACTTTCTGGGGGAGTTTAATAGCTGTTCTGCACAGACATAAAAGGGGTTAGACAGTAAAATGGGATTTTACACTTTTATCAGTCCTTTCTCAGGAAGTTGCTCAACTTCCAAATGCTAATTAACGCTATGTTCCTTCTACAAATTTTCCTCCCTACTGATGCTGCCTGTTTGATCCTATAGAGCAGCATCAGACCTTGCAAATTAGAACCGGCTGCCAGGCTACAATGAGGAAAGAGGAAATGAACGGAAAGGAATAAAACTTCAACATTGCATCCCAATTTGAGGCATCCAGCATAATTTATGTTCTTCGTGCAGCTGTTTGGAAAACCGTGGAATTCCCTTGAACATCCAGCTCTGATTATAATTACTGGAACTGCATATCCAGAAATACCCAGCTCCAGTTACAATTACTGGAGTTGGATATCCGAAGAAAGTAATTAACTCCAAAGCTGCAGACCAGGTGTAGATACCTCTGGTAGCATCTTATTCTGAGGCTGCCCAGCCTTTTCCATCATGAGAAACTGCTTTAATTTGTTTATAATTTTTCCAGTTAGGCTGAGATGGTCAGATATTGTCAAGATCATGTTTATCTTTAATCCCAGCAAACTGGTCCAGATGTTTTTGGAAATGATGTCTGCAGAAAACATGTACTGTTGTTCCCACAGAGGGACAAAAGCTGGCACAAAGAGAAAAGGAATGGAAGGACTGACCTGGAGCTCCAAAAAAAAAAAATGGGGCTGAGAAACCACAGGAGCAGAGAAGGGGGGAGATGATGAGGCTGTCGCGGGTGGGCAACATGGGAATCGGTGGGGAGAGGGGGCATGGGACAAGGTGTCCGGGCAGGGAGCGGGGGTCCTGGGGCAGCTCTGTTTTGCTACAGGAATGTCTGAATGCAGCGCAGTTGCTTGGTGGTTTTGTTACAAGTAGTGGAAAAATGACCGTCAGCAAAAAAAAAAAAAAAATCAAGTGTTATTTTCGACTTGATATTTTATACAAATGAAGTATAACTGAAAAGGTAGGTTACTTCCAGAAACCTTAATGCCAAATGTAGTTCTTGGGTATTTTTGCTGGTTTGATGATTAAAGTGGTAGCTGTGTAGAGCATTCAGATGATGTGTGGGTATAAAGCTGATGCAGGTATTGTTAACTGTGTAAAGCAAAACAATACAGTCACTGTGGAAAAATTACAGGTTTTGTGCTGAAGCAGACATTTAACCTTTGTTTTTACAACTCCAGAAATGAAGCAGTTTGTTTCTTAATGTAGGCTTAATGCTCAAAGTGTATGCTGACTGGATTTTCACATCTGAATGTATGAAATGCTGGGCTATTAAAATCTGTTTTAACGATCTCTTTTCCCATAACTCCTAATATTTGCCATTTACTAATTATGATGTGCCTAAGTAGTTCTCATTTGTAGTAGGTATTTTAAATGCTGCAGCTGTCCTAGTTTCAAGCTAACTGCTGGTGACTTTTTTTTTAATGTCTGAGCATTGAGTAGTATCGGTGATTTTTGCAGGTTGGCATTAAGTGCTTGCCTCATACTGTTCTTCATTAGAAGGGTTTTGATATAAAGGTCCCCAGTGGAAGCAGAAATAGTTAGATTTGGCAGAGGAGCAGCAGTGCTGGAGAACACATATTTTCAGTGAGCATTGGTTTGTGGCATAAACTCGTGCCGAGTCAGCGAGGGCATACCTAGTGGTTGGTGATGTGGAGCACTTTTTGATTTGTTCATGCTCTACTCGTCCTTTTTTTAATCCTTAGGATTTTCCAACGAATATATAAGAGGGGAAGTGTGGCTGTCTGAAAGGTAGCAGCCTGGGCAGCAGCTTTGCTAGCTTCCCAAGCGGCTTGTGGGGAAGGAAAAGGCAGGGTGGTTTTTTCATGGGCCATTTTGCTGCTCCAAGGGCCAGTGTGATGGGACCGTGCAAACTAGTTTAAGGCCCCACAGATGTTATAAGGCCATTGACCTTATATTCTGATAGACCTCCCTGCCAAAGAGAGCACCAAGAATGCAAGAAAACTGGTAATAAAAAAGAACTTGTAAAGTGTAAGTTAGGAAGCAGGGTCTGTACTTGAAGGAAAAAAGGGAATTATGCAACTCAGAACAATTTAGGTGCTTTGCAAGCAAGGAAAGCCTGTTAACTCGGTCGTCTGTCCTCCTAGCATTTCATTTTACCTTGAATTTTACCTGTTGTTTTTTTTTCTTTTTTTCTTAATCCCATTTCTCAATCACCTTCACTAGGGACAACTCCAGCTGTGACTTGACAGCTGCTACTGTCTTCTCCAGCATGTGCTGCCAGAAATCCCAGTTGATTCTAGGGCTTAAGGCACAGAGCTGTCTATTTTCTGTATTTCTTCTTGCTATAAAATGATACATATTAATATTAATAATGGTCTTTCCAAATTCAGAAGCCTATTGCAATTATATTTTTTTAAACCTCTGTTTTTGGCAGTATGTCCTGGCAGTAAACACGGCTTATGAGCGTGTCCCAGAATATGGGCAGTGCTTTAGGGTTAGGTGCAGCGGACAGTACCCAAGTCAGGAACCAAATCCTTGAACTCTTAAGGAAGCTTGACTGTAAGTGAAAGCTTTGAATACAATCTTTGCACTTCACATCCTGTGAAATAATTCCTTCTGCCTTGGAAGAAGACTGTGGTGCCAGGGGTACGATGTGCTGCAGGTCCTTCTCGTACTGGACTTTGGCAACCAGCAACAGCTCCTCCTGCACAGCGCTAATGTGGTTACATATGTACTGAACTTACTTCTTGCTTCTTAGCCATAGGCTCCCTTTCTGCTGCCTAGAAGGCAAAACGCTGCTGCTGTTAGAGGCAGCATCAGACCTACAGCCTCTCTCTCTTTCTTCCAGAAGTTAAAAAAAAACCCACAAACCACCAACCGAAACCCAATATTTTTCCTTTTTTGCCCGCTCCTTCCTTTGCATTTCTCACACCCTCATGCTGAGCCTTGGCTTAAAACCCTAAGAGTTGAAAGTCAAAAAGTTGGGAAAAAAAGCTGATCTAGGAGTCTTCTGACTGGATCAATGGAGCAAAAGAACAGGCTGAAGTTGCACAATTGTGAGTTAGGAGAACTTAGCTGAATATGCTGTGTCAGGGTCTTGTACCACGCAATTATTTTCAGAGGTGCATAAGGCAAATGCTTTTCCAGACTTAGGAAATTCCTTTATTGGTGAATTTTAAAATGCTGTTTTTGTTTTTTTTTTTTTAAACAAAATTGTTGATAGCATTCAAGTAGTGATGAAATTCTTGTGGTTTGTTTTCTTTGACTCATTTTTCAGATGTTATTAGATAAACCCTTTTCAGTATTTGCCTTCTGTGAGCACCAGAATTTCTTTTCATGCCTTCAGTTGCATTTTCTGCAGTATGCATGCTCAACCCTGCCAGGCCCCCAGAGCTTCTTAAAAGGAGCTGAGTGGCAGTGGCCATCCCTGCAGCCTGCAGGAGCCCAGGGTGCCGGAGCCCTGGAGGAGAGCTCAGCTCCCTCCACGGCAGTCCCGTGCGTGTGCACTGATCTAGGCTGACATTGGAAGAAGCTGCTTGCTTGGATCAGCATGAATGTTATCTGTGAGCCTGTATGGGGACAGCTCAAAGTGCTGATAGTGTTTAAAACCCTCTAGCCCAGCCTGTCTGGACTGTACATTCTTCTGATGAGTGGATCCTGCCTGCGTTCCTTCATAAGGGTGGGTTGGGAAAAACCCAAGGAACTTGCTTTCATCATTAGGGGTGCAAGCTGCGTTGTTTCCAGGACTTCAGTGGGGTTAGGATCAGGCTTGTCTTATGCGCTTTGTTAATTGGCAGTATGAATTGGAAGGCTCTGTGTTAGGTTAAAGAAATAAAAAGGTAGGCCCTCATTTTCAGGCTGGAATTGGAAAAATGATTCTCTCGCGTCAGTCCCTTGAGCTTTTACAGTCTAATTCAAGAGATTCTTTTTTTTCTTCCTTTTTTCTCCCCCTTGCTAGGTCATGGAGACCCTTTGTATTCCATTTGCATTGTGTTATCTGTCAGGGACTTGGACTTGTAGCTCTGTACCAAATTCAGCACTAACCATATGGCAGATACCTTGCAAGCTTTTGTTCGTTTTTCATGTTTCAGGTTTTTTGACAAGTAAATTTGGTTTCATATTTATACCCATGCCAGGAATAAATCAAATTAGTCTGAAATTAGCCTTTGCTCTTACAATGCTTTGCACATTTCTAATATTAAGGAGATAAGGAAGGAGATGAGCAAACCTGCTTTGAAGATGAGCTGATTTCCATAGCAGGCAGAGTGACCTACTTAAAGGGAGGGGGAGAGCGAGCAGAGTCAAAAATGGGCTTTTTATTTATTTATATATTTTTAAAGTATCTATGTCTGTGCTCCCCTGGCTGAGCCCTCTCCTGACACTCACCTGTCAGAGGGTTGAAGAACTTAGAGCTGAAGAAACATTGTTTGTCCTTCAAGAGTCTCCTTTGTATTAAAAAGATTCATGTTGGGGTTGCACCCAGGGTAGAACTGCGCAACTCACTGAGGAGGCATTTGGTGGATGACAGTGTTCAGACAGAGATTTGGGGGAATGTTAATCACATTTTAACATTTGTAGGAGATCCACTTCATTGTTTCACTTAAACGAGAAGGAGCAGCGTGCCAGGCTTTGGTGGTCTTGAGCATCAAGTTCAAGAGCACAGCATGTTTGGGAACATCCTGACGGAGAATTGCCAAATGGCACAGCAGATCCCCCAGTAGGTGGGTTGGAGCAGCAGATGGGTGATGAGGTACATTTGCTTCTGTTTTATACTGTGCTGCTTTTGGCTAAGATAGAGTTAATTTTCTCCATAGTAGCTAGTATGGGGCTGTGTTTTGGATTTGTGCTGAAAACAGTGTTGATAACACAGGGATGTTTTCATTCCTGCTGAGCAGGGCTTACACAAAGCCAAGGCCTTTTCTGCCTCTCACCCCACCAGTGAGTGGCCTGGGGGGCCACAAGGAGCTGGGAGGGGACACGGCTGGGACAGCTGACCCCAACTGACCCAAGGGATGTCCCACACCATATGTCATGCTCAGTGTATAAAGCTGGGGGAAGAAGAAGGAAGGGGGGGACGTTTGGAGTGATGGCGTTTTGTCTTCTGAAGTAACTGTTACGCATGATGGAGCCCTGCTTTGCTGGAGACGGCTGAACACCTGCCTGCCTATGGGAATCATAGAGCAGTTTGGGTTGGAAGGGACCTTTAGAGGTCATCTAGTCCAACCCCCTGCAGTGAGTAGGGACATCTTCAACTAGATCAGGTTTCTCACAGCCTCATCCAACCTGACCTTGAACGTTTCTAGGGATGGGTCATCTACCCTCTCTCTGGGCAACCTGTTCTAGTGTTTCACCACCCTCATTGTAAAAAAATTTCTTCCTTATATCCAGTCTAAATCTATGCTCCTTTAGTTTAAAACCATCACCCCTCGTCCTGTCACAGCAGGCCTTGCTAAAGAGATTGCCCCCATCCTTCCTGTAGTCCCCCTTTAAGTACTGAAATGCTACAGTAAGGTCTCCCCGCAGCCGTCTCTCCTCCAGGCTGAACAACCCCAGCTCTCTCAGCCTGTCCTTGTAGCAGAGGTGCTCCAGCCCTCTGACCATTTCTGTGGCCTCCTCTGGACCCGCTCCAACAGGTCCATGTCCTTCCTGTGCTGAGGACCCAGAGCTGGACGCAGCGCTGCAGGGTGGACTCACCAGAGCAGAGCAGAGGGGCAGAATCACCTCCCTTGACCTGCTGGCCACCCCTGCTTTTGCTGCGGCCCAGGACGTGGTTGGCTTTCTGGTCTGCGAGTGCACATTGTTGGCTCATGTCCAGCTTTTTGTCCACCAGCACCACCAAGTCTTTCTCTGCAGGGCTGCTCTCAATCCCTTCATCTCCCAGCGTGTATTGATATCAGGGGTTGCCCCGACCCATGTGCAGACCTTGCACTTGGCCTTGTTGAACCTCATGAGGTTCTCACAGGCCCATCTCTCCAGCTTGTCTAGGTGTCTCTGGATGACATCCTGTCCTTCTGGTGTGTCAACTGCACCGCTCAGCTTGGTGTCATCTGCAAACTTGCTGAGGGTGCACTCGATCCCACTGTGTCACTGATGAAGATATTAAATAGTACTGGTCCCAATATGGACCCCTGAGGGACACCGCTCATCACTGGTCTCCATCTGGACATCGAGTCATTGACCACCACCCTCTGGATATGACCATCCAGCCAATTCCTTATCCACCAAACAGTCCATCCATCAAATCCGTATCTCTCTAGTTTAGAGAGAAGGATGCTGTGGGGGACCATGTCAAAGGCCTTACCGAAGTCCAGAGTTCCTTGGTTTGCTTTGCTTGTGTGCGCAGCTTTTGCTTTACCTATTAAACTGCCTTTGTCAACCCACGAGTTTTCTCACTTTTGCTCTTCTGATTCTCTCCCCTGTCCCACCAGGGAGCAGTGAGCGAGCGGCTGGGTGGGGCTGAGGTGCCAGCTGGGGTTAAACCATGATGACATACATACTCCTAGTTTGGTAGTCAGGGGATGCATGCAGTTGTATGAGTGTGCTGTCAAATAAACACCAGCTGGGTATACCGTCTGTGGCCTTTTTTTATTTAAAATGGGCTCCCTCAGCAATAATGTACATCTGATTCAGGTCTGGTACCATCTTAGTAGGGGATCTAACTCTGCAAAACAACTTCAGTGTCTGGAAGGCCAATGCTGTCCATGGGGCTGGAGTAAGCAACACAAACACACGCAGTTACAGCTTGTTGCCCTGTCTCTAGTATGGTCGTTTTCTTTAGTGTGAAGTCAGTGTAATGTGCACCCAGATCAGAGTGACCATGGGTCATATGAGACATCGAAAGGCATGAATTTATACAGTAAAAGCTGATCTGTCAATCCCAGTGGTTTTATAACTTGTTTAGAGAACCAACGCTCACTTGGCTGCTGAAGGCTGGCTGCGCCCTGCTGGTGCTGGTTTCTGGTCTGCAAGCTGTGTTTGTATCTTAACTTGATTTGCATCATTTGCAAAATAATTTACATATCCAGGAGTTGAGTTGGGTGCAGCTCATGCATTGCAAGAAACTCTGGTCATCTGAGCTTTCACATGCTCAGAAATTGATAGATACTCCGCTCTTGCTTTTAAAGTGTTGTGATGTCCTGATAGGCAGAAGGGAAGGATAGGTTGTTGGTCTGAACTTCTGACTGAGACAATCTTGTATGAGCTGATCATCTTAACAAGTTTATGTAGAGATGAAGATTCGTTCTTTTAGTCAGAGAAGGTACTAAAAAGCTTTCTTTGCTCACCTAGCATAGTGATAAATATTTTGTAAGAACAGTGTGTGTCTGGTTGTCTTTGCCTGAAATCTTTATTTCTTCCAGTACCTGAGTGGAACAAGATGAAAATGTCCCTGCCCTGTGGGTAGCTGCATTTCACTGGAGCCATATGTTGAGTTTGCAAAGCCCAATGGGAATTTGGCAGGATCTATGAACTGAGTTAAAAATTAAGAACTGATGAGTAGGTGAGAAAAGACTGCTCACAGCCACCTCAGGGCATTAATGCTCCCATAACAACTTTGTTCTATGCAATTATTGTCCCCTGTTGCTTTTTTAATAGCATTTCTTTTTTCTTTGAGTCAAAACTCAGCTCCTTTCAACTTCCATTCTTCACTAAGAATAGTAAATCTGAGAAGTCTAGAGGAAGTCTTGTGGCCTGTTTTAGAAGTTTTATATGTTTTAAGTAACATGTAAAATAGAAGTTTATTGTCCCTTTGCAAAGAGGAAGGTATGTCAAGTTGAGCTGTCAGAGTGATGTGGAAAACAGCTGCTCCACTGCCTAACGTATCACCTGGTTGTGTTGTTCCCCAGCCTTTACCCCCTGGGCTGCACTGTGCAGGGACTTCTGAGTGGCTTCTTAGTCCCTCTGTGGGTCTAGCAAACGGTAGACTTTTAACTACGTCATATGGAGAAGAACATTTGTCAAGACCTTTGAATCAAACACTTTATTCCAGTGGAAACACTTTGCAAAGAACATGGGGGTTCTCTGGGAAGCACTAACTCACCTGCATGCAACTGAGCTGGGCAACGTGGCCAAGAAAAAGTGGTTACAGCAGCAGTGGGAGAGTGGAGAAGCCACGGAATCACACGTGCAGTGGCCGGCAAGGGCTTGTGCCCCTTGGCAGTCCTGTGGTTGTGTGAGAGCGTAACTTCCAAACTTGGCCAAGCCAAGGGACCACCTTTTCCAGCACTACCAGTAGCAGAGCTTTGGGGAAAGACCATGGGCAGCCTTCCTCTTGTCTTTTAGCAGGTTGTAAACTTGCTACCTGGTAACTTCTTAGGTGCTCCTGACTTCTGGGGAGGTGCAATGAGTAACTGTATCTTGCTTTTTCTTTTTATTATTCAGCATTGCAGAGTTCTGTCATGTCCTCTGAGCTCATCTGCCTTCTTTCCAGGGTGAAGAGTCCTAATTTATTTAATTTCTCCTATAGAAAAAGCATTTTTTAAATCTTTGATAGCCTATTCCTTTGTATTGCTAGACTTTTTCTATTCTCTTGTTTGTTTGTTTTTAACTGGAGATGATTAGAGCTGCACCCAGTATTCTGGGTGTGAAAGCAAGGCCCAAAGTAAGGAGAATACGTGGGCCAGACACTGGCAAAATGGCATCAATATTTGCAGGAAAGTCAAAGGCATTCCTTTATATATAGTTGGCACTATTAATCGTAGAATCACAGAATCATTAAGGTTGGAAAAGACCTCTAAGATCAACCCAACACCCCCAGGCCTCCTAAACCATGTCCCGAAGTGCCACGTCTACATGTTTTTTGAACACCCCCAGGGACGGTGACTCCACCACCTCTCTGGGCAGCCTGGTCCAATGTCTCACCACTCTGTCAGTAAAGAAATTTTTCTAATATGCAATCTAAACCTCCCCTGATGCAACTTGAGGCCATTTCCTATCGCTAGTTACTTGGGAGAAGAGACCAACCCCCACCTCACTACAACCTCCTTTCAGGTGGTTGCAGAGAGTGATAAGGTCTCCCCTCAGCCTCCTCTTCTCCAGGCTAAACACCCTCAGCTGCTCCTCATCAGACTCGTGCTCCAGACCCTTCACCAGCATGTTTAAAGGGGTCCAGGCCTCAGGTGGATGGTTTCTCATACCCTGGATTGAATGGCTCTAATGCTTAGAAGTCCTCCTCTTCCTACCCTCTTTCCTGCAGTGGCTTGGGTACTGCAGAAGGCAACACTGGAAGCTCCTTTCAGTCTACCAAATCTTTGGGCTGCTTAACAGGGTCTATGGAGTCTCGGTGTACCAGAAAACAGAAGTGAGGTTCTTCAAGCTGAACCCGAAGTGACATGGACTGTTTGAGCCACGTGTGGAACTTTAAAACATTAATTTTGTTAGTATCAGGATTTATGGAGTTCTTGGGAGCTGATGGTACCCCCCCACCCCCAAGGATGTGTCTTACCTGTTGTAGGTGGGGTTGCAGATGGATCTTCCCCTTCCTCTCTGAATGTGCATGTTGTGGAAGTTTGTGGAGCTCTTGCTGAGAAAAATTTGGCAAGTCTGCACTTGGTCCAGTCTCTGCTCTACAGCTATTCCTCTTGCGCAGTGATTCTTGCAACTCAGTCTTTTCCAGTCTCACATGATGGACACTCTTGTTACTGTCAGAAACCAGTAAGGCTTTGATTTTTTTTTTTTTTTGGTAGCAGTTGTATTTAATGTGTACGGTGATATGATGCACTTCAGATTTGTGCGTGCCGCTGCTGCAGAGTATAAACAGGCTAAACTGAAATGTAAAGCATAAGACACTTTACAATGCAATTCTGTTTCATTAAAAGAAGTTGTGTCTATGGTGGGAATTTAACAATTCCTTTCAGAAGGATTTATTTTAATACAGTATTTTTAAAAGCCTACTTTAACTGGCTGAATTGTTGGAGAGCTAACAAGGCAATGCTTTCTTAGCCATTTTGCCATTTGACTGAATGGTAAAACAGGTAAGTTAAGCTTTAATAAAAATCTTATTTTTACAGAGCACTTAGAGAATTAAGTAGTTCAAAAATACCAGCTAATTCAATCTTGCATAGCCCTGTGTGGCCAGTTAGAGAGGGGTGTAAACTGAGGGGTGGGTATTTGATTTACGTGACTGAAGTCTCAGGGCCCGATTCAGCATCAGTCTCTCCCTCCCCTTAGTACTGGTACCCGTGCCTGTGCTGTCTGCCAAGTGGGTCCGCTTTGAACCTGAACGATTTACAGCCTGGGGTGCTCGTGTCTGGGTGCAGGTTGTTGTCCTGAGTCCTGCCGCAGGGGAGCTTAGCCCTGGGGCACTTTGTTCGCTCTGCCTTGGTCAGGTATAAGCCAGCCCCAGCCCAAGCTGTGGCAAGATTAATGGTTGAGGATGCAGAGATAACACATGCTGGTCACAGGCTGTAGCTTTTTGTACGCTTGTGAATCTGGTCTTAACCTTGCAGTGCTATAGAGCCATCAGGAAAGGTTAGTGGGGAAGGGGGTAAGTCCTGCTGCCCAGCTACTCTGCAGGGTAGCTCTGTAGTGCCTGAGTATTCAGAAGTAAGGCACCCTGGTGGGATGCGTGTGCTTGCACCATATGAAAACATTTGCGGTCAAAAGGTTGTTATTCCAGCAGTGTCCGCACCGCTCAAGGAAAGAGTCCAAAAACTTGCTCAGGTTCACTGGCATTGACATAAAGGAGAGGTTGTGAAGGGCAGGATATTGCCCAATTAAAAGCAGTTACCAAGATGGGATGTTTTATGCTCACCAGAAAGCCTGTTGAGAAGGGAGAGGTAAGGAGTGACTCCGGCTCGTGTCAGGATTAGCTCTGGGAAAGGCTGGCCTGAAAACAGGACTTGGGCATTGGTACCAACTGGAAGATACCCAAAAAGGGAATCCAAAATCAAAGGTGTTCCATTGTTTGCTGTTATATATCTGTCTTCAAATAACTGGTAAATGAAGTCTTGGATTTTAGTATTGTAGCCGCTTGCCTTTAGCTGAAGACAGTTTGCTATGGATAATGGCTTCAGATGGCTGGCAAACCATTTTCAAGGTCTTTGGGGTCCTAAAGCAGCAGTGACTATTTCTCGCAGTGCCCAGAACGTTAATCTGAAATCAAAGGTAGCAGGGATGTTATGGGACACTGTGAATTGGTTTTGTTTGAAAGCTGAGGCATTGGTGAGATGTCTCCTAGGGATGCGATTTAATCCTTGACACACCAGTAGCTGAAGAATAAGTCTCCCCACATCATAATGCTTCCTTTGGGTCAGCAGACTCTCTGCTTCTCACCGTCTTTTCATTTGGTTATTCTGCTTTGTGGTGAGGTTATAAAATACAAAGATTAAGCCTTGCGCTTTGAAACCTAAAGCACTTTCATTATCGGTTGCTCCATGTGGGCAGTGGGCAAACCGGGCTGAACCGGGTGATAAATGCCTCAGAGTTTCTGTCCTCAGTGTTTGGTAGCTGGCAGAGTTCAGCTCCAGGGAGGGAGAGCACAAAAATAGTTGAGCAATGATGATGATGATGATAGTGTCCTTTTTTCAGACATGCTTGTCCATGGCATAGGATAAAGATATTCCCATGGGTATGGCAATATAAATAAAAATAGCAGAGCTCTTGGATCCAGTTGTGAGAGATGGAACAGATGGGCCCTTGTGTGCAAACAGAGCACTTTCTGCATTCGCTGGCACAGCAGCCAGTGCGTCTGTTGTAGGAGTGGAGCTTCAATAATGCCAGACCCTGTAAAAGCCCTGGAAAATTATATTTTTCTTGAGAAAATTAATTAAATAGTTGTTTTTTCTAATACATGTAGACTGACAACTTGTGCTGTTGCAAATAAGGCTCAGTGATGCAGAACCTCCATGATTTCTTCCCTCTTCCTCTTGTGAAGCTCCTGCGGTTCTCTTGTACTGAAGGGCAGCAAAAGCACAATGCTGCTGCCTCTGAGCTCTGCCTGCCTGCGAGAACGTGTATCGCTTTCCTTGTGCATGCGCTGAAGAGAGGTAGCAACTTTCTGGAGCCATGGAATGGAGAAATAAACAAAAACTGACAGAGAGATCTGATCTTGTTGTGGAAAAAGGATGGATGCAGCCACTTCAGAAGGGTTAGTGAGTGGCTGCTGGGATGCCTCTGAGCAAGGCTGCGTCATATGAACTGAAGCTGTGCTGGCTGGGACGGCTGGACAGGGTAATTCATCTGTACCTATGGAAGAGAGAGGAGGATAGTTTTAAGGGCTGCTGTCTGCGATAAACTGAGAGAGAGCATCTCTCTTAGGGGCAAGAGGAGGGGGCAGGTTTGGAATTTGAAAAATAATTCTTGTATCATGTTTCTGCCCTTAAAACCATTTGAACTGCACTTTGCGGCTCGATGGGACCTTGCTCATGTGGTTTTCTAAAGAGATGCAGGGAGGGGTGTTTCTAACAGATCTCGGAGCCAGAAGAGGGGATTGATTGATATCAGTTGAGCACCTCTGGTTCTGATGTGCAAGTAGAGGGGCAAATACTCCAAGTAGCTTGTTGCAGTTGAGCCTTCCTGAAGGGTAAAAAACTAATGCTGTGCAACATGTAGACCTCAAAGTAGAAAGGAAGTGGAACCTTTGGGATGCAGCAGAGTCCAAAATCCTCTCTGAGTTTGGAGGTGGAGTGTTTTTGGGGGTTTTTTTGTTGTTTTTTTGGGGGTTTTGCTGGGGTTTTTTTGTGGTGTGTGGTGGGGTTTGTGGGGTTTGTTTTTGTTGGGGTTTTTGGGAGGTTTTTTGGTTGGTTTTTGTTTTGTTTTGCTTTTCTTTTTTTCTTTTGCAACCGCTGTAGACTAGCTTGCAGCACAGCACTGCTCCTAAAGGGAATACAACTGTCATGGTGCAGTGTAGGCAGGATTTAACTCTCAGTTGAACATCCCTGCTTAAAAAAAAAACCCAACAATTCATAATGATAAATGATGGAGCTAATTCTGTACAGAAGCAAATGTAGAAAACTGTCAGAAAGGAAATCTACACTTAAGGTCTGTAAAATCAGGGTTTTTTTAATGTTTTAAAATTTCCTTAGTACCTATTGTCCAAGAATGGCTTGATAATTGCTTTCACTTGCTGAATTTTTTTTGTCTGGATGTGGTGTACCTGGGAGCTTTCGATCTGTACCGAGCCTGTGATAAGCAGCTTCCTTTTGGCAAGAGGTCTCTGCATTCTTCCCACTGCTTGCTTTTTATGGCTTAATTTCTTCAGCTTTGCCACAGTCTGATTTCATTTTACGGCTTGCAGCATGAGGTCCCCAAATCATTTACGTTGGTTAAGCAAACATCTATTTCTGGGATTGATGTTTTAATTTAATAAAACACTTTCTAATGGGGGTCAGCTGCAGCCGTGAATTTGTAATGAGCGTTTGTTGGAAGCCCTGTCGAATGGCAGCATTTAGCACCAAGCGTGTGAGGGTGCTCGTTCCAAGCCTCTGCAGATGGGTGATTTGTTGGAGGGACTTTGCATGGCTTGCGCTCCTCGCCGCGCTGCTTGTGTTGGATCAGCCGCTCACACTTGCGCTGCCTGAGCCCCTGTGTTTGCCCTTTCGTGTAGTCTCAAGAACTGTACAGGACTAACACCTGTACGAAGAAAGGGGTATTGGAGGCTCGGTTTTGGACATGGTCCCAAATGGAAAGAGCAAATATGTATGCAAAGGAGTTGCATATTAAAAGGTACTAGGAGCTCAACTAAGGGATGCTATTTTGTAGCACACATGGGAGATTGTGCTCTGAAATGTTTCAGAATATTTAGATTCAGATTACAGCAAATGGAGCACCCAGACGTAGGTGTTGCTTTCCTGTGTAGCCCCCAGGAAGACCCCCGGACCAACTGTTGTTGACGGCTAGCTTGGCTCATGAAAACAGGTCCGGGGCAGAAAGTCAGAGATGCCCGAGAGCACCACATATCAGCTTGGGATAATTGACCTGTCGCTTAGCATCAAACGTTTTCTAATCATTTGTGAGGGTTAGAAAAGCCTGAAGACACAGATTGCTGGTCCAAGACTATGTTTACGTAGTGTGTGTGTAAGCCAGGACACAGGATTTTTGTTGAGTCTGTGTCTAGTGAAGTTAACTGGGGACTTGTTTGTTTGCTAAAGCAGCACAGAGTGATTCCAGGCTGCTGGCTCTGTTCTTGGCCCTCAGGATACCAGACAGAGTCATCTTGTATAAATTATGTAAGATACATATGTTAGTTTGTGTATTCTTTCAGTATGTCCTTTCCCATCTTTGCTAATCTCTAGTAAATCAGTGTTTTGGGAAAGAAAACAGAGGCATGAAAAATCTCATAGTAATAGGTTTTTAATAAATTCTCCCTTGAGCCTTTCATTTCATTCTTCACTTTAACATGCTCTGTCCTACTGCTAGTCACTTCTCTTTGGGTACCATTTTAAAGTGTACATCCTTTGCCAGAATTTCCAGATAGATTTGGGATGGAACACTAAGCATCTGAATAAATTTTGTGTTCTTTCTCCCCTCACCCCCAAAGAAAACTCTGACTTTTTTCCAGAAGATGGAAATGAATTTCTAGTGCAAGCCTTCTCTTCTCTAGTGCAAACCTTCTATTCCCACCCCGTTAAATTAATTTGCTTAGCCATCTCCCTGCCCACTCTGACCAGGATATCTCTAGTGAGACTTGTAACCAGTTCATTCTTATGGGAGTGCTGCCTTCTAGGTTATAAAATTCCCCATAAACTCTGATTTTATTCTAAGATGGCTGTCAGGGACCCATCGGACAACACAAGTTTTGTTGGCCTGTGTTAAATTTCAATGGGTAGCTTTAATTGGTGAGGTTTTACACCTTCCTAAGCCCTGTTGACTCGCTGCAGTCGCTTGTTATGGGTGATGTGTCATGCTGTGCTTGCCCTGGTTTTTCTGCTTTTCCTTGAGAGGTCTGTCACCATCATATTTGGACCACACATATGGTCTAGTGTGGCAGCTCTAATGGTCAACACCCATGCAACCTTGACTAGCAGTGTTATACTTTAAATCTTTTTTTCTTCACTCTTTGTGTCGTCTTCGTTCTCCTTCCTAGTTCTCTTGCTCTTTTTTAAAATATATATATATATTTAACACTTCTCCCTTTCTTTCCAATTGATTGTTGGAGTTGTGCTTTAGCACCGGTCTACAACATGACTTAAACCTCAGCAAATGGACAAGAGTACCTGTCCTGAAGTATTAGGGAGCTGTAACTGTCGGTAGGGGTGGTAGGGAGGAGGGATAGGAGCAATGTGATGGCAGAGGTCAAGTAGAAGACATCAAGATCCAGACAGGAGGACACCTAAGCCAAAGCTGCGCTTGTCAACAAGCGTCATAATTCTTTTGGTTGGTTTAGCTGGTGTTGGTACCCCAAGTTATGTAAAAGGCTCTGGATGCTTAATGTTACCGTCTATTGACCACCCACAGGCACCTGTTCTTCTCTAAAAATGTTGTCAATAGCTTCCAGCAAAAAAATATGCTCCACTTACGGCTGAAGCTTTGCACATAAATAACTTGTTAAGAGCTGTGGGAAACCTCCAGTTGTAACCATCATCCTCTGATTGCAAGGAGTTGACGCTTTCCTCTGTTTGCCTTGTATTTCTCTATTAAGGACATATGATTATCCTGTAGCAAGTGGCATTGCTCTGCAGAGAAATCTATGCTCAATATCTCCAGCCTTAACCATTATCATGAGAAGAATGGATTTTTCCTCTTCTGTGTATTAAGGACATGTTGTGACTTTGTGGAATCACTGCAGGAGTAAATGATGTATGAAATGAGAAATCTATGCTCCGTGTGTGCAGACACAGCCAGTGCTGTAAAATGTTCAGCTCAGATGCAGCCAGAAAAATCTCTGAAGTATCCAATGTGACTCCTGGTTCTTCCTCTAGTAAAGCATGTTCCACCAGGTTTGGCTTAAATTTTTTCCTGGTGCCCTCACAAGTCTTGATCATTACAGAGAGAGGTATCCGTGCCAAATGTGGAGAGCACACTGCGTGCACGTGATGAGACGGTTTGCCTTGAAGCTTGTAGTCAAGGACGGATGCTCGTTAGCTTGGGAGGAAGTTTCTTGTTCCTTCAGAGTCCCTAACCCTTATATATTAAAGCCCTTATATAAAACTTCCTTTTGTAGATGTCTCACCTTCCTCTTTTCCCCAGACAGCTGAGCTGGACGAACTGAAACTGGCAGGTGTTATGTGGAATTAATGCCCAAGTGAGTCTTGGAAAGTTTTGCAGTTTCCTGGTTTTTATTGCCATATGTGGATAAAGCCTAAGGCTGAGGTTAAATCTACGTACTGGCACACAGCTGTCCTTCCTCTGGCCCCGCATCCTCCACCCTTATCTCCCATAGGAGACCATGTGCTTCCCTTGCAGAGAGCTTGCAGCTCAGAGCAGCATTTGGGTGAGGGTGAGAAGCTGATGGCCCATGGCTCGTGCTGGTTTGATGACCAATGTCCAAGCTGCGTATGGAAAATCAGCCATTGCTGCCAAAGGGCTCATTAAGGCACTACCTCCAGTTACAGTGGTTGCTGGCTTGAGCCTATGAGTGCGTAAGGCGATGGTATGTTAGTTAGCTCAGACCCAGTTTCTCCATCACTACTTTTGCTGCTTTGTAGACTTTTATCCACAGCACTTCTCTGTTGTCTAAGAGAGATTATGGGGCTTTGAGAAAAGAAAGAAGTACTGCAAGTGGTGAGCTTGTGACTCATTCCGTGCATGTTCAGTACTAAAAGATGGGAAGTAGCACGGGAAAGAAGATGGTTACTAAAACTAAACTAATGGAAGGGAGTTCAGTTGGGTGAAAAATGCAAGGAGGTCTTGTGAAAACTTCAAAAATTTAAATGTCAGATTTAAGAAATTTTAGAGGAAAAAACCCAAGCTCAGTAGCAACTGTAGGAAACAAAAAAGGTTCACATTCAGTAAAAGGGTGCAAAATGTTTTAGTGGTCATTTCTGTGCTTCGGTGTATGGATCAGCCAAAAAGCATGTACTTTTTACATTGAAAAATGGCAGCAACAGGAGCCTACAACCTCTTATGAGGTAGGATCACAGGGCTAAAAATATAGAACTACATGTATTCTCTAAAACAACCTCACCTCCCTTTGTGGAAAAGGAGACTCTGTAGTTCAGTGCGAATCTCTGTAAGATCCTTGCAGATAATTCAGCTGGAGAACAATTTGGAATTACTCACTCACAAAGGACATTTTTCTTCCCATCTTTAACAGCGAGGCAGAATGACTGAGAGATAACTCCCTTGGATTCGTACCAAGAAGCTGCATCAGTGTTCCTGGGAGAGTGCCTGGAACTTGCAAAAAATGTATCATCTTCTTGGCCAAGGCTAGATGAGTTACCATTCAACACAAACTGTACCTCTCTGTGCTGCTCTAAGTGGGTCCTTCTTCCTACCATAGTAATCGAGATGAACCCTTTCCCCTCTTCAGACTTCCTGTGTGACAGATAGGTGACATTAACCATTGGGATGCTTCAGATCTGCTTCACCTGCTCCCCTGGTTCAAGGTGGTGTGAGGGATTGCATCTTGCAGTGGCAGTAACCATGTTGCCTCCTGCTCTGGCTGCTCTTTCAGCCCTCTGTCGTGCCTCCCCTGCATCCCTCTGACCGTGGTCCCCAGGTGCTCTCCTTGCTGTGCCACATTTGATGTGGGGCTGAGACAGAGCAATGCTAACTACTACTCCACTGTGGTGTATTAGAGATTCTCTAAATGGTGCTTTTCTCCATCAAAATGTTAGGTGCAGATAATACGGGTACGGCTGAACTCTCGGCAGTCTTGCAAACACCTTGCCTGCTGTTTTTGGTGGTGATTTCTTGCTGCATTTGTCATGTGTGGGAAAAGATGATGGTGTTCTGTGCCATCAGCTCCTTAACTGTCACCCTTAGTAAGTCTCTGCCAGGAACAAATAAATCTAAGCCAGGCAAGGGGAAGAGATGGAAGAAAAGTAATTTTTTTTTTTTTTTTTTTGGTTATAGCACTAATGTGGCCCTTTTTGCTTTGCTGTGCATTTAAGGCATGTTTGTTCGGCTAGAAGACGTTCTTCAGCAGTTGCAGAATGTGGCTGTTCACATGAGACCTGTAGCAAGGGTACCTGGCAGTTCTTTCAAGGTTGTTCTTCTAAATTTTAAATCACAGATCTATATGATTTTCCATTGAAAAAATAGCTTTATCAAGAATTCATATGGGGGCGTCCAGCAGGCTCTGAGAACAGTTTAACGTAGATCCTCACACCATCTGATCTCTTACCAGGGACTGTTCTACAGAGTTGCAAGATTAGCTCTTACGTCTTAAAAACACTGGAAGTGCATCTGTCTCTGTGTTCATCTGGAGGTCGGTTTTTCTTTCTGTGCAGCATGTGGTGCTCTTGGTATTTTTGTGCTGCCATTTCATCCTTGACCTTCTTTGCCTTTGTGTGTTGAAAACAACTGAGTTATCTTCCAGCTGCTATTTTCTGTGCTTGAACCCCTGTTCTGCTGCTGTTGAGTGAAACCCAGTTTAAAACGTCTTCAGTTGTCCTCTGTGTTTCTGGGGAGAAACAGCTTGTGTAGGGCTTTTACCAGCACAGCAGCCACTTGCAACTGGCTCTTGAAAGAGCATTTTCAAGAGTGCCATATCCACACGTCCCAGTTTGTTCTCCTCCGTGCACTCTGTAGCAGGGTTATTGTCATGTTGAGCTTCCTCACTGATGTTATGCAGCACTTTAACATTTTATATTCCCCTTGCATTGCAATGCCATTATGTCTGCAGATTTTTTTCAACATGACTTGTTGGGTCTGTGCTGGCAGAAATAGCAGCTCAATAACTATCTCCCAGTTAGTTTCCAACCCACCCTACTCTTATCCTTCTGCTCAAATGTGGATTTTTTTGGGTTCCAGACAATATAATATACTGCAATGACTATTTAAGCAGATGATGTATGAGTAGATGGGGAGATGTCTGCCATATGGAGACTTGTGCACCAGTGGGGTGGTGGGCCCAGGGCCGCTGCACTGGTGGGGTGGCATTTCTGGGCCTGATTAGCGATTATGTGCACATAATCATAATAATATGCAAATTGCTTGGGCATTTAAATTTAGTGTCTTTTTGGCAATTTGTATTTTGTAATTCATGAATGCCAGACTTATGCAAAGTTTGCTACAAACACGCAAAGGCAAAAAAGCTAAATTTGCATAGCCTGAATTTTTTATAGACTGCATTAAAACCCAGGTTATTTATTTATTTATCCTGACAGGCTCTGATCAATTTGCCCTCAAAAGCAGTGGCACCATACTTCCTTGTCCTTTAACATAGGAGAAAATCTTTTCAGTGTCATGTGGAGTGTTTGGCCACTAGGAATTAGGTGACAACTGATGACTTCCACTTTGAGAAAGGCACATTTTATTTTTCTCTAGGATGAACCTGTAAAGGTCCTGGTGTAGTGACCAGTAGTGCACAAGGAGGTCTCTGTGAGGCTTTCACTTCACTGTTTTGGGTTTTTGTTTCCTTTTCTTGTTACTGGCTTGTGTTTGTGAAAAATGGTAAGTAGGTTCTTTGGTTTAGGCTTTCGTCACAGTCTAATGGTTTTAGATGCATGTTTTATAGTAAAATTAATAGTCTGCTTTAAAAATACGACCACAGAACTTAACTGTGGTAATATAGTAATGTTTGTAGAGAAATGTAATAAGCTTGTGGTTGAAACCACTGTGCCTGGAAACCTGCAGTGCATGGCTGTGAGCGGGAGCCTTTCTGTCTGGGTTTTGAACCGAGGAGGGGACATGGCTCTCCTGAGTTCCGCAGAATGGTTCAATAAACCTCATTTTGTGACACTGGATAGGACCTCTCCATCAGGGCAAACTGACGGCACTGGAGGTTTGAAGCCCTCTTTAAATGATGCACAGAAAAAGCATTGCGTGGTCTGTAACTGCACAAGCTTCCCAAAGAAATTGATGTCTTTTGTAAGTGTAGCTCACAGAGGCTCATTTTGTGTGTGTGTGTGTGTGCGTGTGTGCAGGCTTGATTCACATGATAAACCCAAGCACATGTTGTGCTATAAGTGTAAATCCTGGAGATCAATGTGCTTCTTTTCCATTTAACAACTGGTGAATGAATGCAGAGCTGCACAAAAGGGAATGGTTAATGATAGTGGTTAAGCAAGATGTTATAGGCAGGTGCGGTAGTTAGATAAGCCAGCAATCCCATGGGCGAGTCTCAGTCCTGATTTATATCATCCTTTGCCAGTAGCTAAACCTTGACTGTCTTTATACTAAATGCCCAAGACATTTTGGGGCATTTAGAAATTGGTTTTGTCTTTATTTTCAGGAGGGAAATCTTCTTATCACCCATGTTCATGGAGCATAGCATTTTAACTGTCTTCCTTCCTCGTTGGGAAGGATAGGAGGAGGCAAGCAGTCACTGTCAGTCCAGCAGCTTTCATATCTAGCTTTTGGTTACGGTATGTGCATTGGGACAGACAGGCAGAGTGGCTGCTGAAAGGCTTAATCTGTTCACATTAACTTGCATACTAACTTTTCCCGAGAGCTTACACAGCTCCCTCTACCCTTTTTCTCCGCTTAATGGCCTCACATCTTTACCCTGTGAAGGAGGGGAGGATTTTTCAACCCACAGGAGATGATGTGCTAAATGATCGTTACTGCATTAAATCTGCAGGCTTTGATTCCTGGCTTGCCAGGCAAATGCTCTTTTCAATGTTTCAGCCACCACGGGCATCTTTTCCCCAGCTCCTCCATACCCCGTGAACCCTCTCAGCTTTTCTCTTACGGCCGTCTCCTCCCGGAGAGGTCTCCAACCAGGGATATGTGCTGGCAGGCAGCGCTAATGGGAGGGTGACCCTGTGTAAGGAAAACACCATGATGGGGATGTGAACTCCTCTCTGGAGCTGAATTTGGGGTAAAGCCCTGGAATAAGGAACTACATTAGCACTTCTGCATCACATAAGGCTTGGGGAGCAAAAGTCATGCACAGAGCAAGGCTTGTGTGTCACTGGTTTTGCAGATGGGGCTGTAGCTAGATTAAGTTGTTGGACCCATAATTTGAATTCTGGCTGGACGGCCTAATGTTCAGAAGTGCTGGATAATGCCATGTGTATGGGCACAGATCAACTGCGTGTTGCATGCCCAGGGTTCGGTTTGGACTCGGTTTACCTGCAGAGTTGATCTGTGCATGAGTGCTTCGGCTGCGTGCAGCTCCTGCTGCCCCGAGCAGCAGCAGAGACTGTAGTCAGATGTGCTGCGGCTCCACGGGTTAGCGGTGTCAGGGCGCCTGGCACGTCGCACCTCCTGATTTGTTGTGCTGTTGTTAATGCTAATGTTGCACTGTTTACATTAACATAATTACATTAACATAAACAAAATATTTATATTAAAGTCATTGCAAGAGAAAAATCACTTTCACCTCCTTATCCTGTCTTGCATCTCCATGTTGCCCAGTCTTTTTCATAATGTGCCTTTTAATCTTCACTTATATTCCTATTAAAAACCCCAGAGATCTTGAAAGTGCAGCTGATAAGGAGTAAGATAACTCATGCTAGAGCAAGAACGGTATCAGTCTTTCAGATACACAAAAAACAAGATTCAGGAGTCTTGGAAAACGTAAGGAGGAGGTTTTCAAGGGCATGGCATTAGGTGATGTCAAGAGGAATTAAAGGCTACATTGTCAAAAGTATCTGTGTGGACTGAAGGCCAAATTTTATCAGAACTCAGTGAGACTTAGGCTTTTACAGAAGCTAGGCTTAGACAGTTGTATGTGCTTCCTCAAATTAAGTTCACTTCATCAGTAGGGCTGCTCAGCAGTGTGTTAAGATAAAAAGATACATAAGTTTCTGCAGGACTGCAATTCTAGCAACCTTTGGAAAATCACAGTGTTTAACTTTCATATATGTCTTTGGAAATCTCTTCTTTAATCTCAGGACACAGCTTGAGGAGCCTTGGTTTAGGTATCCAGTACTAAAAATCTTGGCCTCTCTGTCTGAGGCATACTTTGTTCTCCCAGAAAGCAAGGGCGTTTTACTGTACCAAGACCACAAAGGTTATAGTAATTATAATAAATAATAATAATAGTTTCAGATATTTTTTTTTTCTATTGCTCTTTTCTACCACAGGAGGATCTTAATACATTTTTTGAAACAGTTGCTCCAAGGCAGAAGCGTGTATGTCAAGTTTCACCCTGGAGCAAATTCATATTTTCAACTTTAAAATATAGATTTTCATGGAAATGCTGACAGCCTTCTAATGACGCAGCGCCCGCAAGAGCAAGGAGAATAATGCTTGATGGTCTGGATCTTCTGTGACATTCCGTGTGAGAGAAGAAAGAGATTTGATAAGTCCAGCTACACCAGTCCTGAGTTGTTAGGTCTATTCTGTGTCTTGAAGATGAATGTCAGGAAGTACCTAAGGCAGCCCATTTTCTTTAAACTTCCGCCCTGAGCTATTTAAGCATATTCATATCTACTTTTGCACCACATTACATCTGCAGCCATGTGACCGAGATACTGTGGTTTATACAGAATGCTGAAGCAAAAAGACAGTTTTCAAGCGGCATTTGTTAGGGTATCTTTATTTTGTCCACCTTTTTCATCTTATCTGTGATATCTTGTTAAAGGCCACATTTTTTCATTTGCTGTCCTTCCTCTTAAACTGTTACTTGTTCTTTTATTTGACCCCGTTCAGGACAATTTGAGGAGGTTTTTGCTTGCTCATTTGTTTCTGTTTGGTGTTAATCCTGGCTCTTACATATGTGTTCGAGGTTAAGCAAGTGTTTAATGGCTTTTGTACAACGCAGCATCTGTGTTCCCTTGAACATACAGGTGGGTTGGGGCTTTTTTTTTTTTAATTGAACTCCAGGGAAAGATGCTGTGTTGCATGCGATGGGAATGCTCATGTTTTTAAAATTAAGCACGAATAAGTAGACATAAGTAGCTGCTGAACGAGTGCTTCTGGCTCTGGTCTTGCAGAGGATCTGTGTGCACCGACTCCTGTGTCTCCATGGAAGCCCCCTGGATGTATAGGTTCCATCAGGACTGGCAGGACAGGAGCTCAGGGTGTTGGGAATGGTAGTTTTAGTTAAGTTAGAGAGGAAAAGCAGGGAGAGAGGATCAAGGGTGACATCTTGGGTCACGCAGGACCTTAGTGTGGCCTCGGGAAGGGTCTCCTGCAGCCCACATGAAAGCCTTTCCTCCCTTTAGACTACGAACCTTAAAGATTTCACCAGTGCCTCAGAGACTTATATATGCTCCTGAGTTTTCTCTCCTCCCCTCTCCCTTTGTCCTTTGACCAGAAGCAGAAAATGGTGCAGATGCAATGAAGCACTTCCACAAGTGAGCATTTTGCGTGTGAGTTGGGAGTAGGCACGTACCAGCCACCTGTGCCTTTGCTTTGCTCCCCCATTCATGAATTATACAGCTCTCTTCTTTAAAGTGCTCTTTTCCACACCAAAAATGGCTCCTGGGACACTAATTGTCAGAATTTAGGTTTCCAGGAGCATTAGTGCAGTACCTTCCCTCAGACTTAAATTCACTTTAAAAATCCATTACAGGTCCTATTATCAAGGGCGCTATTAAACCCCTGTGGCATTCATCTCTTTGGTATATACATTAAGTGGATGATCTATTTCCAGACTAGAAGATACTATCACACTATATATCACAAAGCTGCAGGTATTTCCATGCCAGCAGTTAGATACTTGGCTTGATTTGCAAGGATGCTAAGCATATGTAGTTTCCTTCAATGCCAGATATTGTCATATGTCCAGATAAATTTGGTGTATTAAGTAAAGCTCAGATGGATTGTGTTCTCCCGTGAAAAAATTATCAGTCCTCACTGAAAGGAGTGGGTGTCTTTTTCCAGGTACAAATGCAGCAGGTACCATTCCCATGGGGCTGTCTTTTAGCCAGGTATTAAGCTGGCTTTCTTGCCTGTACAAATCTGCCCCAATATTTATTTGTTTCATTGGCCTATAGAAGCGTTTTAAGACCCAGATCCACTTAAGCACATCTTTAGCTTTAAGTTCATTAACAGCCACAAGTTAATGGGACTGTTCACGTGCATAAGGAAAAGCACATCAGGCTACCAAATCACTAACTGCCCCTTCACCCCAACTTAACTATAATTCAGAGTATTTGCAGTTGTTCTCCCAAACCCAAATGTTTCTTAGAAAACCAAGGGTGTGTGCCAAAGCTTTATGGTGAGTTCAGCTCTGAGTTCAGTCCAGGTTGCCAGCAGTATTAATTTTCTCCCCAGGGTGAGGTGCAGGGTGTGATGGGCTCTATGCCTCAGAGTCCCCTGGTTTTTATCAGTTGAAAGCATTTTACAGACATGCTGTTTAGGTTGTAGGGTAGTGTGGGTAGGTGCTTTCTTACCCCCATGCTTGTGGGACATCGGGGGGAGAAAAGGAGGGGTTGCACCAGCACTTAGGACCCCAGACCTTGATCTGCAAGACCTACAGTGAGGTCCCTGCTGTGCCGCAGCCTGGGACGAGTTATGTGGTGCATGGTCACGCTGTGCACTGGGGAGGTGCTGGGCGAGCAGCAGCCAAAATAGCGCTGGCACTGTGCCTGTGCCGTTACGATGAAACTAGTTTTGCACCGTGGTGAGAAAGATGATGTGCTGCACTGGGAGGAGATCCCCGCCCTTGTTCACCACTGCGGTGGTAAATACCTCCAAGGTCAGGCACTATGGGAGCAGCCAGGACCCCACTGGGAATGGGGACGCAGATGGTGTCCGAAGCATCTCCTTTTGTGCCCCCAAGGTCCCTAACGTGCCAGGAGGAAGGATTATCACTCGTTAAGATTCCTGCTGGACAAATTGAGGTTCTGCCTCTTTCCAGATGCCTCCTGTGACCTCAGGCAAGTCATTTGGCTCAGACACTCATACATCATTTAACTTTCCAAATATGATTTAACATTTAATGAAATTGGTAGAAATTGGAGTCTAAATACCCTTAAGCACCCAGCTATAGGTGTTTGTCTGGAAAATCTCGCGGGGTATGCAAATTATGTGTCAGATGCCTAAAATAGAACTGTCATTTGGCCAGAGGATGGAAAACTTTTTTTATATCTTTATATATCACAGCTGGAAACATCCAGCCTGTAAAAGAAATGGTTGGTAAGAGGAGAGACATTAGATAATTTCTTTTTTTGTCAACCGCTTTAACCGTCAGCTGGTTCTGCATATATGTATTTTATATGCAGCACGATTCAGTGCGGCTGGGCTTTTTGCTGTTTGCAGTGAGCTCCATTCACGGTAACAAACACATTTGTGCTGCATCAGTGGGAAGGAAAAATCTGTTGCTTCAAGGCCTTGGGCTGCTGCAGTTTGGTGTGGCACGTGTGAGCATCGTGCACCGACATAAGATGGAGTGGAAATGAGTTAATGGCTCCCAAGATAAATTTGCTGATGTACACTGGTTTTGAAACGTGCAGCTTGTGCTGTGAATGAGGCCGGGGTGTGTTACAGGTTGTGATGTGCTTCAGCAATCTCACGGGGCGATGACATGGGAGATAACTGGGGATGTAGTAATGCTGCTTGGATCTTCTCCAGCAAACATGCTTTCTTGCTTCTGCAGTGCTTTTTCTTTAATCTTCTGCACATTCTTCACCTTTCTTATCTTAATCACATCTTGCTGGCTTTGATAGGCAGTACTCTGATATTATTGGTATTTTATTTAGTATTTGTGCTGGCATGCTAACATTCCACCAGCTAGATCTATTGTATGGCTTGATTTTTCAAGGAGTGCACAGACGTATTGAGATATTAGAAAAATAGCAGTTTTTCCAGGGGAAAATTCACCCTATGAAATTGCTAATTTTCATTCTGATTCCATTGAAGTATCATTTAGTTATATGTATTTTAAACTGAAGTCTGTTCTTTCTTTGCCATTACCTATGTTGCATTTATACTTGCATTGGAAGTTCTGAAATGTTTGTGCCTCAGAAGACTCAGGAAGTCTGCAACTAAATTTATTGCTGAGACAACATAAAAATAGGAAAAAAGCCGGTGAGCTCTGGAAGGCACATAGTGGGCTTCTGCTTGGAGAGCTCGCGTCAGCCTCCACCCTGGCCATTGAGCACGAGCCCTGCGTGCTTGCCTGCTCCTTTTCCAGCAAAACATGCAGAATCCAAAATTAAATGCAAAGAGGAACTAGTAGCACTATTCTTGCCTTTGCCTGCCTTTAATTACTATTATTATTTGTAATGGACCGCATGTTCGAGTCCCAGCGCTGCCACTTCTCCACTCTGTCGTCAGTCTGGTGTTGCAAGGGACAGCAGCAGCAAGGCAGTGAGTGGTGTTACTGCTCCTGTAACACCAGACTGTAAGCCGCTCATCTTCCTGCGGTTGAATGGTTGCCACCTCAAGATTAAAGAAGGATCTTTTATTTTGCAGTGTCTTAACACTTGAAAATGTTCTATAGCCAAGCCCAAGTGAGATGCACAGAAAGATGCAAGAAATCTGCGGTTCCTCCATTTGTCACTTTATCTGTGTTGCCCACTCCTCCATCTGGCTACCTTCTTCGATACTTAACTGCTGCCACTGAGACTTTTATGTTTCTCTACGTACTCGCAGTTCCTGTAAGCGCTCTTTCTCCAGCAGTTAGGGAACTGAAAATGCATATCTTAAGTTTGACTTTATGGGGTGTGATTGATGCCACGTCAGGTGGGAATAAGTTGGGTATGTGTTCTACTGATCTGCTGGCCTGACTCGCTGGTGAGCAGCAGCGCTTGGAGAACCCAAATGTTTCCATGCGTGGCTGTGGTCAGACATTCGCAACTTCCTAAAGCTTTGGCTTTTGAGGCTGAAATTCTCCAGACTTGCCCTGGACTCTCTTTAGTTAATTTATGTATGTGTATGTATGTGGACTGTTTTTTAGACATAAGCAGACTTAGTGAGTCTCCGATCTGAAAGTGATTAAAGCAACTCCTCTGTATTTCTGTAGCAATAATACGATGTGCAGAAATGACTAGGAAAAGGTGAATGATTACTTGCCTCTAACCTTGTTGTTGTTGGGGGGTGGTGGTTCTTGCTCTACCTTTAGCTCACACGACTGGGGATTAAAAATAACCTCAACCCACTACGGTCCAAGACTTTTGAGGCTGCTCAGCACTTTGGGAGGTTAAATGAAACCTAAGGATCCCAGGCTGTTGGGTGGGATTCCGAGAGGTACGTTCATGAGCTCTGTGCAGCACGGATGGAAAGAAAGGGGTGATTAGACTGTCTTCCTTCTCAGACAGCTGCAGACAGCTCTAATGTGTTAGATAACACTGTAGTTCAATAGCTGCATGCTAATACAGACTCATCTATCTTCATTTACTATCCTGCTGCTGTTCTTTCCTTTTCTTTTCTCCTTATATTAGCGTTTTGGTTAGTTGACATGACTAGTTTATCAGCTCAGTAGGACTAGGCCTAGGTATTGTCTGGTCAGGAGACATCGAGAGGGTGCAGCAGGGGTGCCCATGGTGTCAGAGAGCCCTTGAGTTGGCAGCACGCTGGTGTCTGTGTGATGCTGTTGCTGCTGATTGAACTTCGAGCGTTTTAATCTGTGGTCCTGATCCTCTGTGATTGCTAAAGAGCTTTGGGCTCTTCCAGGAACCTGATAGCAGCTCAGCTGGCTGCACTCAAATAACAGATTTTCTACCTAAACCTGGGTGCAGTGTCACTAGGGATTTATTTCCCTTCCTTCTTTGTCGATAGGATATTGCAACCACATGTTGTTACTTCAGTGTGGCTTTATGAAGCAGATTGCTTGAAAGAGTGGTGCTGGAAGGAGGGAAAAATTAGCTTTATGGAGCTATTGTTGGTAGTCTGGGCCATGAGGAATTTGGTAGCTGATGCCAATGAATGGATTTTGTTTAAATTTAACATAATAGCGAATCGTGAATGAAGACATGATGTGCTTATTTTAGATGGGGAACAGTGTCTTTGTTAGTCTGCATATGGGATGAAACCTGAGAAGAAAAGTTACTGTTTTTCCTGGCCTTTAATTGGGATTACCTGAAAAATTTTACCAGAATCTCAGTATTTCTTCCGTTACTAATAGTAGGAAATAGGACTTAGTACTTGATTACTACGACTAGGATATCCTAGGGTTAGACCTCGTGTATGTGTAATGATTTGCAGCTGCTTATTATTTCATTTGACTAATGCACCGACAAATATAGAATTCATAAAGGCCATTTTAATAAACGCCAGAAATATGCACAGCAGGGTCTGGGTTTTTTTTAACATGAAGAGCAAGTTACTTTCTGCAGACAATTACAGGCATGTAACATATGGGGCATTAGGGAATGGGGTCTACAGTTGCCCTGTATATATTTCAAAGTTCATATGGGAAGCATTTATCTTGCTTTTTTGTGGCTAGGCATTCCTGTGCAATCTGCTCTTCGGCACGGATACCAAGGGTCTTGCGGGGCCGCCATGCCCCCCCCACCAACACAGCCCACACACAGCCCTGTGTTTGAGAAATACTTGCAAGTTTGTTGCCTTATGATCTCCTTGTAAGGTAAGAGGTAGGTGATGCTTGGAAATACTGGATTTTAAAGGCATTAAGATTGAAGAATAAGAGAAAATTGTAATTACAAACATGAAGTCCAGTCAATGGGTCAACTTACTGTTGGAAGTTATGTGAGCTTCTCGGACAGTGATACCAAGAAATAGGAACGTGTTGCTCCTCAGATGCTAATAAAAGTTTCTTGCTGGTAATTCGTGATGCACTTGCCTTTCCTTCCTCTCCTACGTTGTGTAACCCAGTAGTAGTCAGCAGATGGGATTTTCTCTCCCGAATGAGATGCAGCTCTTCTCTCCAGCCTTGAAAGGGGAGGGATGTTCATTTTATAAAACACAGACAAGTGTTTAAAAATAAGTCAGTGGAGTGGCAGCCAGTGTTGGCTGGAGATGTGAGTTTTGACATTGCAAAAGATAAAAGCAGATTTGGTAAAATTCTTTTTAGTCCCTGAAGTCTAACCAATACAATAATCGAATCCCATACAGTTTACCGGTCTTGAATACAGCGTGGTTTGTGCTTACCATCTTTTTTTGTTTGGCACTAGCACACAGAGCCCTCAGTCCAGGGTCAGAACCCTACTGAGGCATGTGCAGAGGGTGATAAATTTGTACTGACTAACATCTTCCTGGAGTCTTGCAGTCACCTTAAATATATTGCATTTATTGTTGTTGTCATTAATTATTTGTACCTAGGTAGTGCTTAGGAAACCCAGTCATGTATCAAGATCTCATTGAGTTAGTCTCAGTACAAATAAACAATAAAATGACACACGGCTTCACCGACCTTACAGTTAATGACCTAACTAATTACTCTAACCTGTGCAAAAATTGGAGACTTTTCCCTGAGACCTTTTGAAAAATTAGTAAACATATACTGTCCTTTTTTCTGGCAGATTTTCTCATCCTGACGTTTTTATCTCTGGTCTCGATTGTATGGGAGCACGAGAATAGCCATGCTGGGACATCAAAGTGCAGCCAGCAATGTCCGTTTAGCCCTTCTTTACTTAAAGTACCGTCTAGTGTCCACTCACCTCCTGAGCCAGGGAGTGGGCTGGTATTGAACAGTGCGCACTGGTTTCTCCTGGGGTGTGCAGGCAATCTGCACATGTTGGCCGATAGGAAGGTGAGGGTTACTTTGCGGGGTGCGGGGTGTGGAGCATGTTGCCTTTGTAGCACCTGTGCTGTTTCTCTCTTTCAAAAGACTTGGCCCAGGAACCATTGATTTTTGAGGCTGTTCTAGTTGAAATGAGCACCACATTTCTTACAAGAGTGCATGTATTGAAAGTATGACAGATTATTTGGCCTAAAGGATGTGATACTGGCCTAAATGTATTCTCTCAGGAATCTGACCTTTTAAATAGGATTTTGTTTGTGTGTTTGTTTTTTTAGCAAGTTATTTTCTAGTAGCTCAAAATATATGTGCCTTTCTTGCCAGCATCGTAACTATACCCAGTTTGGAGCTGAAACCTTAAGCAACACATACTTATTATTTTTGTGCTGTATTTTTGTGTATCTTATTTCCCTGTTCGCTGTCCCCCCAGCATAGATCATTAAGTGTCTGTACGCACATAGGAAAAAGCCTGGTTCAAACTGCTGCTTATCTGCCTGGGACCAAAATTAGGTTTGTACCTTCAAGAAGTGATGACAGGTACAAGTAGGTAACAGGGGTGATATGTCACAGAGAAAACTTTTCCTGCATCTGAAATGCAATTCAGTAAGTATTCAGCTCCAAATGGTAGTGACCCTCAGCAAATTGGTCAGTTTTAGATAAAAAGGAATCTGTTTTATGGGTTACTGAAATAAGGTGAAGGACTCCCGTGAAGTCAGACTGCTACGAAGCCATTAGCGACTTAGGTTCAGTAGTTCAGATACTTGTTTTAATCTGTAGAAGAAGGTATGGAGAGTAATTGCCAATATTGCAGTGCCTTCAGGTGCTGTCATGCAGGTTGCAAGCCGGATACCCTTCTACCTGGGGATCCTGACTGCGGCTTGTGAGGCATATAACTTACTTTTACTGACGCAAATTAATCTAATGTCTTGCTTTTAAGTTCATGCAGAGCACAGCAAGGCATTAGCAGTGAGTCAGGTTCACAGGTCCGTTCTGTGTTTCCTCTGGGGAAAGCTTTCACAGAGTTATGAAGTTAAACTCCAAATTTCAGATTTAAAAGTCCTGCAGTCTTTGTTTCAAGCCTAAGTGCGTACCTGAATTGCGGATTGATGCCACATCAGCACCAGCCTCTGAGCACGTTTAACTTGGTAGTTTGGAGTCTGGATTTCTGATGGCAATATGTTTCTATCAATAATTTGAAAACTGAGGAATGTATCCAGAGGATTAAATCCAGAGCAGCCTGACATTGCACTTAGCATTGTTATGTAGAATAAATGGCTTTTGGTACCCGGGGTTGTCTGCTGGTACACTCATGTGGCAGATTCAAGTGAGAAGGATCAATTTTGAGGAAGAGGGATGAATGCTGTCAGCCATTAGATGCTTTAATAGCAAGGAACACCAATATTCCCCTCTTGGATAGAAAGAAGGCACTTCAGCATGTCGGTGTCACTGGAAGATGTTCCTGAAGACCTTGAACACGTGTAGGGGCGAGATGCCCAAGATGAGGGGTGGATCATGGTACAGAAGGTGTAGGAAAAGGGAAAGGAAGGGCTGGGTGGTGCACAAGTTTGTGGATGGGGGTCTGGGGCTGTGGTCTGCAAAGCCACTTGACCATGGAGGATGCGAGGGGGACCGGACCGTGAGAGCAGGCTTTTTGTAGCAGTGCCTGGTGCTCAAAGTGGAAGCACAGGTGTGAACTTCTGGCGTGACATAAAACTTGCCACTGGAAAAGCAGCACTGAAGACTAAGTGCTTAAAACACTTTAGTCTTCCACATTCCACTTTGGGAGTGTGTACTGTAAACTAAAAATTTAAGCCCAAAAGATGAGTTGGGAAAGCGGCTCGCTGCTCTCCCTGCCTTTCCTTGCTTCTTGCTCAACATTTTTTATTCTCTTTGAATTGTAGATCCTTGTTGCTCTCGGGTATTGTCAAAAGGTGATATATCCTTAATAAGTGTACATGGAGAAATGAATGTAATGCTTTTGTTTTTTCTCTTGACCCGCATCTGAAGCGGGAGCTGTGTTTTGCTCATAAATAAATTATTTCCCCAAGGAGAATGCTATCTCTGCAAACTCAGGGTGTGTGGGAGGCTTTGTCTTGGCAAGCGGGAAGAAAAAAAGTAGCAGATCCTGGAAAGATGTCTTTGGGAAAGAGTGGGGGAAAAGAAATTATTCCCTTCAGCCCTTCTGTGAGTCAGGGAGGAGTGTGACCCTGTCCTGCTAGAGGAAGGTGTCCCCAGTTTAGGTCCTCAGCTCCCTTTGTCTCCCCCAAGCTCTCAGCAAGGTCTGGTTTTCATTCTCTGCTGTAAGCATTGGATTTGTAATCATTTGGGGGATTGTAAAGCAATACCCTCCTTTTCTGAAAAGAGCATCTTTTTAGGGCATCTTTTCCACAGCATCTCCAGGACCTGCTTGAGCAGTGAAGGGATGGGGCTTAGGATTTGGCAGCTCCATGTCCACTGCAGCTGCATTTTCCACTGGGGATCTGATTCCCTGGTAAATCTGACCTGGAAAGGCAAGGAGCTGCTAAATGAGGTTGGTGACCCTGGGTATCGTACAACAACCTTTCTTCCCACTTAAGTCCTTTAATCTACTTAAGGCTGAAGAGGGCAGGCTTTGTAAGGTGCGTGTTAATTGCATTTCTCCCTGGATAGGTGGAAGAGCAAGAGGAAGATATAACACACTGTTTGAGCAGTTGCAAGATACTTCCCAAGTTGCTTAAGATGATGAATTTGGGGATTAATTAAAATATAGCCTTAACAACTTCTCTTTCTCCCTGCATGTCTAGAACAAGCAATGGCAAGGCATTTAATTTTTTTTTTAACTGTAAGTATCAACACAAAAAGAACAGTTGATTCCTGTATGCTGGGGAGCTCTAGGGTTACTCATTAGCACAGTTTTTAAGGGTAAGTTCATTTATTTCATGGGAATCTGGGTGGGAGTCTTTGGCCTGATCTTGGCTCCTCCAGGGCAGGCTCCAGCCATGCCTTGGCACAGGATGTGCGGTCCTGGGGACAGGAGGTGGCTGGTGGGAGGGCAAGGGCTGAAATGTTCAAGGGATGTGGTGCAGAAGGGATACTGCCCTCATCAGCAGGGGCTTTAAGGGATGGAAATAAGGTGAAGGTAGGATGGAGAGACAGAAGAAAACAGTATGTGTGCTAGAGGGCTGGGAGGGTGGGAGAGAAAATGGAGATGAGGATTGCGACTGCATGGGAGGCCGTGGCACCATAGGGCAAAGGCAGAGCTGTTCCTCCCAGAGAGGAGGTTTGGCAAAGACCACTTTTTGTGAGCCTCTTATTTTCTCCTTTGGGACCAGAACGCAAAGTGGCAAGCGTGTACTGTCCTGACATTGCTGGTGCTGGACACATCTCTGGGGTGTGTGGGAATCCCTGCCGCAGGGCAGGAGGCTTGTGGAGGCTGGTCTGTGGAAACACCATGCACCACAGTGCTTGCTCCACCTCTGGGGGCTTCTTGTCATGATTTTAATTGAATGCACTGCTCTCAAAAAAAGACTTCAAACACTCCCCTTTTGCAAAAAACAAAATCCTGCCAAACGCTGTAGCAGTTGAAGCTGGCGCACTGGACTGAGCTGGTCCTTCAAAATCAGCCGTGCAGCCTGGGGGTTGGCTCTCGGAGTGAGGTGGTCAAAGCACGGCTGCCGTGCAGTCAGTGCTCAGGCGTTCCCCGTCGTTTGGCATTGGTCACTCAAGAGGGAGGGCCTCTGGAGGAAGCCACCCTGCCGTGGCGCCCTGTTCTGAGTCAAGTTCCTCACCCCTTGGAGCAGACTGTCTTCTGCAGGATTCGCTTTAGGATTTGAGCACGTTTTACTGCTGTAATATAGCCCATATTTTTGTTCTGGAGGCAGTAAGCTCTTTAATTTCATAGGGACTCAGATTCTGTCTCTAAATACTGATCTCTTCTGGCTAAGTCAACTTGGAGAAATTATTTTCTGTGTGTGACCATCTAGAAAAGGAGTGAGGTACGTTTTCTCTTGTTTTCTTGGAGCGCCACACACAATGTATCCGAAACCCTGTAGTACCGTGTACCCTGTTGTACCAAGTGTTTTACAAAAAGAACAAGGACAGTCCTACTTCAGGTAGCTTAAAGTTCTGGGTTATATATTTAGTTCCCTCTCAGGAGTGCTTTGAGCATTAATTATGTTGTTAAAGCACTTAGTGCCTATCATCAGAAGCTCTCTATAGAAACACAAAGTTAAATAGTCACAGATCTGTGGCCTCTTAGGAATTGTTCCCGATGCTGTACAGCATAACCATTCATAAATTTGCATTGATGGTAGAGAGCAAGCTCTGTTTCCCCTTCCTTGAGACCCCTGTCTGACAAAGCATTTAAGCTGGAATAGTTTCACCGAGTTCAGTAACTTGGGTTTCATAGCAAAGTTCTTGAACTTAAACAAAGCTCTGCCTTCACCATATAGAGACTAAGACATACTAGGGCAAGTCCAGGTTTTTATCAAAGGGGTATCTGTTGTGCTTTTATGTTCATTACAATAGTACGGATATATTACAAAAAACACCTTGGATCCATTAATAATGGGTGTTTTTGGAGAATGCAGATGTGTACCCAGAATAAAGTCATCACAGTGGAGAATATTTCTCTCTGATGACCAAATTAGCACCTTTATTTCTGTCCTTAGATGTTGCAAGTCATGGTGTGTCACCCCTATGACCTATTTGCAAAGCACAAACAGATGGGAAGAAATTTGAAGAGCCAAAGTGCTCTCTGGGGTGTCCTGTATGTCTGAGAGCACAGAATGCACTGAATGCACACCAGTAAACCCACAACAAATTGGCTCGGTCACTGAGTGAGAACAGTATCTGAGCTCAGCCAGAACAAGTATTATAAAAGAAATTAAATGAACTAAGCAAAACCCTGTAAAATGGACTTTCTTGACCTTAAAAAGTAAGTAGTAAGTTCATAGCTCAGTAAAAGGCAATTAGCAGGAAGAAGCATGTACACACTTGCTGAAGATGAACATTTTAACTTAGTTTCTCTTTCTGCAGCTATGTTAACATAATAATGACATGTTGGCTTCAAAGTGTTTGCCCTTCTTTTGGGAAAGCCCATTGTGGGCAACGTCATCCCTTCTCTAATATGTTGGTCTTTAAACAATAGCTGAATGAGCAGACTTAGGGGTAGCCGAGGGAGCGATAATACGAATCAAAGGGCCCCTGTAGAGGAACTTGGAAGCATGCTGAGGACCCCTCTGAAAAGGAGTATTTCTCAGGGTACTGACCCACATACCTTTTTTTTTTCCCAGTGATTCCCAACCTCTTGGCATGTTGTCTCAGTGATGTGGGTACTCCGCTTGGGGCCATAGGTTAAAAATATCACCCATGCTTGCCTCCTTCCCCCAGTCTTCAGGAGTGGGAACTGAGGAAGGAGGAGGGAGGTCCTTGGTTGGCCTCATCAACCTTTGTAAGGTTTTATAGCCTGACTTGGTACAGCAGTTTGGTGAGCATCTCTGGTTTTCTGCCCTTTCCCGTTCCCTGGCTCCCAGTGGCTCTGCAGAGGAGAAGCCCTGTGTGAGGGGCTGACACAGTTTGCGTGCTGAATGCGTAACCTATCACGTAACCAAAAAACCAAAAATGGAGTAGCCAGCTTTGTGTTTGACGTCTGTGCTAAAGTGTGGTATTTCTTATTCCTTTCCTTTTGTACCAAATGGCAACTTTTTTTCCCCTTTCCAACAGGCTAATCTATACAGAGAGGAAATGTTTTACAAAAAGGAAAACAAGAACATGCATTAAAAGAAACCACAAACACTAACAGCTTGTTATAGAAACATGATCTGGAAATAACAGACTCCTTGTGAAAATAAAAGTGCAAAATATTTTTAGCCTTTTGAATGGGGTTTAAAAAATGTTGGCTTGTGTGTTTGGGTTTTGTTCTTTTTCTGTTTCCATACTTGTTCCTGTGGCTCTGCTCTGGTTCCCAGGGGTAGTCCTGCCCCACTGTGGGTCTAACTCTAGTCGCAGTTTCTCTGGGGGCAAGTTGGATTTAAGAAATTCTTGTTTCCCCACCTTTAGCTGACTGGTCCTGTGCTGGCACTGCAGCTTGGCACCTCTGTGGTGTGCCTAAGCAGCAGCTCTGCCTGGATGCAAAAGGGTTGGGATGGGGTGGGAATGGACTGCATTACCCAAAGAAGTTAAATTTAACACTGGAGCATAAAAGCGGCAATGTGGGGTCAAACAAAAGGTTTGTTTGACCCTGGGTTTCTGACAGTGGCTGGTAGGAGTGACTTACCTGGCCTGAATAGTTTGCAGAATGGCCCCACAAATCATTGCATCAGCACAAATGAGAGGGGTGATGTTTTGCTGCTGAGGACAGAAGAGTTTGGGAACTTCTTAAATGGCCTATATTACAGAAGTTGTTATAATGAGGAATGTATCCTAATTTTCCTTTGCACATTCTGATGCTTGGGTTGGGTCTCAAAATAAATGAGGAGACCCCAGTGCAGAATCACAGAATGGTTTGGATTGGAAGGGAGCTTTAAAGATCATCTAGTTCCAACAGTTGCTCTAAGCCCTATCCAACCTGACCGTGAACACTTCCAGTGATGGGGCATCTATAAATTCTCTGGGCAAAAAGGCTGCTCCTGCCACCTTCTCTGAGCAGGTCTTGCATGTGGCATGTGTCCTGCCAGACTGATTTCCAGGCAGCTCAAGTAGGAAAGCAAGGTAGTTTGTACTTGCTTGAATTGCAATCTACCTTCTAAAAATAAAGCTGCAGACAATTGCTTAATTCATCACCCAAACAGGCTCATGGCTGACCAGCCTAAATATGCAGGATTGCTTTTACCCTTGGCCTTTCTCATTCAAGCTCCTGTGTCCCAAGCTATCTGATAAGGCACCGAGTCAGTCGGGGTGTGTGATGTGCAGCGTGAAGCTTGGGTGCTTCAGCAAAGTCCATGAAGTGCAGAGCTAGCACTTAGGTGTTTGCTGAATCAATACGCCGTTAGGCGCATGGACCAAGGACCTTGTCGTTCTTTTGAATGGTGACGCACCCGAAATTGATCTTTGAAGTTACTGGAACAGTATCAGCTTTTTAATGTGAAGTCCTGCCATGGTTTATGTTATACTGCATTGGTAGGTTACTAATACAGACTCTTCTTATGATACTTCATCAGGTTTTAGATAGCTGTATGTTAACTCATAGCAGATGTATTGCTGGACAAAGCTTTTAGGGTTGCTCTTTAACCTCACTGCTGTCAATGTGAAGAGAAGGTGTGATACCTTGCTTCCGTACAGAGAATTCGCCTCTCACAGAGCATCCATAGTAGCAGTTGCATGCCTTGAGGCTCCGGGACAAGAGGGGGACTCAGCAGGTAACTCCCAGATTTATGGCTCATAGTGGAGCAACCATCCCTGCTTGTGTGTTACTAGTCTGGTCTTAAGAGGGGAAAAAGGCAAGAAAGGTCCAGAGAGAGAAGCCCAGGGAGCATTTTGTCTGCAGCCACTTGAGTGACCAATGGTGAGGAGAAAGGATCCTTGAAATAAATTGAACGCAGATTGCTGATGCTAGTGTGTCTCACCAAGAAGATGCTTTTAAGCCGTACAAATCCTCTATATTGGTTCTGAATCAAGCCGCATGGCCCAGGACGCTGTGCTGTGCTGGGGGGGACTTGCTCTGGTAAGCTGGGCATCTGTTCTCTCTCTAATTAGGTCTCATTACTTGCGTCTGGTGTATTGGGTGCTCTTCCATTGTTTTTCCCCTCCCCTCTCTAACTAAGAGTATTCTTCGCTTTCTTATTGCTACCTAGGCACGATGGTTCTTCGTGATGGTTTATGCCAATTTAAAACAAGAGTGAGAAGGTTGCTTTAGACTGTTCTAAACACTTCATGGAACTATGTTGCTGTGTTGTTGGTGGGGAAATGGTTCTGCCTACATCCCACTAAGATTGAATCCTTGAAAGCAGGCCTTAGGCAGGGCTTAATAAAGTGAGCTCTCTGGAGCTTTCCAACATCTTGAACATGGACGCACTGTGCCTGGAGTCAGACGTCTCACTAAATGATCTTGATGATGTTTTTGACCCTGATTTTCCTTTTTGTTATACATTGTGATCTACTACTTCTTGCCTTTCCCCCCACCTTCTTTCCGTTAAATAACACAGATATTTCCAGAATATGATGGTCCCATATTTGTCAGAGATACAAATTTGTATATGTGTCATAATGTGCAAGTGAGATTGCTACAACACGTTGTTTTCTTTGCCTTTTCTGCAAATAGATTTCATCCATCCCCCCTTGCAGATAGATCCAAGTCTGTTATCTGGATTTGAGAGTCAGTTGCTGGTGCTGCATACATCACTCCATTACTTGGCAACTGCCTCAAATATATCAATGCCTTGCCTGCAAAATATATATCCTTTCTTACAACACGTCTTGCACCTGCTGATGTAACGATGTGCCTTATTACAGCATATTTCATCCCAAAGAGCACTATGAACTGCATACCAGTCACAGGTATCCCTTTTCCTACAGTGGATACAGGGATGCTTTGGGGTGCAAACACCAGCTGCTGAACACCATGTGCAGTGGGGCACGGGGTGAAGGTGGGAAGAGCCCAGGAAAGCCATATCTGTTCAAAACTGTAGACCACGCTGAGGGCAGCAGAGTGTAACTGGTCATTTTGAGACAAACTTTTACCAACAGTATGCGACTGGCCTCTGGGTTTGAACTTCTCGTTTGAAAGGGGGAGCTCCCAGCAGCAGGGCATCTCCTGGGGTGGGTATGTTGGTACAAGCCTGGGTAGAGTTTGCTCTAATGAAATTGCCAGGAATGCTTCGCATGTATCCAGGGTTTTCCTTGGGATATAAATCACCTTCAGTCTTGTCTTTTGTATGTGAACAAGATTTTTATGCATGTCTCCCATTGAAGTAAGTACTGCCTGTTCTCCCTGCTGAGCTGCAGAGAGCTTTTCCTAGCCAGGTCTCTATGGTCTTCTGACTCTAAACCAGTTCTGTTGCCAAGTCCTGCCTTTTTTTCAACAAGTTATTTTAAAAATGTGAAGCAGAATCGTAGACGCTAATATTTTCAGACTTTCAGGGAGCATAGATCTATGTCCAAGCTCTTCTACTAGTCCCAGGTTTTAGAATCAACTAAATCATTCCTCTGAACTAAACAGCCTCAGCCAGTTGTTATTTTGTGCCTGAGGAGAATCTTGATTGGGAAATTATCATTTGCAACCAGAACTTGGTAGTGTAATGGCCTGAACAGGGTGAGACTGGCTTTGAAATTCTCCTGATGACTATATTCTCCCTGCAACGGGTGCTGATCCTCCCTCTGGCTCTGAAGGTAATTTCTCCGTGTTTCCATTTCCATATAGATAAGAAAACTTCAATTCTGAATATGTGTATGTATGTACATATATACATATATATGTGTATAAATGTATATTTATGTTAAAATATTTCAAACGAGACTTCAGACTCTGTGCAGTCGAACTGTGCTCTCCCATCCTTTTCATGGAGTACAAGGTAGGAGGAAACCTTGACGTTGTCTGACTGTTCCTATAATGATGTAAGCACAGCTGTACTTAAATCGTTCTTGATAGAGATATTCAAATATATTTAATAATGAGGAGCTGTGCCTCTCCTGGGCAGCCTGTTTTGGTGCTTGCCTGGCTGGGCTGCTGGAAAATGTGCGTGAGTCTCGCACACCCACCTGTCCCAGTTATTTAAGTGAAATCTTAACGGTCTGTTGGACAAATTCATTTTAGTGAGAATTATTCACATGATTTTACATATATGGGAGCTTTTTTAGAGGTGAAATATGTTGGATTACAGGTAAAATATGCTAAATTTTCAGTTAGTCTGCGTCTGGCTAAAATCCCTGCTTGCCAAGCGCGGGCCCAGCAGCATTCATCTGCTGCTTTTTTTGAGTTCATATTTGTCATTCAGCGTGAAGCCAGAGGTTTGAAATTTTCTTGAAACCACCTTTCGCCAGTCATCATGTTTGTGTTTATCTCTGCGGTAAACCAACAAATCATTTGCATGGCGAAGGACACCAAACAGCTTTGTCAGATCCTTGCAGCTGAAGGAGATGTTCCGATATGCTAAAAGACAGCTTACTGGAAAAGTACTGTCCAAATGGAAGGTGATAGCATTGATCCTTTAGCAAGGGGGATTTGTCAGAAGCCTGCTGCAGCATCTGATTTTGGGGATATACTGGCTTTCGATAAGCAGTCAGCCCTGGGAAAAACATACCTAGCATGTACGCTGAATAAAATTGTATAGGGTTCAGGGGAATACTGATTTTTCCACTGAACTCTGGTATTTAAGCTCACTTTTAAAACTCATATTGTTGTCCTGTCCCCACCCCCCCGCAAGTGATCTCTTATCTTCTAATCCATTTACTACTACTTTTGGTTTCTTTTGCAAGAGTGTGAGGTTGCTTTGGGGAGGCAGGGAGAACGAAGGGAGCTGACAGAGCCAGTTGTATTTGGTACTCCCTAGACAATTTCCATGGCCCCTTAACAGCGCATGGTTGCACGTTGTGTAGGTGTAACCTACGGTCAGAGGAACTTGTGTTATTTAGTCTAATAAACAAAAGGTCTGAGCAAAGACTGGGTAAAAAATTGTGTAAAAACTGCTGCAGGGAGAAAAGAGAAAAGTCCCAGGTCTCAGGTTCCACCAAAGCTGCAAAGGAAAATTGGTGCCTGTTAGGTGCCTGTTAGTCTGCGAATTATCCTTATGGTTAATGAGTCCTCCCTTTAATAGTCTGTATTTGCAGCGATCAGCAGGACAGCACTAAAAACTTCAGCAGTTTTCCATAATTTCTAGCATTACCTATGACATTTTGCCCTTTGGTATCTATTTGAGTTTCTCATAAAATACCCCTAAAAGCCTATCTGTTGTATCCTCTCTTTCCATCTTCACTGGGAGGTCACGCAGAGGCAATATCCGCAGCGTAACAGACGGCGCATATTAGGCCATTTACCTCATCGTTTTTGCTTTTCTTTTCCCCTGAGTCAGGAATTTCTTGTTAGCCTTCACATCTCTGGCTGAAGTGAGGCCAGAAGCGCACGTCCCTAGGAGAGCTATTTGCGCTGGAAGATCCGTGGTGCTTAGCTTAATAAAAGCTGTACTTTTCAAAGACATCTACTTTAATTTTCTCTGTATGCTTCCCTTATTTTTCAGTACCATTTCAGTATTATTTATTTCTTCTTGAGGAGGAGGGCTTTGTGTCCCTCTTCCCTGTAGGAATGTGCCTTTCAATCTGAGCTATACGTACTCTGTAACTCATGCAGCAGGATGACATAAACAAATACGGAAGCATGCAACTGAAAAATTTGCTTTTCCAGAAATCTTTCTTATATTATTTCTTCTTGTTCTTTTCCCTCCTCCACCCCAAGTGTTAAGGCTCAGGACCCCTGTTTCTCAGAAATGCTTTTCAATTTCAGATAGTCTTCCCTCTTCCCTAGCTTTCTTAATGAAAGAAGTTTCCTCAGCTAAGGTTTATATCAGTAGAGTTAACGTTTTCTTTCATCTAGGGTGACATGTAGCAAAATGCTTTTCCAACACGCCTGCTGCCTGGGGAGCCTGCTTGGCTGGGTGCTTTATAAATGAAGGCTGTGTATCATATTCTATTGTATTTTAGCACAGGTTTTCTCTATCCTAGAACACTCCTGTCTCCTTAAGATATATACTGCCAGTTTAAGGAGAGAATAATGTATTTACTGTACTTGTACTCAGTCTAGGAATAATTTTGCTGTGGAGATTAAATTTTTATATCACCTTGAAGAAAACCAACTCTTTGTCAGTTCCCAGGGGATCTGATGTCTGGCTGTTTCAGCAGGAGTGGCTCAGATCTTAGCAGCTCTTAAGTGGTGTCTTTTTTTCCTTCTATTCCTGCAATATAAGAGCAATACACTGCTTTTGTTGCAAAGTTCAGGTGTTTTAGGGGATTCTGGAAAAAAAAAAAAATCCTCATTTTGTTTCTAAGGTACTTGTTGGGTGAATGTGGCTTAAGGATGAGTGAAGCTCACAACTCTTCAGAGCTCTGATCTAGTCTTGATGCAGCCCATTACCATCTCACGAGCTTGCGAAGTTCACTAGGGAGTGAATTCACTCCAAAGATCAAACTTTTTGTGAGGGATTAGTGCTGTTTATCACTATAGATAGGCTGGACCAAGCATCTGGAGAGACTTTCTGGCAGCGGTTCAGCACTTCTGCTTTGGTGTCTGCCCAGAATGGTAAAGGATTTCGCCTGTGACTTGGGAACAGCTCTGACTCTTTGCTTTTTAGCCCAGTCCTTCAAGGAAATAAGCAGATAGGATCATGCTCTTGCTCTTTCTTGCTCATTGTGTCTCTCTGTATAACTTCTGGCCCTTCTGGGCCAATTTCAGGCAGGTTTGGCAAAGGCCTGGAGGTTTTCAAATTGTGGAGATGCTACAAGCACGTGGTATTAAGAGGACACAGCAGAAGGCTGTGCTGGAAGCCAGCCCTGGACGGTTGTGTGTGATGGACAACAGGCTTCAGAGGTGATTTCCCCTTTCTGCTCCTGCATCACCAGAGGGACTTAATCATTTATTTGCAGTGTTATGCTATTTAGCATGATATGAGAGACTGCTTATCCTTTGAGTCCCAAACAACTTCCATGCAGGCTGTGAAGGGCAAACAGAAAATGGAAGGTGTACGTGCTGCCTCCAGAAACATGCAGCCCGTAGCTCTCGGCTCCTGATGTGGGCCTGGGCCCTGCTGCGGTGATGGCAGTATATGCAGGGACTGAAAAAGGTGATTCGGAGATCAGGGGAGCCCCTTAGGCTTGGGAAGTGTGTGGGTGTCTCTGTGTACCTCACACACAGGTTAATGCAAAGCCTTGGGATCTCCCTGCCAAGAAGAGGCTTTCCCTGGGCTCCTGCCCGGCTGAAGACACCACACGGGCTGGGCTGAGGATAATTTCTGCAGCCTCTCAAGCCCATAGAAATGTGCGCTTCTTAGTGCAGCCCTAAAATGGGGCAAATAAAAACGAATGAATGAATGGATTGGCTGGATGAGGGTCTGCTGTAACCATTTGTTTTTAGTCCTGCCTCTCCTGAAGCATCTTTTCAGCCGGTTGGAAGCAAATTTCTTCCTCTTCTGTTTGGATGTGAATTATCTTTCTTGCCAAACATTACTTGAATCTTGCTTCGAAGTGCAATACACCAAAGTGACATCCCAGCTGTACGGATGAACCCTTCTGACAGCCTGAACTGGAGGATGAGATGTTTAACCAGCACAGAGACAGACACGTACATCCTCCCTGTCACATTGCACCTGGGAATATTCATCTTTGTGACTGTCCCTGAGGGGGTGTTTGCTATCCTGGGTGGCACTGAAAGCGAGGATGATGGTCTCATGGTAGTGCCCTGCCCAACATGTATGAATCGATCACCTTAATTGATTCCTTTGGTTAAATGACACAGATTTATCTGTACCTACTGAGACAGGGTTTATAGTAGTAGAAGGATTGAGAAGTTCGTATGCAGAAATAAGGGAATATACTTAGTGAGGGGAGAGAAATGTATGCTGGGGGGGTGGTGTCTAGTTGTCATGATTATGGTCTTGGAATAAAGCAGTTAATGGCATTATAGGCTTGTCAGTCAAAGCTGCTGAATATAAAGTCCTGTCTTGGCATTCCTCTGGTGCCCCTGCAGTCAACAGAGAGGCTTCATTTAGCCAGGACCTTCATTTTGCCTTGTTGCCTCGTGACAGCTGAGGGCATGGGGGCACAGATGCATCTATGTTGGCCCTGCCCATGTCTTGACTGTATTTTGGGAGAGACAGAGCGTGCACCATCCCCTTGTGTATCTTTATTCTGTAATAAAAACCACAGATGGACAAGTAAGGAAGCTGTCCTTGTGCTGTCCAGCAGCTCCCACTCTGCTCTCCCCATCGCTGGTGGATGAGGATTGAAGCTTTGGCTGAGGAGTACACCCAGCCTGCAATTCTGGTGCAGCCAGCTGAGTTCCTTGGCAAAGATATCCTTGCTCTGGGCATCTCCTACTGCTGCTAATACCAGCTCAGATCCGTCAGGTTGAGCAATGTGGAAAAGGCTGGTATAGCTAGTTCCTGTCGTTGTTGGTATTTTGAACACTGAGAGCTAGATTCCTCGCCTCTAATTTCAGATGCCTTACCAAGATGCTGCAGTTGGAAGGCCAATTACCTTAGTCGAGACAGAGGTAAGCACCCCTAGAGACTGATTCAGATCTTGTGGTGAATGAATTGGCCTTGGAGGGGTTAGTCTTTGCCTGTTGACTTCAAGTGCAGAGCTCTGGCCGAAGTGCTGCCTTGGGTGCCTGAGTTAAACAATTCTGATCTGTTGGTAATAGCCTGATCTTGTGGGTTTTTTTTTTTTAAACCTGCTTTAAACAGAGCAAGGTGCTGTGATGTTAGTGGTTCTGATATCCCACTGTGTGGGAAGCCCAGGTTCCACTGCCCAGCGCCAAGGTCCTTCATCCACGGAGCCTCTGGCAGCCCTAACCCAGCTCAGAAATTTCTCACTTCTCTTCAGCCCTTCTTACAGATAAGTAGATTCAAAGCACAAATAGCAAAAGCATTAGGGAAGTGAGAAATGTGTTAAAACAGATGAAGAAAAGCGAAATCAAGCTTTAAAAGCAAACTGGTAGATCCTGAGGATACCTGTGGTAGTAGTATGAGCATGCCAGATGCCATGGAAGGGCTTCATAGCTCTGTGTTACGGTCTTTCTGGCCAAGAACTAGCATTCACAGACAATAAGGCAATTTCTTATGGATTTTGGTGGAAACATTTCATGGGAAAGGTGAAGAAGGAATTAAAATTATAAACTGAATTTCTGCTGGAATGTGTCTGTTACAGTGGTAAACCCCTCAGCTGATGAACTGAGGAAGCTGTTTTGTCTTTTGGTGTAACAAGAAGGAAGACATGATCTAGGGTACCCTAAGGAAATTTATATATCTACAGGTGCACTGTCCCTGAGTAGAAAAGATCTGATTTTCATAAAGAAATAGACATTTTGAGAAGAATGGTCTCTTTGTGAGTATATATATTTTTTTTTTAAATATTGTTTTAATTCTGTTGGAGCCTGTATCCAAAATGAAATTGGTATCTCTTCTCTTCAGAAGCAAGCTGAACCTTGTCTTTCCAGCCATTTGGGGTTAGGAAGTTTGCAGAGCGATCTGCTGGCCTTCTGCAGGCCAGAAAGTTTCACCTTTCCCAGCTTTCTTGACTTACTCCTCTGGCTGTTGCTGAGCCTAGAGGTGGAAAAAGGCAGCTTGGATATCTAATCCAACCACACGTCACAGCCAGCTGCTCCTTGCAGTTGATTTGTTGTTATTGTCCTCGGATAAAAATCTAATCAAGCCCAGTGTGGTCAGAGGGACTCCATTGACCCTCAGAAGCTCCCTAGCAGGGAAGGATGTTCAGAGGTTCCTTGTCAGAAGGAATAATAATAATAATTTCTATTCAAGTGCTTCAGACTGTGGTTTACTTTCATAGGTGATTTTCTTACTGCCTCATGATACTACTTTTTGAGGAAAAAAGTGTTTAAATCTGTGTCTTGTAGATGGGGAGGCAGAGTGTTTTGTCCAGGGCGATGGAAATCCGGGGTAGGTTTGGGAGCTGGACCATGCCCTTGGATCATGAAACGTTGTGGATAACCTCAAGGTTATTGCCCCCTCCTGTGCATCAGTGGTGACAACAGTCTGTTCTGCTCTCAGAGTCAGGGCTCTGCCATTAAAACAAAGGGGAATATACCCTGGTGTCTTTATTTAAAAAACACCAAACCAAAACAACAAAATAATCCATCAATTTTTTCTTTAGTTTCTGACAGAAAGAAGAGTGTGAGTCTCTGCTAATGAAAAATATTAAAATTCCAGGTCTCCTGTATAATAAATAATAACATGAGCATGAACTTGGCTTCCCACAGTTACCACCAAATCATCAATATAGCTCTTTTTGTGCAGCTCATTTTGAACTTTGCCTATTTCCTTCAGCTATGCAGATATAAATAAATAATTCCGCTTGATAAAGGTCTGGGAATGCTATACTTTAAAAGATAAGAAAGCTTTGAGGGGAAATTGTTTTTAAATCCATAACATTTGTATGCTGTTCACTGTTCATACTGAGCGAAAATTCATTCAGTTGGCAGTTAACCAACCCTATTTTCTTCTTATTCTGTGTTCAACCTATCCTTCTCCTGGGGACATCTAACCTTATATGTAATTACCTCTCTGAGAGTGGGAAGGAGGCCTAAATAACCCTCCTAACAACTAAATAAATGCACAGATCCCTGGGACAGGTTATCAGTTGGATGCTGGTGGCAGAGCTATGTGGAACACTGTGCCTAAAGTATTTCAAGACTTGAGTCATTTGCTTTCCAGCATTGGGCCAAAGAGCTAGAAAGTGAAAAGTTTTCAGAAAACCAAAGCAAAACACCCTGGATTTTCAAATTATTTTTGTTTCTTTGATAGCTTGGAAATAACAGTGATGAATTTTAACAGTGATGGTGTTTTTTTTTCCTCTCAAGGTCTGTCCAAGTCACTCGGTCTCATTGAAGGCTATGGTGGACGTGGTAAAGGTGGGCTTCCAGCCACCCTGTCCCCTGAGGAGGAGGAGAAAGCAAAGGGACCACATGAGAAATACGGCTACAACTCCTACCTCAGTGAGAAAATTTCACTGGATCGTTCCATACCAGATTATCGTCCAACCAAGTAAGTACCAGTTGCTCCATGAAGGAGTGCACATGTTTAGGTATCATCCAAGAGCCAGGGGTGACGGTTGCTTTCATATTCTCGTGTGATACTGTTCGCTCTTCCCTCCGTACCGTTCACAGGGCCGTGCTTAGTAATGAGCAACTGGAGTAGTTTGGCTAAAACTGAGATAGTTCATAAAGATGATTTATCGGGGAAAAAAGCAAATTTCTTCCCACTCTTCTCTCTCTTGCTGACTTTTAATTTTCCTAAAGTAATACATTATTTTGGGTGGTAGTAATGCGATCAGAAGCTCACACCTTTCGTCAGCAAAGAGCTGTTCACTGCGCTATTGGCCTCTGGTGTTTATTACCCTGTAAATGTGTGCAAAGACTCTCCCTCTCTCCTCCCTGGTCAGGTCCTCCATGTCCCTGCAAGACCTCTGGGGCTCTACAGTTGCCCTCGTGCTCCTCCCAGCGCAGTCGTCCTCCTGGGACGCTGCTGTGGGATGTCCTCTTGGCAGACGCCTCTGAAGTGAACCCCGTGGCTCAGGTGGCAATAACCTTCCTCTACTGTTTTTCCCAGAAATACCTTTTAAGACAATGGTGATGATGATGTTTACCTGCTAAACACTGCAGAAGAATACGCTTTAAATAAGATGCCAAATCATTTTGTTAAGAGTCCAGGCAAAGACATGTAAGTGTATCTTTATGAAAGTTAATTTTAGATGTGGCTAGCAGAGTGTTCCTCAAAATAGGAACGTGTCAATTTGTCCAGGCCTGGAGTGAAATCCCTGATAAAAAAAATGAGCTGAGAGAGATTTAGATTCTGAAAGATATGTGTCCAATGCCTGTCATTAGGACAGTGACAAAGCCATTGCTTGGCATCTGCAAACCATTGAAAATCATGCAGCAAGGGGATGCAGCTAAATGTCTCTAGTGTACTGGCAAGTTGTTAAGGATGTGAGAGCATGGAGAGCTTTTGTTCCTTCGCTTCTCTGCATGCTGCATGAATTTCAAGCAACCACTCAGAGTTTCCAAGGCTGTCAACCACTGACAACCAAAATATTTGGATGAGTTTTCAAAGGAATGGAGGCCCAGCCTCCAATTATGCTGGTACAGTTCATCTGGCCAAAATGAATTGCAGATACAAATTGCACCTTTGGCTATGTGATATGCAAATCCCACTACAATGACAAATCCTTGAAGTGAGACCTTCTCTAGCAGTTACCTGAGTCTGAGCTTCTTATTTTCATTTCTCATCCAGAACTCTGACTTCTAGCAGAGCCAGCATTACTTGGTGAGAATTAATTTGAGAAGTAATGTTTTTTCAGATCTTGGGGGAAGAAAAGGATTAATTCTGACATTTTTAGGTTTGCATTGTGTTCTTCCTCAGTGCTGCTATCTGTCATTTCATGGGAGGGTGGTGGAGAGGACAGAGCAGACATAGCAGTTTATTAAATATGCATCATTTTGGAGCTGGGCTATTAATTTGGAGAGAATTTGTGGGTACTGACTGCAGCTGCATAACTTAGTATCTTTTATCTATGTAATAACTTCAGGACTGTGTTTGGTTATTGCTTTTTTTTTTTTTTTTAGGGATCAGTTGTCTTGGTATTGTAAGAGGGTGGTTGGTCTGGTTATGAAATAGGCTTGAGTTTGCTGGAGGATTTGAAAAGTTTCAGCTTTTTCTACTTCTGACTTCAAGATCCATTCGCTCTTTTGTGCATGCAGTTTTATGGCTGATTTTATGAACGGTTTAATACAAACCATTTAAGTCAAGTATCCTGGTCTCTGATTAAAATAGATTCAAGTCAAAGGAAATTAGCCTAAATGGTTTTGAAATTGCGGCATTAGTGGGGAAAAACTGTTGAAAACCCTCCAGCTGATAAGCATTACAAAGCATGTATTAGTTTTAAATATAATAGTGAAGCCTGTTTGGTTCAACTAAAGGCTGTTCAGCATCTGGAATGCTGATGGACTCAGACTGTTACTAGCAGTGGCTGTTCTTCACGTGTTCTTTCCTTTTAATTTTCTCTTTTTTTTTTTTTTTTTTTAAGGAAAAGATTAATGTGGTCAAGTGTCACTTTTCTGAGTGCTGAGCAATGCTGGATCAGACCTCCTAGTCCTTTTCCTGCCCCTTCTTTGTGACTGTTACCAAAGTGAAGGGGAATAAGGGGAGTTTAGGGGAAATTTGGCATGTTTTGCAATTTTTCTGTATTCAGATTCCCTGCATCTCGTGGTCAGCATCACTAAGGGTTCAGAGATGCAGGTGTCCCTGTTCAGAGTGATTTGCAGGCAAATGTTGGCAATGAGGAGGCATCATGAGTCCCAGATGATGGCTTTTTGAGTCCCTGCCCAGAGGCAGCAGAAAGGATAGAGGCGAGTTTCCCTGGAGAAAATGGTCCAAGAGGTGTTGGATGCAGGGTGGTGCTTAGGAGAAGGTAAGGTCTTTCCCAGGGCCAGGAGCGGGGGCAGTGTACCTTGCTTGTCTTGATTTGGGGAGTTGTGGTGTCTCTCTTTGGTGGTTTGGATTATCATCTTTGTTTTGGTTACAAAATGCAGTTTATTTGAGGGATTTCCTTTTCTTTTCTTTTCTTTAAAAGCTGAGGCTGCTCGCCTGGGCTGGAAGGTACAAAGTCTACCCTGCTGTTTACTGCTTGAGCAGAATTGGGCTTTATGCTGGAGTGATTCCTGAAAAAGTCCTGCTGATCGTATGGATACATGAATTGTGTGTAGTACTGATACCATAAGGGAACTGTGCCTGTAAGACCTTAGTCTTGAACTCATTAATACTGATGTTTCTGATCCTGGCTTTCTGCTGAGTAGGGAAATTTGCGTTGGGTGTGCAATGCAATGTGCTTTTAGAGAGCATCAGATAATGGTATTACGTTTTTAGATGACCAAGAAAACTACTCCTTTGGTGAAAATAAGGGAGGACTAGTATTTTGGTGCAAGGGACCTTATTTCAAGTCTTGCTGCGGAACAGTGGCGTAATGAGATAGGCATAGGCAACACATTTCTATCTTGCTTGATTAGGTTTTTAGACTTTAAGATGAGATTCCTGCGTGTTCTGGAAAACAATTACTGCTTCTAGATTGAAAGTACCCAAAGGTGCCTGCCTGCAGACTGCAGGACTTCTATACAAGTCTCCAAAAAAATGAGCTGGAGGGATTTTCTCCAATTTTCTGCAAAAACTGTGAAGGACAAGGCTGATCTGTGAGTTTTATTGTTGATCAATTCACAGCATTTTCTGCTTGCCTGGGAAGGGTGGGGGAGGGTTTAAGAAGACACGTTGTTTCATTTCTTGAAAGTGAAGTATCTTTACATGGGATCCTGGGGGCTGCTAACGTTCCCTGCCTTGATGCTAGACTTTATGCACCTCTGTTTTGTTCTGTGATGTATGATTTAATGGGAACCCCTCCTACATGTAGTGGGAAAATAAAAATTGCTGTGCTAGATCAGCCTGTCTTTCCATCTTATCCAGTATCTAATCTCTGATTGTGGAATTACCAGATGCTTCAGGTTGAAGAAATCATATTAAGGAAAACTATGAAATAATCTGCCCATCTGGTACATTCTGTCTTCTCTATTCTCTCTTTTTAATCCTATCTAATATAAATGTGGAGTTCTCATTATCTCTTTAAAAGTTTGTTCCTTTCTGGAATCCTGCTAAGCTCCGATTCGGTGGTATTTTATGGCATTATGGGATTAAGGAGTAGATTTAAGAAAAATAATACCCACAATTGTTAGGACTATTGAATCATTGGGTGAAGATGACATACTCCCGCTGCTGCGGATCTCTCAACAGCTGTTCCCGTGCAGGCAAGCTTCAAGATATTAAAGTGAAGAGGAAAAATGGTGTAAGTGGTAAACAACTTACACAGCTTGGTTTTCAGAAGTTTTGAGGTTTTCCTCACCAGGGGACCCTACCCCTTCCGCCTGCCTGCCTTGTGGGTCATGCATATGGGTCAGGTAAAGCATGGAAAAACATTGGCATTGTGTATGGGGAGCTTGATCCGCTTTTGTGTTTCCACAGCGTGCACCTGATAAAAAGTTTGCATTTACTAGCCTGGACCACATGGCCTTAGAGCCGTGCCCTGGGTAGAGCTATGCCATCACCTAGAAGCCATTGCTAAAGATTAAACTGTTACATATCACTGACTTGATTTTAATTTTTCCCAGTGGTGTGTTTGGGGGTTGAGTCAGAGTCATTACACTCAAGTGGCTGAATCACCCGTTTATTTCTGTAGCTGCCTTCCTTGGGAGCCTGGGAGCAATTGGGCTTTTTAGCACCATCTGGCTTTAGCTGGTTTTATTACCAGAGATTTCGGTGGAGCAGCTAGTTGCAAGTCTTTCTTTGGGATATAGTGGAAGAGACAGAGTTTTAGAAAGACTTTGGGTTGTTCTTTGGCAACTGACTTAATTTAAAGGAACTAAATCCATTCTTCATTTTATTTTTATTTAAAGTGGCCTGTGTGTGCCCTTTGGGGGCTCTCAGCATGTACATACTGGGTGCTGGAACATATTCTAGAGTGCAGGGAGCAAGCTGTAGCAGGAGCCACTGCTCCCTTTGGGATCTCTTCCCACCCCTGCAGAGCCTCTTGCCCCTTGCCATGGGCTAACTTTGGGTCTCAGCCTCCACTCAGGTTACCGGGGTGTTGCGGGGCCAAGGAGTTGGATTTTGGTTTTATAATCAAAACTGAATATGTCTTTGGAAAGTCATGAATGTGGATGCAACTTAGAAATATCAGGACTGTCCAGGAGGATGGGCCTTGGAGACCTGTAATTCAGTCTTCTGCCTGTGAGACCACACCTGCCTTCACATCTCTCTTGGGTCCACAAGACATTCTCGTCCTGCGCTGGACCCTGGCCGTATCTGCTCTCGGAAGCTGCAGGGGAAGCCCCTAAGACTGACAGTATTTGGTGCTGTGAGGCTCAACCTGTGCCTGTGGTTGGCTCTGATGGGGCTCAGGAAGGTCTCAGTGGGTTTCATGTGCTATCACGTTTATTTATTTTCTTGTGACGTAGAGCAAATCTCTTCCACTCTGGAAAATAACTAAAAAGACTTGGCTTTGCAGGTGCCTTTGTCTCAGTTTTCTCCTGTACCAAGACACTGAAATGAGACATTTTCTCAGCACATATCATGACTTGGACAGGAGACTGCTCTGTATGCTGCTTCATATATCTGGCATCACGTTTATCTTGGTGTCTCGTCTCTTCCCCAAAATAGAAGGCATGCAACCTCCTTCAAGCTTTGCTTGAAGTAAAATGGTTTTTGCCTTTCCCCCCTGCCCAAATGAGCATATTCTTTTTGGTAGACATGACTGAGATCTGCAAATATTATTGCAGCAAGTGAGAGAGCTTGTTATTGATGGTTTCCTCAAGTTTTTAGGAGCTGGAACATTCCTGGAGTTGCACATTTGTGATATTATGCCAGTTACTTAGTCATGTCCTGCCCTAGGGTGTTTAGCCAGGCTTGATGAAATGAGTCTGAGGAGAAGGACAGCACTTAAGAAGACAAACACAAACTACTTGAATTATGCTGGTGATATTTGCTGGGAAATAGAGTTTCATGACTGTTTATTTGTAGTCATTGCTGTTTATTGCAAACAAAGGAGGTCAGAAGAGCTCTTTCTCTCTTGCATGCACAATAACTTATTTTACCTTTTGCAAAGAGGGTTTTGTTTTGATTTGATTTGTTTTGCTTGTTTTTGGTTTTGGTTTTTTTTTTTTTTTTTTCCCAATCCTACATACAACCAATAGCAAGGAAAAGAGGCAAGGCATAGTGATTTTTCTTCATCAAATAACTAGCAAGGAAAAACTAGCAGGGAATCAAGGCAGTGTAAGAATGAAAAAAAACCATGACTGTTTCAGATGTGAAATTCTGTTTGAATAGCATGTGGGAGTGTATTAAAAGATACTTTCATGTCTAGGAAGAAGTCAGAACTAGTTGTGTATCTTCTCTCCCACTAGATAGTTGTCGTCTGATCCAGTGTTGTGTGAAAAACTCTCTTGCCCTTAGCTTTTTATGGCTTAATCCATAAAAAAGGAAAAGTAATATTTTTCCAATACTTGGAAAGATGCCACCTGAAAGTTTTCTGGGAGAGCAAGTAAAGAAATCAAGCAGTGAGTATCAGTGTCAAAGCTCTGGCATAAAGGAAGCGTGCCTCAGAGCAAGGCTCACCAAAGCTAGCTCAGTTTTACGGTTCAGAGACAGGTTGCTGGATCTTTTCTGTCCATGCATGCCATCCTGCCCAATCTGCCCGATCTCTGTGTGGCTTTAGGCATGTTTATTCTGCCAGGCTGCACATATTCCTTGTGCTCTCCAGAGGAACGCTTCACTTTGTGCTGAATCTGTCCCCTCTCTGCTCTGAAGATCATGAGGGTATGAGGATACTTGCAAACCCAGCTTCAGACCAGACACAACTTGGTTTTTCTTTCTCCAGCATCATCAAGGCACTTGAGGTCTGAAGAGCCACTGCTGCTGTGCTGTGCTGTGCTTGCAGGCACTGCCTGGCGCTGGGGAAGCCATGTGCACCCCCTGCCTCCCCAGGCAGGGTGCTGCAGCTTTTGGTGACTTTTGGATGATTTGCACAAGAGGAAAAAGGTGCTTTATTGCTGCATTGCTTTTCCAGTGCTAATACAGACCAGTGGGCTATTGAGTAAATACTGGTATTGATCTTTATTCCTCAGTGCATGTCAATATGCACGTGTGGAGAGATTTTTATTGGACTTCCAGTAATTCTTTTTCTTGAAAACTGGGCAAGTAAAGTCCCTAAAGACACACTTTTCCAGCTGTGCTTGGTATATGCTGATTATTTTTTACGCCTACTACTGTGACCTCTTAGAGGGAGCCAGCGCCATGGCCTGGAGTAGAGTGGTGCCTTGGACACGCGTGCAGGCAGGCAGGGTTGGCTCCACTGAGAGCTGTGAAAAATCACCCTGGAACTGAGAGTGTCTGACTTCCTACTGAAAAGTTTAGGGTTTTATTTTTTATTTCTATTCTGCATGTAGATAGGGACACAGGACAGCTTGCTTTTTTTTCTTTTGAAGTGGAGGTCATTAAAATATACTTCGTGTGGCAACTACGTGTGCTCTGTATGGAGGCAGAAGTGTGTCAAAAGGCTTCGGTGCTTAGAAGTCACAATATCCTCTTTAACTTCAGTCAGCTTTTGGGAAGGTAACTCTAGATTTTGTTTAGTGGCTGTTATGAGATTCTCTTACTGTCATTATGCTGCATAGCGTGATCTTGAAATGCTGTGACCATGGATTTATATACCCAGTACCTAATTGTTTTTTACGCGGTAGATTCTATTAATTGTCAGTTTTCCCTTCCTGACTACAAAATTATTCCCTATTCTTATAAGTTTGGAACATGATGCTTCAGGGAAGACTTCTATCTATGAAGTGTGCTATAAAACATTTGTTAATGTAAACATAAGTATTAAATGCACACTTTGGCAGAGGATGGGATTAATATAATTTAACAACTTGCTTTTGTGCTCTTCTGAACTCCGGCGCTGAAAAATACCTGCGTTATCATAAACACTTCTGACTAAACTATACTTATGAAAATAAATGAACCAAATTAAGCTTTGGGTACGCTTTTGGGTTGGCTTCCAAAGAAATCAAAGCTTATGTGTTTGTGCTACTGATCTGCTTCCATGTGTTGCAGAGAGCTTTTCTGTTGCCACGGGAGCTTTTGAATAGGTTGCATATTCAGAGCCAAAGCAGGTACGAGTCAAACACCAGTGTCTGACAGCGTCCATCCTGAAGTCATGTATTTCGTTTTCCAGCATCCGTGGCAGTCTGGTGCGTTGGCGTGCTTGACCGGCGGGTTGTTGCCTTGAGCTGCCAGTCTGAATGTGTGCGGCTCGCTGGGAAGGGCAGAGCGATGGGTGACCCCAGCGGTGGGTGGGCTTGTCCTGCAGTCTGGGCGGTGGGTGAGCTTCTCCTGCAGTCGGTGGCTTGTTTCAACGGACAGTCAACCACAAAGCGTGAATCCCTGTAAATAATTTTAGAGTTCATTACTTAATTTTCTTCCTCTTCTTTTCCTTGTTGTCCCCAAATTGTCGCTGTTCAATAAATCCTAGACCAAGGATTTCCTAATGACTCTCTTCTTCACATGTGTGAAACAGCTCGTGAGCATGGGGAGAGATGGGTAAGTAAATGTGACACTTGTAATTGCTCTGGCTTTTATGTCCCTTGGATATGTCTGAACCTAATAACTTTATTACAAGAGCCCCTCACAAAAATAAATCCTGTTCTGTACGTTCGGTTTTTACAACTTAGTAGATCATTTCTTGTTAGAACTTGCTGAGTAAGTAATGTGCATTTAGAAATGCCTGTCTATCCCTAAATATTTAAATGGTAGTGCATATTTCTGATACCCTAATTCTAAAATATCAAGCATAACATTTCTGAAAAATACTTAATGGAAATAAGGTAGGTGCTTTAAAAAACAAATTTTGTGGGCAAATGTGTGGAGCTTTAGAGCTTTAATGATCAGAGGTAGTTTATGAGAATCTAGTGTTCTGAATCTGTAAACACTAAAGTGTACCAGAAAGCAATAGGTCTTTTAAGATGCTTGGATAATAGAAAATTGTTTGCTTTTCCATTTACTTCATAGGGTAGACACAATTGATTTAATATTGATAATCCCTTTCGCAAGAAGACGTGCAACTGAATCAGCAAAATACAAACTAAAATAAGCAATCAATGAATGGAGCGTGATTAGGAACTGGCAATATTAATAGCAGTGTGAACACTTGCTTTCTTTTAAGCTTGTTCATAATCTTTACAAAAGCCAAATGAAGATCAATTCATTTCCTGGTGAAGCTTTATTTTTGTGAGGAGAACATGAATGAAGGTTGTTTGAAATCAATGGCTTTAGTCTGTGGAATTACTTGCCACCAGTTCAGAAGGATATGCAAGGTTTTTCCTTTCCTCCCGAGATTTAAGGACAAAAAGCAATACCGATATAAGTGATAGCTGAGAAGCAGTTTATATGACTGGATTAAGGAAACTTGAGCAAGCTTGAACCTGCCTGCGTGTGTTCACACACGCTATGTGTGTGTAGGCAGCAGAAGATTGTAACATGATTTATAATGAATTGGATTTCAGCCACTGTGCTTTGCAGCCCAATCACGAGTAAATCATTCAATCCAATCAGTGCACCATTGATACATAAGAGTTTACCTCCCAGGTTTTTGGCTGCATCAATACAAAGTACATATTGGTTTTTCGTGGCAAAGCAGAGCATGTGCTGGGCCAGGAGGGGATCTGTGAATAGCTGCTGGCTGCAGGCAGGAACGAAAAGCCAAATCTTGGATGTGTATTAATGTGTTAAGTCTGGCTGTGCAGGTGGGAGAAGATTTTGTGTTAGATTTTGCATTAGGTCTTGTGGGAAGCGGGTAAAAGCCAGACAGCATTCATAAGGTGAGAAGGAGAGGGAAGGAGACTCCTGAATTTTCCTGCTGTTGGTAGGTGTAGACCCAAACCTCTGGCGTATGTAGGTAAATGACAAGTATATATTGGGAAGGTGTAGGTCATGTGTTGCTGTATGTATTTACATACAAGTTTGCTGTTTGTGTTTTGTGTCTACTCACATCAAGTATATTATGGCCAGTGCTGCCTAAAAATGCATCTAATAAGGCAGTCTGTATTTACAGCCTGAGGTTGCAGTATAAACCTGTCTCCTTTGGGGGCTGCTGGGGGGGGCAGGGTGAGAAAGGAGCTGACTCCAAGCGTGTCAGGCTTTAGATGCTGCTGTTAGTGTCTCTGTTGTGGCAGCAAACGCATCTATAGTCTTAAATCATGTTCTCTGGGTTTAAGTAATAGTAAAAGACTTTCTAAAGTGTCTGTGCTAGGTAGCTGTGTATCTGGTGTCATTTGGATCTCTGCAGATAAAGTCAGGCACTGAATAGGTATAGCAAAAAAGGTCTGATACTGAACTCATGGGGCATCTCCAACTCATCCCTAAAAATTACAGTACAGTGTTTTTTATTCTTAACCCTGTAGCAATTCAGCTCTTGTTTGACTGCCTGTATTGGGTTAGATCCCTCCCTAACCTGCTCAGTAGGTACGTCAGTTTTGTCTCCCAGTTTTACCTCTCTTGTATCTTATTTTGGCAGAGGTGGAGAATGTAACCCTTAACAGTACAGAAGTCATACAGGAGCAAGTTCAGCCACAGAATAGCAGTGGTGGTGTGGATCTTCACCTGTGGACTAAAGGGAAACTTCTGGCATATTGGGATGAATGCCTGGCCTTTTGCATTTATTGCACCAGAAAAAATTGGTTGCATGTCAAACTAAAGTACGGACAGTGTGGCCAGTCATTGCTTTTGAACTCTTATCACTAAATACGTACGGTGTCTTCAAGTTTATTAACTTTTCCATGCTTAATTGTCCCCTACCATTAAGGGGGCACCAATATTTATAACTAGTTAATTGCATTCAGTTAACTAGTACCTGAAATTGGAACGCAAGTAGGAATGCAAATCAAAATCAACCCCATCCTGTGCTTTTTGACCCTTTTGATATTGCTTGTGACTTGGTTTTGTTTGTTTGTTTTCCCTCAAACGAAGCAGTACATCTCTTTTACCAAATGGTGTGTTATCGTGACCTCAGTGAGCAGCCTGTGCTGTGCGGATGCGTGGGTGGGTTGTGGCGGTGCCGGCTCTGGCAGGCTGATGCTGGGGTTGTAGAGCTCTCCCCATGTGACTTCCACCATGCAGAAATTTGCCAGACAGGGCTGAGCTGATCTAATTCTGACAGAGGTTAAGTAAACTTATACAGTGATTTCTGTACAGAAAAGGTTTAAAAACCTCATCATCTTCCCAATTCGTAAACCCAGCAGCAGAGTGGATCTGTTATTACAAAAAAGAAGAGCTAGCTCTAAAAATCCATTGTGCCTTTTAAGTTCATCATTTTTATATTAGCTGTTCCAGCAATGGCATCATTCCCCCCTGTGTTCCACGCAGCACAAGTGTTGGCCACTTTTCTTATTCATTGCCCCAGGTATGTACTGGGGATGTCAAAATCTTGAGTTCCCATGAGATCTATTCTAGTAAGATGCTCCTATGGTAAGGCTGTATACCAAGGATTTAATTTTAAATTTGGCAGGTAAGGCTTACAGCACTGACAGTTTTACGCCAACGTACCTGAGTAGAGCTGTGAACTTGTTGGTGTGATTGCCACCCTGAAGCCACTGGCCTGGGAGGCTCTGATGGGAAGGTAAGGACTCACTTCACTGGATGTGCTCATCTGTACGTTCGGTCTAGATCTGCCTGTGATCAAGGGAGAAAAAAGGCATTTCCACCTACCCAAAAAATAGCTGCATCAGTCTGTTATACCAGACAGCAATTGACTTATACCTCGGATACCACTGTGCCTTTGGCAGTGTCGGTGTCTCTTCATTGACCTCGAAGGGAGCTTTGACTTCTGTCTTAGACTAGATGTCTCTTAATTAGCCACGTCCAGTATTGTGTCTCCGTGATCAGCTAGAAGAGGATGTCAAAACATACGCTGTTAATTTACAATTTTACATTACTGCCTTTCATCCCGTGATCTCTGAGCACTTACAAGCTTCTAATTGTTCAGGGTTTGGTTGCCCCTGTGTAGCAGAGTCAGCGTTCCTCTGCTTGACGGTGCTGGCTGGCGTGGTGCCAGTCCTTCCTCGGTGGAGACACGGGGTCTGCTCAGCAGTTTGGTGATGAAGTCGAGAGCAGACCTTGTATCGCAGCCTGGTTGCTCAAGATCCACACCGCATGGGAGGTGAGGGTGTTCCTCGCTTTGACACAGTGATGCCTGCCTTTGTAAAATGCTATATACAGCCATTTTCAAAGGCTGTTCTTTCAGTCCATGCCTATTTTGACATTATTCGGTGTTCAGCTCTGTTTGGAGGGAACTGTTTTAAAACAGACAAAAAAAACGCTCCTAAATTTTCTCCCTGTCTGATGATGCGCTCTGCCTGGGATGACAAAAAGGCCAACAGGCTGGCAGAACCGTTGCAGCAGGACCTGTGGGTTTTGTTCCTGAGCCCTGCTGACCTCCTGTCGCTTTGGGGTTGACCACTTCATTTCTGCATTCCCTCATTTAGAGCAATGATAATGTTAACTTTGAACAACATCATGTGGTGCTTAAATCATTGATGCCTTAGTTAAGGGGAGAGCAGCCTCCTCCTCCTGAAGACTCTTGACAAACTGCGAGACCCCAGCTCTGCTGTGGATGTCCGTGGTGTCCAGATATGTCCAGGTGCGGCCCTGAGGGAGGCATGTTCACCTTCTTGCGACATGGTCATGCAGCAAAGACACCGATCTGTGTCTAGCCCGAACTTGTCGTGGTGTATTTTGTCACTGTGGGGCTGATGAGGAGCAGACAAAGAGCCGGGGGGGCTCTCCGCAAGAAGCAGAAGCAGTGGATGTCATTACTTGCACTATCCTGAAAAGTATGTACCTGGTGATAGGCACCCATGGGCTGGCTGTGGGGTTATAAACCACACTATGTGTTAACCTGCTCTTGGGACCCTGCTCCACCGAGAGATCTGATGCTCTGTCTCTATAATGGGGTAAAATTGTTGGTATGTCATATTTGGGGAGTGCTCTGAAAGTGCAGTTTTGGGAACCGAAGGGTCAGAGCTTCCTAGGCACTGAGAGATGTATTGATAATTCTTTTGGTTGCAAGATGTTTGCTCCAGCTTGGCTTTATAAAAGCGTAGTGAAACAGTGATCTGTATGATGGTAATTTTGGGTAGAATTCTACTTTATGTGCAGAAATTCTAACCAAGTTGTCTCTTACGCACCCTTAGCTTTAATGTTGCAGTTCCATATATCATTGTAGGAAAGGCATTTAAAATTGTATGAGCTTATTAAATTGAACTCTCTCTGCTGCTGAACAACGTTTTATAGGAAAATCTACAAAATCCTGTAAAAGCTGTGCCAACGTAGCTGAGTACTTTCATGACGTTAACAGTGTTTTTAAGGACAGTAAGTAACAAGAATAATTTATTCTACTAATCAAAAGAATATTTGCCTATTTAAATATTCAAACCCTCAAGCCTTATACAAGAATGAAATGTCAGGAAGGGATAAGCTCCTGATAAGCACATTAGCTGGATTTATTTTGTGTGATGGCCAGCAAAGAAATGATTAATAACTGTACTTCAGGAGCCAGACTGGGGAACTACTGGGGGCTCAGAATTATAAGTAAAAAATGTGTGTGTGTGCGTGGGAAATCTAGCTACTCTAATATGTAGGAAAGGAGGAAATATTTGAAAACCTGACATCAGGATCTTCTTCTACGAAGAAGTGTGGTCTCCATAATGAGAACCACCAAAGTCTTTGTCTACCCTGTCTTCTTCCACGGGCATGTGGGATCTGGGTTCCCCTGTCCATTTTGTGCCACCGAACAACTGGCACAGATTTTCATGCCTAACTATTTCTGTCTGCCCAGTTCACGAGTGTTTATTGTGGCTGATCACGTAAAAAAGATGGAGGGGTGTCCAGTACAGACCCCCATTAGTAGCTATAGGGGTAACTTCGACAGATGTGGGAACAATACAGAGCCCTAAAGACTTGGGGCGTTCTGCAGGCCATGGGTGTTCACCCTTCTCCATAGCGGTTCCTGCTGTTAGCATTTCAAAAGGGCATGCAGAAGGGATGTCCCTTCATGCAGTGTGGGAAAATTGTGTCCTGAACAGCCCTAAGGGCATTTCTGCAAAGGTGAGTAATGGCATAGCGTCAAAGCTAATGACGATGTAGCTGTTAAATAGATACACTGGTCATCAATCAGCCTGAGCACCTGCCAAGGCCAGCACGGGGGGCTTCTGCTCCCAAGACCCTCTGCCATGTGGCAGCAGAAGCAGTGAGTCCAACACCCGCATGTGGCCATCAGTGTGTTCCCTAGCTTAAGATCGTGACACAGTGCTGTGTGCTTCCAAAAATGATCTCGTATGATGCTGCCTAATCCTTACCTGTGCCAGACCTTAATCAGACCAATTAAATTGTTCCAATGGCTGCAGAAAAGCCACCTGCTGTTACTTTGTTGACCTCTTCTGTATGACCGTGTTTCATACTTGGCATCCATCCAAAGCAGAGTAGAGCCCGGCCATCGAGCTTGTAACACAGAGGCTGTACATGGTGTCCTTCGTATATTGGGTGAGCAGGACTGGGAACCCTACCAGCTTTGTGCTGGAGGAAGGACACAAAGCAATGGGTAGGCCAGGGAGGGCTGAACATCAGCAGGGAGAAAGTAAGAAATAATCTTACTCTAATGTGATATCAAGGTTTCACTGTAGACTTCTAAGTTCCTGGTCTGCCAGTAATTTGCTTTTGGGCAGTTGTGTGCTTTATTCTGCATCGTCTCTTCAGCTGTCAAGTAGTGACCATTCCTGCACTGGTGGAAGTGGGAAACTTAAAGCCTGCACCTCCTTTAAGTCACCAGATGGGATGTGCTACTTTCTCATAACAACAGTTACTTTGCACTGATGTTCAAAATGAGTATGGATTAGGCTTATGTACTGCTGCTCTATAGGGCGGGGCTTTGTGTTTTGGGGATTTTCAGCATGCTAGTGCCTTTTCCTGCTGTGCGCAGCATATGGGAAGTTTTGCTAGCTGCTCTTGGTTATTGAATGTAAGGAGTTGGTAAAATTCTCCTGTGCTTTGTGGAGCACTAAACAGAGATGCTTTCTTTCCAATCAAGGATGTTATGTGTGTGTGTGGACAAGGTACCTGGGTGCTCTGCTGGCTGTCTCAGCGGTGGTGGTATGGGGCAGGGATGCGTGCTACGTTACGAGGCAAACAAATCGCAGTATAACTCTCTGAACTCTTCCTGTGCCTGCCTGCTGTGCCTGCCAGGACGAGCTCTGCTCTTACTGTGACACAGGCTCAGGAGGTATTTTTCTCTGCTGTTTGCAGCAATGGCACCTGAGCCTGGCCTGCAGCGGCTGATTTGCCTTTGCTGCCTTTCTGCACTTGCATGTATCTATCTTGAAAATGGTGTCATCAGTCCTGGAGGAGTTGAATGAAGGGAGTGCTGATACCGTTGTCCACAGGGGGCTGCCCAAGCTTGGAGGTGATGGTCTTGAAGATTTGAGATTCTGCGCAAAATAGATGTGTTTGCTGTCAGGAGTGGATGGCTCGAGTGAGGCATATCGTGGAAGGTGGAATTCCAGAGTCAGTGATGAATACAATCTTTGATGCAGCATCTGGGATTAGCGGGTACTGGATCTCTCAGTATTAGCAGTATTTCTGCTTTGTGAGCTGGGGAGGAAAACACCCTGGGAGGAAAGCAAGCTGCATGGCTGTCTGTCCAGCTCCTCTCTGGACTAATATCTGAGTGCTGTTGATTGTTTTTTCCAGAGTATGAGGTAATGGTCCTGTTGTCTGTGATTATGGACTTTGAAAAAATATAATGCATTATTGTCTCTTTCATTAAATTGCTTTTTCGTGAAAGGTGCTACCTGACAGCACCTGTCATCCATAGAAGAAGATGCACCATAGAGTCTATCAAGTCACACCATCGGCGTGACAGTCCACCACCAGCTCTGGGCCAGCGGGGTTTGATCTGGAGCTGAAGGATCAGACAAGTGGGTGCCTGTTTTGTCCTGGAACAGTCCATGTTCCAGGTTGTTCATAAGATGCGCTCATTAGTGCTGATAAATGGCTTGTGTTGGGGTAGTGAAGGTGCAGAAACCATCTGAGTTTGGCTCTCAATTGCCTGATACTGGACAGTGTAATTCTAGGTGGTTGATGGAAGTAGCTTTGTGCCCCACAAGACAGTTGATATGTATTAATTGAGTAATAGAGTGGAACATGTTAAATCACTGAGCAGGAAGAAGTGTTTTTTAAATGTTACTTGCCATTTTGTGGCCTCTCTGTGCTCCAGGAATGCTTGCTGTGATTCCAGGTTATTTTTCTGCTGTGGAATCATGAAGCAGTAAATGATATGATATCCCTTTTCTGTTACCAAGACAGCCAATAAACATCCTAATCTCACTTGCTGCACTGAAGAGTAGATTTACAGCTGTGTGGTGAGCATAAAACAAATGATTGGAGGATTCAAAGGCAGACTCCTGCAGCAGACAAACATACGTAGTAGCAAAACTTAGTATTTTTTGTTTGTTTGTTTTGAAATTGGCTCACTTGATTAATGTGGCCTGATGTATGCCAAGCTGTTCAGCATAATCTCAGCTGTATTTCCTCTTCCCCCATCTCCCCTTCTCATCCTTCTTTTGTTTCTGAATGCCTTCTTAGATAAAGCAGTAACTACAAAGAATTCACAGTAAAAAATGTCCTCGGTAAATATATTTTATTTCATGTGTTTCCTTGCACATCCTCCTGATTGCAAACTTGACCTTCAGGTAGAATAAACGTCTCGGACCCGAGAAAGGTGACAGTGTCCACAGTCCAGTAGTGCTGTGGCCTCTGCACCCATCCGCCTACCTGGTTCCCTTGCGGGGTGGCTGGGAAGGACACTGGGAGTCGGTCCATGGATGTGCCTGGCAGAGGTTTATGCTGGGTCTGGTGTCTGTGGTCAGTCCGTCAGTCTGTTTCTGAAGTGAAAAAAGCTGTGTCTGAGCCTTGGACCAAGGACAGAGTAAATTCCTTTTCTCCTGTTTAAGGATAAGCGACACTTCTCAATGATAGCTCAGCGAGGTCCTTCAGTTAACCCAATACTGTACGTTAGGAGGTTTTCCCCAGCCTCTCAAAACTTACAGAGAGTTTTGTGAGCATGATTTAGTGCGACATAGTCAAGCATGATTTAATGGACATAAAATGCCTCTTACTCTGATATCCCATTGATCTAAGTGAGAGACAAAACTGTAAGGGATCTGTTTATTTTTGTACTGATTCATAATATTTTGATAGAAATCCTGCAAGCAGGTGCCAGCCTGCATTTAGCTGAAGAGAGCGGGATTCAGTGGGGAAAATGTCATCGTGTAACCTGCACTAATTAGTTTATTGGTGTTGGCAAGTAAGTGGCGTTCTGTGCTGTACCGTTGAGTGTTTCTCATCTAGCAAAGAGGGATCAACTGCAGCCTGCTTAAATTTTCTCCAATCAGAAGTATTTTCAGATGTAGAAGGCCAAGTATTGCACTTCTGTACACTGGCACAGTGCCTCCGTCATGCAGCTCTGCCTTGGGCCCGCGTGCAGTTGTGCACTTGGCTGATGAGCACCTGATACGTGGTGGGGGGGGAAGTTTCTGAGACAGCCTTTTGGTAATGATGGAAAACTGAAAGTGGGCAAATTTAAATTTAAAATGAGGTGCTGGTCTTTAACTGTGATCACTGATGCCAACTAATTTAACTAATTAACTGATTTAACTAATCACTGACACCAACAGGAATGTATTGTGGTAGTCTCTCCATCATATTTTATTTAAATTTAAAAGTTTTCAAATGTACGCAGCGTTCCCTTGGAAATCCAACTCACTGGACTGAGACTTGCTTGTGGGCAGACCAGATACGGTGTGAGCTGAGCGATAGAAATAAAACCTGAGATTGTCCTCCTAGAAGACGTGAGGAGCTGCAAAGGTTTTCCAGCCTACTTAAGAAATGGATTTGCTTTGGTGTTAAATCAGGTTCTAGAAAACCTTGGCAAAAATCTCAGCACAACAAGTTTATTCCTAGAGCTTCTTGTCTCCCATGTGCTGCTTAGCCTTGAGCTCCCCTGAGAATCTTCTCGAATATCACATTTATCTCATTAATTGTTAATCCCTGAAGAGACCAGCCCACGGTCTGAGCTGAGGACTACAGCTCTGCTAGAATCCAGTTCTGGCCCTGTGCATCCCCTTTTGGATAATTAGTGAGACTTGAATCCTGAATTTAGAAGCATTTTGGCCTGGGATCTGAATTTTGAGTGTACTGTCTGGCAAGCAGCCAAATGCTTTCTTGCCCAAGGGCGATAACTGTGAGTGGAGGGGAAAGATGTGTCTCGGGATTTGGTAGCCTGTGCATTGCTTGAGACTCGTCCCCGAGCCTCTCATCATTGCTCCTGCTGGGACCTGGAGTTGGTGCTGGCTTTCTGTGCTGTTCCTCTGGGCTGCGCTTGAAACGCTGAAGGCAGCAGAAATGTCACATCATACGTCTTCCCACCTTCTGCAGAAAACGCAGCCCCTTAGGGCACTCTGAGGTATGTGGGGGTGGAGATGAAGGATGGAGCACCGTCAGCTGGAGCGATGGGCAGCCTGGCAGCCTTGCCTGCCAGGGTCCCGACCTGCTGACCTGCTGTGAGACGGTAAATCCTCCCAAAACTGCTGTCTCAAATGTTTCTAGGAGTAAAACAGTCAAACCTCTTTGCCTCCACCTGTAAATGGTCTGAACGATAAGTCTGAACCACAGAGTCCAGGTCAGTCTCTTTTCTATTTAAAATGCTTGGAAGAAAAAACCCAAACCACCAACCAACCAAAATCCTACCATTTCCCGTCTCGCGTACTCATTATTCCTGCTGTTTCTAACAAGTCCTCCACTGGCCCTTCTAATTATGTTTAAGCTCAAGCATTTTTCCCAGAAGCACCAGGTGTTTTTCTACATGCATGCATGAATATTTGTTGACAGGTCAGCTTGTCAATAATAAACTGCTGTGGTGGAGCCCGGAGGGCCAAATTCTGATAGCACGTGGCTGCGGGCAGAGAGCATCGCTCAACCCAGCTGCTTCTTGTGCCAGCAACTGAAGAGAGCCCTTGTGAGGACTGACACACTTGAGGTTAATTTGGTTTTAAATTGCTGCCTTTCCCACTCCTGTGGTTGCAACCAAGGCCACTGGAGAGTACTGGTGTTTATGCAAAGCCCTTGCCTCCCCCCCCACCCCGCCTGCCTTTGGAGAATTGCAGCTTTGTGCGTATGAACAATGCGGGTATTCGGTGTGGACTTATCTCTTCTCCCCGTATCTTTGCTTGGCTGTCCTCAGCAATCTGGGAAGGAGAACTGTGATAAGAATGGTGCTGGGCGAATGCGAATGAGCAGGAGATGAACCTCAAAGCGCTCAGCTGGATTTTCCTCCAAACCTCTTTGATCACAAACTGAGCTCTTTATCCCCCTGAAACTTGCCCTGGGGGAAGGCTGCCCAGAGGCGTGCAATGATTAAAAGGAAATACTCTTGCTTCTGTGACCACCTTCTCTTCAGCTCAGCAGGTATTGACATACGTCAAAAGCAGGTTTTTAATCTCGGAGTCAGTTTAGTTTGCCTTTGTGGCAGGATTTCAGGGTCAATTGTCGCTTTACCCCACCGTGACTATTCATTCATTTTAAAGAGTCAGCTCCCCTTTGGAAGATCCTTTTCAGCATTTGGTAGGTTCCCTTTTGTAGACAGCTTGGCTTGCTTTAGGGTAGGCAATAGTTAAATCAAGAAATACAACCTTGTTTTTATCCAGCATACTTGTTTAACTAAAAAAGATTCATAAAGGACTGTGTTTCTGTGAAAATCTTTGTCTTCCAAGTCTCATTTTGGAGTCGGAAGAATGCCTACTGTTGCCTAAGAAACACCCAGTACAATTAAATACAGAGTCATTGTTGGGGAGTCAATGAGCTTGAAGCAATGCTGGGATGTCATTCCTGCGTTGGGTCTTTCTTTGCTTATCTGGGCAGGATTTGCTTGGTAAACGCTCATTGTAATTCTGTGAACGCTGCTAATGTTGCATGTCTAATCTGTCATGAATGCGGAGAGGGAGTGGGGAGGCTCATTTTCTTCTTCCCTCACACGTATTTGTTGTAGGGAAAGCTGGGGAGTTTGATTAAATTCTTTGAAGTAGTTAAAGATTGCATGTTTGCTTTCTGCAAGTACTTCATTAAGATTAGGTTTCTGATTGGGATGAAGTGTGGCATTAAAACCACATCTCTATCTCTTTGGGAACGATGTGTGCTCCTTGGAGAGCTGTGGGTTACCTGGAAGACCTCTTCCACTTAGGGCTACCCTAGTTCTGCTCCATGGGTGTCCTTGGTCTCGAGGTCTGCTGTATCGATGTATCATGAACCTGTTGCTTGCCAGGGATGGAGCTGGCTGGTAGGTGACCTGGGAGCTCCTTCTGCTTCTGTCCAGCTCTGATATGCAGAAACGTGTCTAAGCAGATACCCAGGCACAAAAGCAGCACGAGTTAAGCAATTACTCCTGAAACCCACAGAGATGATCGCAAGTTTTTGTTAACCTGTCCTGGCTGTGAAGAACAAAGACACCAGTTCATAGCAATGCTCTGCTGGGGTACTTCAGAGACAGGAATGTGTTCAGAAGTATCTGCAAAGATAGCCAAAACATTTATTAAGACTATTTAACCAAGGGTCATTTCATATTCATTTCATTCCAAAGCAAATGGGAAGAAAATTCACAAGTGCCATTTAAGAACAAAGCTCATTTCTGAGCACCTATTAATCTTAAAACAGAAGAGGAATGGTAACTTTAAATGGTAAAACCGTTTTCTCAGTTCTGGAGGCTGCTTTTTGTTACATGCCCACGGACATGTGTACACAGACACGCAAATACAAACCTCAGTTAAGCGAACTCTGGATTTGCCCCCTGCCCCTGGTGCTCTCTGAGCCCAGAGGATACTCTCCGTTGCTGCTCTCTCTTCCTAGACAGCACTGCTGAAATTAGGCACAGGCAGCTATAATACATGGCTGTGCAAAGCTGTGGGATGTCAGCCAGCGTCTCGTGCTGTGTATTAAATGTGCGCCTGACTTGAAACGCTGCACTGTGTGCTCTAACACCATCTCTCTCTCTGCCCCTCATGCTACAGGTGCAAAGAGCTGAAATACGGCAAGGACCTACCCCAGATCTCCATCATCTTCATCTTCGTGAACGAAGCGCTGTCAGTTATCCTGCGATCGGTGCACAGTGCCGTTAATCATACACCAGCTCACCTCCTGAAGGAGATCATCCTTGTGGACGACAACAGTGATGAAGGTTAGCAACCCTGGGATCTTGGATCTCCAAAACACCAGGAGGGTGTTTAATTTCTTAAAATCGTATGGAGCCATGCTTCTTTGGGAGCGGTGACACTGCTGGGAGGCACACGGTGTGAGGTGGCAGGTGGGCTGGCTGGCACACCGGTTTTCTCCAGCTTCTGTAGCAAAAAAGGAACAGCATCAAACCAAAGTTAAAATCCAAGATAATTATTGATTGAAAGTGTAGCTGAAAGCTAGAAGGCTCAAGGAAACGAAAAAGCCATCTTACCTTTCTCTTCACGGTAGCATCCAGAAGTTCTGCTTTCAGGTGTATCCTTGTTTCTAATAATAACACTTCGGTGGTTGCAGAGACGCACCTCTAAAATATTTATCACAGAGTTGAGGGATGAGATCCTGGAGCCTGGTGAGCAGTTATGCTTTGGCCCCTTGCAGTGGTCTTAAACAAGACATTTTCTCTGTGTGTGCCTCAATTTCCCTACCTGTAAAATAATGTCCCAGGCTTTATAAATGACTGGGACCCTGTAGAGGCCTTCCTTCCTCTTATATTAGGTTTTTGATGTGAGAAGGATAAGTAAAGAGGAAGAAGAGGAAACAAACACAACCAACCTGCTCAAGTCAGGCCATGACAAAATGTGGAGGGGGATGTTAGATTTTCCACGTTGCACACGTGCGTTGTTTGGTTCAACTTGCTCTTAGTCACTGTTGTGATACCTTCCCTTCTGGCTTTTAATAACACGAAGGTGCAGGAAGTGGTTTCATGTGGAAGTATTTTCAGACTCTGATTCTTCCAAGGTTTGTTTTTTCCCAGTATACAGTTGGATAATGTCATTACGGTAGTTAAAATCTTCATGAAGAACAGCAAATGGTTGTTACTTTGATTACTACCTTCTTTATTTGTACTGCATGCTTTTAATATTATTTTAAAAAATAATAGACATGTGCTGTGGATGCTGTGATGAAAAGGGAAGAGTGGGGAGGGTGCAGGATGTGGAGAGCTCATTTCCAGAGGGAGCCTGAGAGGTTGCTTGTCTGTCTGCAGTGAGATGAGATGATACACAGCAAGCTACTCAAGCCTGTAAAAATAAGCACTCGAATACCACAGTAATGAGCACCATAGAAAGCTGATGAATTATAATTACCAGTAAAAGAAACAGGAGGGCAGCTTCTCAGCTGATGGAAATCACAGCAGCTCTAGTGTAAAAGCTAGGATGATATGCACCAGTGAAGCCATGGGATTTCAGACCTGAAACTATTTGGCTAGTGAAGAGAAACTGCAGCGGCAGATCACCTGCACTATTTAGCATTGTCGAGTACTTAGAGGGTTTGAAATACCAAAATAAGATGCTGCTTCTCCAAATTTTACTATATCAGTGGGGTGAAGAGAAGAACACTCTTTAAAAGAGAACCCTTTGGTAATAATTATTGAGCTTCTCTACCCATTGCCACACACAAAGAGATGTGTTTCTAAACCGCCTCCACCCATCATTCAGTACGCAGCACCAAGGCTAATATTGAGTCAAGTACTCTGGAGACACTATTGAAAGGCACAGGGCAATGAAATGAACCCTTTCAAAAAGCATCGCCCCCCAGTAAGCTGAGACTGCAGCTGGCAGTGAGGATGCAGAATGAAATCTGAAATCCACTGCTGAGATTGCAAGGCACTGTCTTCCCTGTCTGTTTGCTGCAAGGGCTGGGCCGGTGCTGGTGGGCTCTGGTGGTGGGGCTGGATGGTGGCAGGGTGTTGACAAGGCAGCGAGATGGATGGCCAAGCTTGTAGCTTGCTCAAGCACTTCCAGCTCTGGGATTTCCTCTTTGCGCCTGTTTTTGTAGGCTGACCAAGCTGGCTTGTGTTGGAGTGCCTTGTGGCACCCACCTATCCAGGGAGGCAGGTGCAGGTAGGTGACCTAAATTGAGGGACAAATTCATATATCATGTGCAGGAGGTGGGAAAATCCCAACCTCCTCGCACACCTAGGCAATGTGCACGCTGCATCGCACCAAGAGGATGCATTGATTGCGTCAGGAATGTGAGCATCCAGGGTCCCTAGTGATGGGCCAGGGTTGTGCTGAAGGTTGTACAACACCTGAACACCAAAGCGGCTCTGTCCTCAAAAACCTTGCGATGGAAGAATACGAGGAGAGTGGGTGTAGGGAATGAGGTGATGCTATTAGCCAGCAGGGTTAGTTAGTAATGTCAGTACTATGCTGTTGAGTCTTTGTAGGCATCATGACAAATGAGATTTTTAAGGAGGGACTTTGAAGGAAGATAATGAGGTAACTTGGCAGATGTTTATGGAGAGCTCCTCCCAAGCGTGTAATAATTTAGTTTTCTCATGTAAAAGAAATGATACAAACCAGAACATAATCTCAGGGACCCATGCATTCACTCTCTGCATTGTCAAGGAGCTTCAATGACAGCAAAGAATTATTAACAGCAATAACGTTGTCGGGTAGTTCCCGCTAATGGTAGGAAATAATTGTGAGCAGCAACAGCAACATTGTATAGTTGATGCTTTGGGTATTAGAAAGTCGTTGCAATATATGGATTTGGCTTCTACAGGAAGATAATTACAGGAAAATAGTTTCTCGTGAGCTCTAAGATTTAGAGATGAATCCTGGAGGATCAAGTGCTGGTGTCAAGCAGAGAATGGGGTTGCATGGGTGCGACTTTGGTGGCTGTGATTGAACAAGAGAGGGAATTACTTTAGCTTCTTTGTGAGCAGCTGTGTGTGTTTGAGGGATAATTTCTATGGGTGAATGGCTCATTGCTGTAGCCTAAGCAAAGCCTTTGGGCTCAGTTTTATACGTCTGGAAGAAAGCTGACCTTAGTGGCTCTAAAACTAGTAGCTGCGCTGTACTCTGGTGGGTTACCAGAAGCAGCTTCTGGGAAAGTTGCTAAAGGCTCGTGAAAGCCTGTGGCTCAGGGCCACACGCGGAGGGGTTTCTGTGTAAATTTTGTCAGGGAGCACTTTACACAGACGCAAAGAGGAAATACAGCTTGTATGGGTTGTTGAAGAACAAAGCATGTTCCCAAACCAAATATTAAAAGACCCCTGGGATTTCCAAGTCAACTTCAAGTTTTAAAACTAGTCCCAGGGATGGAGGTAAGAACTCCATAACCAGGGCACCCCTGGCTGTCATTTGCCCTTCGGGTAGAGCACTAACTAGTAACACAGACGTGATCAAAACCTTTTGGTGTTTTGTAGTTTTCAGACTGGAACAAACCGCTTCTGAAGACTCATTAGACGCTTCTTGCTCGTTGTTGTAATGTGGTATGTACAACAACACTGCACAACATAAAAGTATGCAGTGAGAGATTAAAAGTTAATAAACACGGTCATTGTGATTCTTTATATCTGAGCTGTAAACAGATAAAAGAGACTGATGTATTGTAATGGGGCAAAAACCAATCCCTCCTTGAAGGAAAAAGCTTGGGGAGCTGTAGCTTGAACCCCCTTCTCCCTTGAGCTACACATTATACTTTGTAAAGACTTTTTTGGAGTCTGCTTTTGTTTGTGTTTGTTTGCAGGGGTGTGATTACAAAGCCAGTACGCAGGTTGTGTTTCTGAGTGATAACACGTTTCCCAGGTTGTTAGAGGGATGCAGCAATGTGCCCCTGAGATGTTACGTTATCTCGCAGCCGCACACTTTGTCCGAGTCTGTTGCTTAATCATCACCTGCTTTTTTTTTTTCTTTTGCTGTCTGTCTTTTAGTGTTTTTAATCTGGGATAATATCTCTTTGAAAAGCAAACCTCTAACTATAGAAGGAAACCTTTGGATAAAAGACTGCTTAAAGGAGCTGGCTACGCTCAGGGAGACATGCTACGGGTTGTAATTTACCTCGATGTAACGTATTAGCTGTGACTTGATAGATTGCAGCTTGTTTTGCAGCTCATTTCAACAGCGACAACAGTGGTTCATGCCTGCTCTCCCTGGAGCTGGCTTGCTTGCGTTTCATGTGTTTTTAGAGGAAGGTTTTAACAGTATTGCAAGAAGCTGAGTCATATCTCAGCTTTTCCTAGGCGCTGGTCCAGTCCAAGTGCCTAATTGTTCAAGTCGCTAAAACTAAAGATGGGCTGCTTAATTGCAGCTGACCTGGTGCTGTCCCAGTGGCATTCAGGTCTGAGGCTTTCAGGCCCTGTCAAGGCATGGAGGAGAGCAGCAGACCTCCTTGGTTTGCCTCTCTATTTGACTTTTGCTGAACCAAATGAACTGGAGACTTGCAGCCAAATGCACCTAGTGGGACCAGCTTTGCCTGTAACCCTGTATGATAGTTGATTCATGCACCTGCTCTCCTTTTCACAGTTTCCTCTTCAATATTTGCAAGCAAACATCAAAAGCTTTGGAGACTCACCTGGCCCTGAGTCTTGCTGCAAAAATTCTCATATTCGTTTATTGCCCATTGAAGGAGTTTCCTTTATGAGTTCATGCCGCAGAAATCCAAGCCATGATGGCTTTGGTGTTTCAGAGAGGTGAGAGCGTGGGACAAGGGAGAGCTGGTGTCCCCTGTGGCACTGGAACGCTCCCAGCCCCAGCTCCGGTGTCCTCCAGCTTTCAGTGTTCCTGATAACAGCCTTGGGCTCTGTAGATTTTTTCCCACCCAGCTCAGCCTGGCAAACACAACTATGTTCTCTTTTGGGGTGTAGAGGAGGTGTGGCCCACACCCTAGGACGACCTGGGTATTGTTGTATAAGAGATTTTTTGCTGTTGGTAGTTCCTTCAGCTCCTCTGGTGCTGTTGGTCTTTGCTCCTTTCTTTGTCTGGCACCAGGCAGTTCCCACCTTTAGTTCTGGGGACTTCAACAGGATTTGGGGAGATTTGGGCAGGATTTGTGGTGCGGACCACTGAGCAGTGGACGTTCCCGCAGTTACTTCTGGGCTAATGTCCGTGACATGGTTAACTTTTAGCGGCATCAGGGGGTTCAATTTCTCTGGCAGGCCTATTTCCCAGAAAGCTCATGTAGGTGACAAAATACTTTGCAATAGATAACATAAGTCATTGCAGCTGGCAGTTGGGTTTTTTAATAGAGCAACAGGTCTATTGGATTCTAAGTTCCTTGGACTTGCCTTTCAGTGAAGATCAATACGGACAGATGGAGAACAAAAGGCAGGACTGAAATTGAACCCGCTGGCATTTTCAGGAGGGTTTCTCTCTGCAAGTCTTCCCTGGAAATAGCTCGTGCAGTGGCAAAGACCAAATGTTCACAAACACCTCTGTGTTCAAATATTGATTGCATCCTTAACAAACATGACTTAGGAGTGGTGTGGGTGTCCTCTGGAGGATGGTCCAGTAGGCTTCCTCAAAGGATGCGTGAGTGGGGCGGGGGGGAGAGTGCCATAGGGTACAGAAGAGAAAGGAGTCACTGCATCCCATTGCAGTCCTTAGTTTGGATCAAATTACTGGTTGTGTAGATCCGCTCACTCAGATACCTCACGAGTGCATGGCCTAAATAAGTGGTCCTTTGGTTAGGAAGAACGAAGGTGAGCTGGGGATCCACTGCGCTGCTCCCATCTTGTCTCCTGACTTTCTTTGTTGTTACTTTGCGTCCAGAGTTTCAGTTTATGAACACTGGGTGGATTATGATGCTAAACTTGTCATCGGCCTAGTATTTAGTGGATATTCTCATTTTCAGCAATGAGCTGAAGGGGTGAAAGCACTGCTATGACCCTGTGCAAGACAGAGGAGAGGAGAATGGCAGCAAGTTATCTGAACTGCGAGATGCTTTCTCCCTTTCTGTAGTTTGCATGCAGTCCTGAAAATAGCAGATCCAAAGGCCAGGTTGCCAGTCTGTGAGAAAACTGACTCCCTTAAGCAAGGATATCTGCTATTGTCCATTAGTGCAAGTCATTTAATTCCTGGCATACTACTTCAGACCTCCTAACCTTCCTATTACAGCTCTGGGACGTGCTGCAAAGGTGCAACAGTTGGGGATGAAACATTTCTTAAGTTAATATGACAGACGAAAAGCTTTGCTTTTCTGACCTTAATGCGACAGCTCTCCACATCGTCAGCCTGGAGCCACACGTTCTGGCAACGCATGTGAGCTGCCACGAGTTGTTTTTCTGTTACGCTAATGGCACTCAATGAAGTGACTGCGAGTGAGGGAAAACACAGGGTAAAATTAGGAATGACTTCAAATGGTTTGGGTTAAGATTAGATTTGCGAGTGAGTTATGATTTCCAGCCCACCGGAGTTCATGTGGAGGGAGCTGAGCAAGTCTGGTCCTGCAGGATCAGCACCTGCGGGACCGGGGGAGCTCTGACAGTGTGGCTGTGCCGGCGCTGGGGTTTCCACTGATGCTTTTCAACACAGCCACGTCGGTCCTGCTCATTGATGAGGGGAGACCTGGGCCAAGGCTCGCTGGATACTTGAACGGGAGTTTTGCAGACCATTCCCGAAGACTGGCATTTCATTTTTGTTACCTAATACTGGATTTTCCACACCCACACTTCTGAATGCTCCGAGAGATTAAATACAAAGCCCATCCCATCCCTGGGCCTGCTGGCTGGATGCCTAGTTGAGTGCCAAGTATGTATCTCATAATACCAAAATAGCGCTCGGCAGCCACTGTGCACCATGCCTTCCTCCCACAGAGCTGCAAACCAGCTCAGAAGGGCGAGAGACTGGCAAAGGTGAGCACAGATGTGCAGCCATCCTCTCTGTTAGGGCTTGCACAGGCATGTAAGAGAAGTGAATTCGCGCCCAAAAGGCATGTGCTGTGGGCTGAGCCAGACTGGGAGGGAAGGCAGGGAGCAAACCCCCCGAAATCTATGCGAGGCTGTACAGGAAGCCCTTAGCGGAGAGAGGGTCTGGAACCATGTTTCCCATTTTGTTTAATGCTTTTGTCTCTCTTGTAGTACCCACTTGGGTAGCAGCCCATTAGGGGTGCTTGTAGCATGTGTTGTGGGCAGGAGCGGGGCTCTCTGGCCTCTGCTAAGGGATGGGGTGGTGGGTTAGAATGATGCTAATCATGAGCATCTTCTCCACTGGCTCTCCATGGTCACCTTGTGCCATTTTGCAGGTGCATGGATGTGCTCTGCTGGCCTTTGTGCTCTCAGCAGATCAGTTCTTCGCCTGTTGGCATCCAGCATCCTTTCAGAAAGGAGGACGCAGCTGTGGCTCCCCAGGGAGTTTCTGACAAGCTGCCTGTTACACAGCACGGTGGGCATAGGAATCTCTCGGGCTTCACCCTTCACTGCCTTTGAGACATGACATTACAATTCTTCCCTGTTTCACTGGAGCTCTAAGCTCCTTCGAGCTGCTAAAACAATTCCTATGAAGATTTTTTTTTTTCTGTTTTCCTTCAACTGGGATTAAAACTCCAATTTGAAAGTTGTTTTAATTGTTCAGTCTAGCCTGTAATGCCATGGTCTACAGCATTACTGACTTACCTTCTGACAAAAGCACGTGAGATGCTGGTGCTATGCTTGTGGGGTTTCATCTGTCAAAAAATCTGTGTCTCTGTCTCCTTAAAACCATTCGGAAGAGTTGTTGTCTCCGTAAAATATTGGTTTTTCTCCGAGTGGCTCAGCATGAAATGGAAGTTGCTGAGTTATGTATGTATGTGATGCAGATGCTTTGAATTGAGGAAGGGGTTCATTTGCTTTATTCTTTTTATTCCCACTTCAGCATAAAAGAGAAATGAGACTTGCGAAATTGATACGTAAGGGGAACCATCCCAGAAAGGCAGTCTGAAGAAAGCACGTTTTATGTGCTTGGAAGAAGGCATGGAAGGGAAGGGAACAGATAATCACTTTTCCTTTGATTTCTCAGGCTAAGCCCAGCAGATGGGACTTGCTGTTTACTCTTTTGCTCTCCAATGCCATGTTTTCTTCATGTAGGAACCCGCATGTGCTCATGTGTCTCGAGTATTTTACCATGTGTTTTATATTAATGGTGACTTTTTCTTTCTGGAGAGAAAGTATGTGAGAAGTGTAGTAGACTATAATTTGGGGTCACAGACCATATCTTAATTTTCTGCTGTCCTGGAGCCTCACAGGGATAAAAGACAGTCTCAGGAACTGCTTTTGTGGTGTTAAAAGTCCGTGTTGGCACACAGTAGTATTGCTTAGCTTTTACAGAGTAATTCTCATCAGCAGATCTTTGTGCATTTAGCTGATGCACCAGGAAGTAAAAGGACTGAGGTTTCTGGCAGAGCACTACAACTTTTCCAAATTGTTGAAAAAACGTACTAGTACTTACCTCTTATTGTAACCTTTCATATGCTTCCATGTTTGAGGTCCTGTGTGTCTTTTATACTCAATACTTGTAACTATCAAAGTTTAATGCTGATAAAGACTGCAGACTGACAGATCCATTATGTTCTCAGCTGTAGCACATATGCAGGCTTAGACAACGTAATTAAATGATCTGCAGTTTTCAATGAACAGAAGAGACATGGTATGAGCATCTTTTGAATGAAGCCCAAAATCTCTTCCATCCTATCGTAAAAGTAGGGGGAATTTCAGCTTTTCTAGTGGCAAAGCTTGGAAAACATACAACAAATGCCAAGACTCTAATAGGCTGAGTGAAAAGGATAGTGAAGCTCATACAGAGTTTTCATGTAGTTTAAGTTACTTCAGATGGGTTTTTGCAGCATTTCTAGCAGTCCATTCAGTTAAAATCTCCATCAGAAATGCAGACCACTAGTGTTTGGTATCCATGGGTGACTTACTTCTTTTCTTGTTTTTCAGTGGGGTGATAACCCAGGTGTTGCAAGGCAATCTTGCTGGGCTCTTGCTGCCGCCCTTTGCCTCTAAAGATGGCAGTTGGCCTCCTTAGTCATCCAACAGCAATGGTTTTGGCAACCTTGAATTTCTTTTGTAAGGGTTGTGGTCAGTCCACCATCAGGTGGTCTTTTGCAAATCAGTATTGACTGACCCTAAATGATCATATCCCATCCAGTGGTGCTCAGAGATGTGTTGCTCCAGTAAGTTATGCTCATATCCATCAATAAAGTGGGGTTATTTGAGGTGAAAACTGTTGCACCTTTTCAATGGGTTCTCTGGCACTTCTTCTCTAGAGGAACTGAAGGCGCCACTAGAAGAATACGTCAATAAACGATACCCAGGGCTCGTGAAGGTGGTGCGCAACCAGAAGAGGGAAGGCCTTATCCGGGCTCGTATAGAAGGCTGGAAAGCTGCCACTGGCCAGATCACTGGATTTTTTGATGCTCATGTGGAGTTCACTGCCGGCTGGTAGGTGCTCAACCTCAAGATCTTGGTTAGAGTGTGTGGGATGCATTAAACAAGGAACAGTCCATCATTTTGTACAGATGTGTTTGCAAACAAGTCTACTGGCTTTTATTAATCCTGTCTTCCCTTCTGTACTGAATGGCCACTCATGAGCTATGATGGGTAGACACAAGAAAAACCTTTCCTTGCCCTTGTTTTCTGTAATAATTTGCTATTCCCTCCTTTCATGCATGCACACCCCCTGCCCCCCGCTTATATTTTTCAGGTTGCTTTCCCATTCCCTTAGCCCTGAGTAATTTCTGTAAGTTTTAAAAAGCCCAGACAGCAAGGGCTTGAAAGAGATGGGGTTTCCTGCTTCCTTGCCCTTTGCAGCTGGATCCCACTGGGGAAGCCTTAGATGTTTTAGCTTGATATGTTTTTTCTGCAGCTAGGAGTAAGTGCAGAGGTGCAGAAGCAGTGAAAGGTGTTTCATAAGGATTTTTTTCAGAGAGATTCAAAACAGTTGCGCTCAAGTGGCTTAAGTTTGAGCCTAGATCATGAGAGGAGCCTGAGAGTGATTTTTTTTTTTTCCCTCTAACTAAATGTAAAAAGTAAATGGTCCATGTTTAGAAAAGTGGAGACAGAAGAAGCTAACTTGCATCTAGTTTGAACAGAGTAACATCCACAAGAAAAATGCTTTAGCAGCTGCAAACAAAGAGTACTGTGCAGTTATTGAATTCTTTGTAATGACAACGTAGCTGAAGGATGTCTTTAAGAGCCATTTCTTATGTTGATATCTGTATTCCCAGCTAAACATTCCACTCTTCAGGTCATTAAGGCCTCACACCTGATTTTCTTGATATACAGAGGAAGCTCCCATTTACTGAGCTCTTGAAACAGCTTTTCTAGGGATAGAGAGTGAACTTTTCTGCAGCGTGGGCTTGACTCGCTCTGGTGTTACGTACCCGCTGCTGTCACTGGAGGCACCAAGACTGCACATTGCTCCTTGAGTTGGCAGCCTGAGCCCAGGTCGAACAGTGGCTCTTGGGCTGCAGAGGTGAGCGCACCCCCTGCTCTGAACACATTTGGATGTCTCAGAGATTAATTTTGTAGCTATAAAGTCCTTGAACGGTGTCCCAAGGGAAAAAAGACCCTTCAGATGGTTTTCAAGAATTTACCCTGTTCTGCCCAGGGACATGTTTTTCTGGGTTTGGGGGAAGTTTGGACTAGGTAAAGCATGGTTAAACAAAACATATCCTTCATGGCCTTGCTTTACAGAAGGGAAGTTTCTGATCCAGGCTTCCCACCCTGTGGATTGTGTTTTTATGCAGGATGTCTACCCATGTACAGCAGCACGGGAAGCTGTGTGCAGTTACCCTGCAGATGCACATCAGAGCTTTACACAGGTTAACTACCCTTGTGGAACAGAAGTATGTGAGAACAGCCATGTTGTGGCAAACCAAGGGCCTGTCTAGCCTCCTGTTATGCCACTAACCATCGCCAGAAGCCTAGGAAGGCATATATGGGCAGGGCTAGCGCATACGGTATTCCTTGAGAGTGTGCTACCAGAGTCCAGCAATTTGCAGATGTGAGGCAGACATGGCTTCTATGTATTTAGCAACCCTCACTGCGTTTCTCATGAGTGTTTTTCCTGTTGCCTATTGAGCCCATGTAAACTTCGAGCATTCACAGCATCCTTGGGCAAAGGTGCTGCACAGCTTAGCTACCCACTGTGGAAAGAGCTGACTCCTTGTTGTCCATCTTGAGCCTGTTTCTTTTGATGGTCCATAGCTCTTGTATGGAAAGAGTCTCCAGGTGGTCATGGAGCACCTTCTCTGAGCCACTCCTGGCTGTACACTCAGCCCATGCTGCAAAACTGGCCCCTCATTAATGTATCATCTGATTTCGTTGCTACCTTAGTAAAGATGTCAGGAAAGCTCAGTTTTTAAAAACATGGGCACTTTGAAAATTAAAAAGTTCAGAACGTGGATTTATTACTTAATAATCCTTTTTTTAAACCAGCACACCAGAGAAAACATGGTGTACTAGCTCTGCAGGAAAAGATAAGGTCCAGTTTCAGAGGCTTTAATTCATTTCCACAGCTTAACGCCTTAGTTTGTGGATGTAGTCCTTTGTTTGTACTGATAGCTTCAGCTGGTCCATGAATTTATGTAGTTAGATGTGTAGGAGAGTGCTAAAACTCATCACACCTCCAGGTCTGTGGCTACCTGAGCTCTGTGCCGGGCGGCTGGTCCCTGTGCTCTGATGGCAGCTCCACACAAGGGATGTGTTCGGGTGGGAAGACCCATCAAGTGGAAGCACTGAAGCCTCTTGCAGCATCTCCCTGGTGGCTGACAAAGCTTGGCAAGCCTTTCAGAAATAACCTTTTAAACCTGGCAGCGCAAATGCTTTGTCTCTCTGTGTGACTTCTGTGCTGATAAAAGCATGGGCGAGTGGAAGGGTGAGACAGAGGCCGGTGCATTGCAATTTGGGGGCACTTGCTGACTCTGCAAGGAGCCTCGTGACAGTCTCCGGGCTCCTCAAGCTTGGTTTTGCTGTGTCTCTCTGAAGACATGACGCTGCTTGTGAATGGGAGCAGAAAGGAGTCCACGTTATTCCCTTCTGTTTACTGAATGGTGACGAGAATGCCTGTTCTCTTACCCTCATCTAAGTGCACAAGCGGTACAAAAGCTACAGTGTCCATCTGGAAATTATGGGAGAAATTAATGGTCTCTTCTTGCACTTTTTTTTGTTTGTTTTGTTTTATCACTCAGGGCTGAGCCAGTACTTTCACGAATTCAGGAAAATCGGAGAAGGGTCATTCTTCCCTCCATAGACAACATCAAGCAGGACAACTTTGAGGTGCAGCGTTACGAGAACTCTGCCCATGGGTACAGCTGGGAGCTGTGGTGCATGTACATTAGCCCCCCCAAGGACTGGTGGGATGCTGGAGACCCCTCGCTGCCGATCAGGTACGTCGCAGAGCCCGGGGCCGCTCACCCTCCATCAGTGAGGTGCGATGAGGTGAAACACAGAAAGGTAAAAGTGAGGAAGCCAGGTTACAGGGGTTGGATATAGTATCATAACACGAGGTAGCTCAGAGAGTCTGTAGCAGAAGCCTGGAGGGGTTTTGCTAGGGTGAAGGGATTTGGGAAGGGGTATTATTTGGTAACAATATGCAAAAATGCTGGGGAAGTATAGGACCTGTGTAGATTTGTAGAGTCTTGTGTTTAACTGCATATGACAAAGTAGCTTTACCTTAATTACAGCATTAAGTTTTTGCAAATTGTAAGGAATGAGGTGATTATTCTTGTGTAATGAACTGAGAGAGAATTAATGAAATACAGCACTGTTACTTCTTGAATAAAAAGTAAATCTCCTCTCAGGGCCGACTTTGTAAAAATGTCTCTTAGGTTGTTCTAACACTTCAGTTTACAGGGTCGACAGCTCTGAAATGTTGCCACAGCCCCTCCAGACTTCAGGTGTGGGACAAGCCTGATGGGACAAGACAAAAGCAGCAGGGGAGGAAATAGCTCGGTGTGGGTGGGAGACTGGGGCTGCTCTGACCTGTATGCAGAGGTCAATGATTTTCCCTTGACAGCCTCTAAATATCAGAAGTGGTGCTATGATCAGGAGCAGTTTTCTGGCCATGTGAGTAGGATATATTGCTTCTAACTTGGTTAATAGGGAGAAGGCTTGTCCTCAGGCATATAACAGATGCATATGTGCAAATCCACACCTGATCTGAATCCTGAACCAAAGTATCTGTACTTTGGTCAATGATATAATCCCTGGAAGCTGAAATTAGGTCTATTCCCATTTACAAAGAGACTTTTTTTAATGCCTTTATGCTCCCTTGTTCCAGACAGCATATTCAGCCATCAGTGGAAGATTTGACAGTTTATTCTGGACAGGAATCAAGTCTTTGAGGAACAAACAGTTGTTTTAACCAAATGCAAGCTGCTGGACTTGTCAAAGGAGGGGCTGAATGGCTGGGGTTTACAGAAGGTGAAGAAACTGAGGAGTTCAAAAGCCTTTGCAAGTGAGGTGTGAGTGGTGTGGTGGTGGCAGTCCCTACAGCCGTGTGACTCTGCTGCCCAAACTGGTGCCCCTGGAGGATGATAAAAGTGGACCAGTTCTGTTGGGATGAGCCTCCTAGCCAGTGGGTGTAAAACTCAGTGTTGCAGAGAAGAGCAACCTCTTATTAGACTGAAGTACTGTAGTTGGGAGAAACAGTCAGGCTTTGGGCATATGGGATGTTCCCTGTGACTGCAACACGAGTCCAGGAGCTTGCTGTGGTTCAGAAACTGTCAGGCAAGATGCGTTGAGGAAACTGAACCCACCCAAATATGACATTTAAATATATGGCATGACCTTCTGTTATATTGTCCTACTCGAACGTGGTTTTAATTTCAGTTTCAGTGTGCTTAGAGAGCAGTTAAGGAGAGCAAGCCATGGCGGAGGGAGATGGGGAGGGACAGGCTTCTTTGTGGAAGTTGGTGTTTGATGGCAGGGGACATGAGAAGGGAAAGAGACAGGGAAGAAGAGTGACTGAAGAGGAGGAGGAGAGCTATGGGCAGCTGAAGGGTTGGACGGCTGTGAAGGGGCAGAGTGGGGAGGTCAGCACATAATGCAAGGAGGATGTCAGCTTTTTAGGATGTAGCTTTGCCCCAGGCTTCCTAGATATGAAGCAGTTTACAAAGGTGGGCCGCCAAGGCCAGGAGTATAAATGGGGTCACACGGATGTTGGACACTTACACAGGTCTCCAGATCTACCAAGACACCTTTTTCCCTTGGTTCAGTGCTGAGAGCCGGCAGGTACTGCTGAGCTTTGGATGAGTGCTGCTCTGGTGTTTTACATACTTCTGATCTACTGCTATAGAAATGAAGGGTTTACCTTGGGAGTTGTCTTGTGTTGGGCAGAATGTCATAGTAGATTGTTCTGGTGCTTGTTTTGTCTTTAAAAAAAAAAAAGATGTTGCTAAAATGTGGACAGGATATTGAGCATTGTATTTCTACGTTAAGCAGGTTGCAAACAGTTACTGCTTAGGAGGAGCTGTCAGGTGCAAGAGGTTTCTCAGTCTGCTCTGGGGTTCCTGCAACTTTCTGCACCGTTTTCAGAGACAAGCTAGGAGCAGGTGATGCCCTTTGAGCCCCATGGCATCTGCAGCCTTGTAATCCTAAGGGTCTGCCTGCTCAGCTCTTGAGCGCTGCTGAGTTGAACCACCAACGCATTAGAGATCAGAGAAGGCTTATGGAGACACTCAACTGGCAGCAACAAGGATGCGCATTGTGATCATTCGCTTTGACTTTGTTAAAGGAGTGGCCGATACACCAGAAGGCTGTGCTGCCATCCAGCGAGACCTGGACAGGCTGGAGAGCTGGGCCAAGGGGAACCTCATGAAATTCAACAAAAGCAAGTGTAGGGTCCCGCCCCTGGGGAGGAACAACCCCACGCACTGGTACAGGTTGGGGGCTGACCTGCTGGAAAGCAGCATTTCTGAGAAGGACCTGGCAGTGCTGGTGGGCAGCAGGGTAACCATGAGCCAGCGACGTGCCCTTGTGGGCAAGAAGGCCAACGGTGTCCCGGGGTGCATCCAAAGCAGTGTGGCCAGCAGGTCGAGGGAGGTTATCCTCCCCCTCTACTCTGCCCTGGTGAGGCCACATCTGGAGTGCTGCGTCCAGTTCTGGGCTCCCCAGTTCAAGAAAGACAGGGAACTGCTGGAGAGAGTCCAGTGGAGAGCTACGGAGATGATCAGGGGACTGGAGCATCTCCCTTATGAGGAAAGGCTGAAAGACCTGGGTTTGTTCAGCCTGGAGAAGAGAAGCCTGAGGGGGGATCTTATCAATGCTTATCAATATCTGAAAGGTGGGTGTCAAGAGGATGGGGCCAGACTCCTTTCAGTGGTGCCCAACGACAGGACAAGGGGCGATGGGCACAAGCTGGAACACAGGAAGTTCCACCTAAACAAGAGAAAAACCTTCTTCCCTGTGAGGGTGCCGGAGCAGTGGGACAGGCTGCCCAGAGAGGCTGTGGAGTCTCCTTCCCTGGAGACATTCAAACCCCGCCTGGACGCGGTGCTGTGCCCCCTGCTCTGGGTGTGCCTGCTCAAGCAGGGGGGTTGGACGGGATGATCTCCAGAGGTGCCTTCCAACCCCCACCATTCTGTGATCTGTGATGTGGATGCTGCTGCTTGAGGCCAAGGTGTGTGGCAATTGGGGCTCGGGGGTTAAAGGGAGCCAGGGTGGAAGGGCACTGCCTCCAAAGCTTGCTCTGGCAAAGGGCTTCTGTGACAAACCTTGTGGGCTCCCAGCGATGTTAAATAATTAAACAACTTACTAAAATAACATTGTTAACATGCACTGGGGGAAGGATTATGAGAAAGACAAATGGGTAGTGTCCACAAGAAAAAGCTAATGAAAAATACCATCTCATTGCATTATGTTGTGTAACCACATACAGACCAGAAATAAATGACTACAGTTATCTTTTTGTCATATAATGCTATAATAACTATGCACTTTATGGCAATATTTGCATGAAAGGGATACCAGTGCAGTACTCCATGTAATTATGCATGGGATTAGAGGAAATTCTGAAATTATAGTATACAGAGGTACATTAGTTTTTTAGAGGCTTCTTAGGATGGAAGAGTGGGAGCAAAGTAAGGCAGTTTATTCCTTTTTTTGGTTTTATTCTCTTGATGCTTGGGGATTATGGCAGCCCCAAGAGAAGTTCCCCTGCCTGCAAGGGGTGCTCCAGCGTGCTTGTGTGTCAGCCCCTACCAAATACTCAGCAGTGGAGACTGGAGACAGACAGCTGTGTGACTACGTTTGGAGGCAATTTTCTCTCATGGATAATTCACAAGATATAATTATCCAGGCAAAGAGAGCTGATGGCATGAAACCCATCTAAAATATGGCCCAGTCTCAAACTGGCGACAGGCTCCTGCTTTATCCAATAATTTCCCTATGTGAAATAGTCTCTCTTAATGCCTAGGAGGGATGCCAGTGTAATACCTATGTTCTGTGATACATCTTATTTTGTATTTTTTTTCCCATTAACATTTAAAATCCTGATACACAAAGATACCCTCAATCTCAGCACTCAGTTGTGCACGCATTTCACAGCTAGGCTTTCCTTGCCAGGCTTACAGACTTCCTCTGACTACCTCTGCCCAGAAGATAAAATTGTGATTACAGCATAATGTATCATGTCTAAATTAGTTCTCACAGAACAGGCAGACAGTAAGTGACATTTGAATTGGTCATCGCACAGATCCTGATCTTCATCAGCATGAGTTCTTGCAGGGATAGTTTGATCTCCTAGTTCAAATGGTGCTAATGAATGCATGTTTACATATATATGTGTGGACATAATTTGCTCTAGGAGATGTAGCCAGGATTTATCCCATCCTTTGTTATTAATGATATACATTGATCATATACTCTCATATACATTATTGAGAGTCCAGTAAACGAGTGTTAACAAAAAATGGAAGACGCTTTCTGTGTCCTGTGGGAAGTCCAAAAAATGTGTTTGGAAATGCTGTGAAATTGCATGTTGATGACCTGATCTGGACATGGGATCTGCCTTCTCGTGGTCTCCAGGAATTCACTTCTCACCTGGCAAAGAGTGAGGTTTTTTGGGCTTCTTGGGGTACAGAGCCTGTCCGCTGCTGCAGTTGGTGTGCTGCGAACCTCAATGCCAGCGCTTTCTTCTGCCTTAAGTCATGCTGCATCAGGTTTTGTCAAAAAGCAGCTTTGGAGAAATAGCTGATATCTGGAAGATTTATGGGTAGATGTGCTGATTGCGCTTCAGTTGCGAGACTCATGATTTATAATTACATATGTGAGATATCGATGGCTCCAGGGGTCTGATTCAGGAAAACAATTAAATGCACTCTTGCATCTGTGTCTCTTCAAGAAGCCAAGCAAGCAGATAGTGCATATTAAACAGCCTTGAGGACAAGGGGACGCTTACCTGAGCATGGAAATGGGGGTTGTCATGCTTTTCTGCTGGCAGTAGTTCCCGTAACCCACCAGAGAGAAGAAACTTCAATCTCTGCTGCTTGGTTGGTGAGTCCATCAACAGCACTGTGGCCCCACTAGTCCCAAACGATAGATTATTTAGAATATAATGCATGTTCTGACTTTCTCTTTGTGTTTTCCACACTTGGCTGGGTGGATCGGTTCAAGAGGCAAGAGCACTGCTGAATAGCTCCATTAGTTAGCAACCCCCCATAATGTGTTGGGGCTGAAGAAGCTCTTGGGTGACTTCAGAGATGGCAAAGAAGCCTCTTTCCAAGCACGCAGTGTGTGAGGTGCCAGCTGGGAACCAGCTAGCAGGTTAAATTGCACTTTGGATGGGGCTTTGCTGCAGCTGTTTTATGTGGTACTTAATCTTTACTGGTGTTGGAAGACAAAAGCTCATTTAATTAGTATTAAGATCACTGTGAGGAGGAAATCGTTTTTGAGAGCTATGGATTGTAAAAGAGTAAAAAGGCTGCTAGGTTTGGGGTTTTTCAAAGATGAAAATAATTTAAATTAACCCACCCAATTACCTGTTATCTCAGCCTCACAAATGCTAATGGATTTGCTCTTGCAATGTACAGATGAAAGAGTGAACTCTCATCCTGGTTGTGTAAATGATGCAGAGGTCGAGATGGGGGGAAAAAAAAACCAAACTCGGTTTTAGGTTATTGAATGTGACACGTGAGTGGAGAGAAGGTGTCTAATTCTATTACTTAACAAAAGGCTTGCGAGGCTTAATATAAACTATTCTCTCAGTCATAGACTGCACATGGTGTTGAGATTTTACTTTAGTTGCTGTGCATTTCATTTGCAGTAAGACCATGGGGATTTGTGGTGATATTATATATATATATTTCTCATATATGTATATTTCATATATATATATAAATTCCAGAAACTACTAACAATTGTTTTTCCTTAGTGCTTTCAGCAGCCATCATCCCATGATGGCTTTCAAAAGCATAAAATCTTGGTGTTTTCTTTATTTTAATTTAATAAATGGTGAGTTCTTTCCTCTTTTAGTCTAACCACCAAGACTTCTTCCAGGCAACTGTTACAGCCTGGAATTTTTATCCACGCAAGATAAGCACAAACCTTGAGATAGTCAGAGGAGTAAAACAGTTCTCAGGAATAACCTCTACAGCCACACACAACGATGCAGTGGATCTTCGTGCATGGGACAACTTGTTCCTGCAGTGCATCCACACCTTTGCAGGGATGAGCGTGTTACGGCAGCACATCAAAACCTCAATAAATAGGTTTAGACAGGCTTGCTTAAACTATTATAAATATTTTAATCCACATTTAGGTACTCAGCATGGCAGTTTATCAGAAGGCATCCAGCCACTCAGAGATGTTGCAGGCTGTTAAACATAGGTGACATGTGAGGACAGGGCAGAATTTCAAGGATTAATTCCTTGGTTTCTGTTGGTTTGTTTTGAAAAGCCCAAATTTCCTAGAAAACTGTTCATACAAATACTGATTTTTTTTTTTTTAAAATTAGTGCTTCCTGACTTTAACTAGCATCTACAAATTGCAGGAAAAGTCCCGTTTCTGTATGAAGACAGTTGTAAGGTGGTCTCGCTCTTCTGGCATAGTTGCTTTGAAAGTCAAGGGGAAAGCTGATTTCCACAGGAGCCAGACGTGGGGTGACCATGATAACTTGTGCTTGGAAACCTCACCTGGTATGAGAAGAGACTTGTGTGCAGGTGTTTGCTTAGAGCGATCAGATGTGTGTGAATGTCACAACAGCTGCAGAATGCTTTTGGGGCTCTTTAATAGCTTCATATAAAATTTAAATCAAACACAAAGATAAAATAATGGTACTGGCTATCTGTCTCAGCCTCTGAAGTCCCTTTTCATAAGCAGCTCAAAGAAAATAAAGCTCTGTGTTGACCACCCAAACACTTTCTGTTCCTTGAAGTCTGATTCTCCCCCAAGCCCTATACTCGCTGCAGTTGTGTGTCCAGGGACTCTGTGTCCTACTGTCAGGTTTATAGCACAAATCCCCATGGCCTCAAAGTATATTGGACCAGACCTTAGTCCAGCATGGGAACATCATAGACATTTGTCCACAGGCCGTGTTTTGTTAGTGCTTCTGAAAGAGGGCTTCTACAAGCATCTTCTCATGAAAACATCTGAATAAATCAAACCCCAGCCATCTTTTTGTGGTTGGAGACTCGTGCTTCCAAGTATGTGGCTCTTAAACTTTAAGGTTTGGTCACTCCTGGCTGGCATGGGTCAGAACAGAGGTTTGAAAACTTGAAAATAAGCTAACAGAAGAAGAAATGGAGGGATTTTTTTCATCAGTGTTTAATTTGGGGCCGTCTTGTTTGGGCTCAGATTCTGGGAGAGGGAATATGTAGGTCAGAATCATGACCTCAATAAACTTTGTCATCCATTCTCCAGATTAAATTACAACCATCAAGTGCTTTACCAGCTTCAAAAGTATTTTGACAAGAACCTTTTCAGTTTTCTCAATATGGTTTTCCTTTCAGCCATGAAGTTTTTGGTGATGATTTGAGGCCACACAGAGAGAAAAACAAAAAAACAAAACCCCAAACATTTAATGGACTTCCCTGATTTTTATTTTAAAGGTATTGGGGAGAAATGAACCCCAACTCACTGTACAAAGTGACTTTCACTCACTGGTCTGCTAATTTTAAGATCTCAAACTTCATGGAGATTCCCTGTGGTGTGAGAAACTTGCTGTGCTTTGGATGTTTCGAAGCTCAGATTACTGGTGTCACACGTTTGTATGATGAATTCTTCATCTGGTCATTTTTAATCATACATAATTTAGTGCGAAGCATAAAAGAAGGGTGTCTAATAATTTGTAATAGTGTCAGGTTTTACAAGATGAACAGATTTATGTCAGTGCCTGAAAGACTATAAAGCCTCTGCTGAGGGGGCACCTGAGATTTAAGCATATGTAGCTGGTTAGTAGTAGCCTGTGTGATGACCAGCTATCTCCGTGTATGTTAGTGCTGCGTCTTGTTTCAGAAGATCTTTTTATTTTTATAAGGCTGTACTTGGGATTGCAAATGTTGGCTTCATCCAGAAGCTGGGGTTGATCCAAACCTCACTGAAACATGGCAAGATTCCCACCAAACACCAGGGTTTGGGAGTGGACCCTACAGGCTGTGTGATTTTTCTGTGAATTAGAGAAAAGCTTCTGGAGCGAAGGATCAATGTTTTTGCAGCTTCTGAGCATCGTGGTCAATGTTGTCATCACAGATACCACTGTGTCATTGTATGGACACAACGGAGGGACCTAAATGGGCTCATGCTTGGCCAGTTTGGCCAAGTGACCTTGAAAAGGCAGCATCTGTGCACTTTTTAGGTAGACCATTTTGGAGCATGGACTGAGATTTGGGTGCAGTATTAAATAGTTGCCCCAGAGAAGGCTGTGTTTCTCCTGCGACAGAGGAGACCCATGCCTTGAGTCCTGAGCCTTCAGGCCAGCTTGGTGCAGATTTAACTCCCTTTGCAGCCAGGAGCCCTTCACAGCCCCAAGTCGGGGCTTTTTTTTCATTGAAACCACCACTCTTTGGCTAAACTGAAGGTGTATTGCAGGTAAAGATTCAAGTCCTTCTTCAAACACCAAAGCCATCAGGGGTTCTTCCTGAAGAGCCTTTAAAACTGGGTGAGGGACAATTAGCCGGCGGTCTTGTCCCTTCAGGAGGGGAACTGAGGGTGCAGGGGGCAAATCCTCCTTCCTGAAAGGCATCATATTTTATTGGTATAAAATGCTAATATAGTTCATTTCCATACAGAGAGAGAGATGGCTATACTGGAAGTATTTGCCTTTATATTTTGAAAGCTTTACATAAGAGAAGTATTTTGATTAAAAAGAAAAAAAAAAGAATGCTCCTGATTTAAAAAAAAAAAAAAAAATACACTGACAGAACTTTTAATCGGAGCTCAAGTCATAAAAACAGTCTTTATTGATGTCAAAGTTGCTTTAGAAAAAGAAAGAGTAAACAGGATTTGGCCTTTAATTTGTGAAGGGTTTTGATTTTTCAGAGGCATTAAAGAGACAGAAAAGATGGGTATTGAATTATTTAACAATTGCTAGTAAAATTAGGCTTCAGTCAGCCTGTTTTCACCGAAATAATCTTATGAACAAAAACAAAACAATCTGGGGCAACACCAATATACAGAGCTCATATCCCACTGACTGAATTGTTTCAAAGTAGTCCATGAAGTGGTTTTGCAAGTCAAAGCCAAATGGAGCCTTTTCTGTGGTCTGTTCACACTTCCCCTAGGAGAAAGCTGCCGTTGATGGATTATACAAACGTCTTTTCTCTCTAAATCTGAAACCAAGGGGAAAATATGCAAAAACGAGTTGGGGGAATTTGGTGCTTTGAATTTCTTTTTTTCTTTGGCAGATGGCATTTAAGTGATTTATTGGCCAAAACCAATCTATTCTCATTAAGAAGCAAGTATTTAATGACTTTGGAGGTTGGTATTCAAAACAAAGAAGTGATAATCGAGCCAATTGCGCTCGGTGACAAAATATAGCAGTCCTTCATCAAACAGACTTAAAAGAGTGTTTGAGAGCAAGTGCTGAGGGCTATGATTTTCTTTCATATGCACTTTAATTCACTGTCCTTTTCAGTCAGTGGCACATAAATAGGCATAGTTTAAATTAAAGGAAAAATAGATCCTTATTATCATATCCATCGGTTGAAGCAATAAGTGTTTGATGCCTTGGGAGCTCCCAGCTGCCTCTGCTTAGAAGCACGGGAGGCTTTTATAAACTATCCCATTTTCTCCCTGCCCAGAGCACTGCCTTGCTCTGAGTTGGATAGTCTAAATTAAATCTTCTTGAGGTTAAATCTCTAAATGCTTTCACAGTGCTTGTAAAGCATGTACACATGGGTGCGAGCAGCAGGCTTGCACATTGCGTGTTTAATGGGCAAAACGTATCTTGGGGGGTCGTTCATTAAACCCGGGCTTGGCAGGCGCGGAGCAGAAGGCTGCGGTCGTGTCTCGGCGTGCTCGCTTTGGCCATCTGTGGCAGTCGCAAGTGCCCGGTCTCTGTGCTGGCAAGGCCCGCCAGCCATAGCTGCCCCTCTTCATCCCGGGTTTCTAGCGCAAACACACAGCTTTGGAAATCTGCAAGTGGAAAAAGCTGGAGAAGGGCGGTTTTGCCAGTTCCTAATGGTTTTGCTGCTGTCGCTTGTTTAGGTCGCAGTTGAGCCTGTCTGTATGAGGTTTCCTGAAAATTTAGCTCTTTGAGTATTTTAAAATTCTGGTATTTCAATTTGATTTCTTAGGGCTTCTTAGGGAAGTTGGAGGTAATGTTGCCAGTTAGGCTGTGTGGTGGCTTTTTACTTTGCAATGGGATAAGATCAAGACCACAAACCTCCTTGCACGAGGCAGCAGACCCCTGCCTGCTGCCTTGGCTGTTGCACGTGTAAGAGTGGGTCCAGCCTAGTGGGCTTGTGTGAACCAGCAGAAATGAATGGCATGGGATCTTGAGGACCGCGGTGATGTGGAATGACATCTGAGAAGGTAAAAGTCACCTAGAGAATAAGGGGAGGGGATAAAGTGGCAGAGCATAGCTATAGGTAGGGTGTGATTTGGTGGCAGCAGAGAGGAGCAACTCTGTGGATGGCCTGGCATGCGTGATAAACGTCCTGGCTGCCAGCTCACTCCAGTCAATCACTGCTTACTCTGAAGAAAGAACTTTCCTGGGAGGATTTGTTCTACAGTTAATTCATGCCTGGATCAAGCAGTAGCTTTGAGAGTGCTATTAGTTAGGTTTGATCTCTAGCAAGCACTGCTGTTCTCCACGGTGGGCCATGCACACACGTCCTATGGGTGCAAGAATCACACTGAGCTTTGAAAGAGACTGCTTGTCTCCAGAACACAGTCCCCACAGCCCCATCATTTGTCACAGGAAGTGACATATCAGAGAAGCTCAAACTTCAGAGCATCACAGGTTGGAATTAAGAAGAGCGTTTCAGGCTTTGACGAGAGGCTGGTGGTTGGGTTCCTAGAGGCATGGTACTCCAGGGTGGGGGTCCCCCACCCCCACACACATGGGTGCACCCACCCTCTCCCTGCCTCCCCATCTTTGGGGATAAAGAACTGAAGAGTTGGTTTTTGCTGCCTTCTGCAGCCAGGCTGTTCTTGTATGGCCCGTGATGGAGTTATGTGCATTGGGTTCCTTCAAAGAACAGAAAAAGGACTGGCAGACAATATTGTTGCCAGTGATTTTTTGCATTCTTGCATTCATATGTAGATGAAAACACATTCAAACATGTTTTAGTTGCTGTTTTTTGAGGCTCCAGAATGCAGCTCTCATGAATGCCTTTTAAATGACTGCTTGTAGCGACAGCCTGGTGTCTGGCTTTGTGCTGTGGATGGAGAGGCTGCCTACCTGCAGAAGCACTGCTGGCTTGTGAAGCCTTGCTGCACTACAGCATTTGTAGCAGCTTTATGGAAGAGAATCAGCTGTGCTGATCCTAAAAGATTTGGTGAGGTGCTGGGTCTTCACTGTTCCCGCTTCCCCAGCTGAGCCCCACTGCTTCAGCTCATGTATTTGAATCCCATGGGAGGGAGGATGGAGTGGGGAGGAGTCCTCAAAGCTCATTAAGACTTTTTGGAGTCCCCAGATCAGAAACCTTTCGTGCTTCCAGTCCCAAGATGATCTGGGGAGGGCAAAAGTCCGGGGAAACGGGAGACTCAGAGCAGAGTTTGCTCTGATTAGCTCTCTGGCCAAGTCTCTGCCTTGACATGTTGGTTTAGGAAGGCTGGTTTTTCTTTGCTGGGCACTGTGGTGTTTAATGAACACCTTTCTCAGATCTCAGTTGCCTTGTAGCTGCTCCGATCCTTAGAAGACGAGCAGGTACTTGCTAATGGGCAGTCAGGTTCTTCGCTTGATCTGACTAGCACTTGCTTTGCGCTGATTAATGCCTGGGGCAAACTCACCTCTTTCTGGGGGGAGAGGAAACTGGTTCAAGCCCGCTCCATTGAAGCAAAGAACTCTGCTGTCTGTAAGGAGGGCTGGAGGCTGCGCTCTGCACCAGGCTTGTCTGCCCTGGGGGGAGCAGCTCTTTGCCTGCCCTGCAGTGGGTCCCCTCCTTTCTTTAGTTTTGTCTTTAAATTTGCAAGCGTGGAGGCAGTAGTAGTAGTCTGGTGTGGCATCTCTATTGACCCAGCACGGCCTGTAGCACTAGCTGATACAGTGTAGCGTCGCTCGGACGCCAGCGTAGCGTGTTCTTCTCCTTCCTTATCCTTTCTGTCTCTCTCTGTGGTTTGGGAGGGAATAAAAAAAAAAATGACATGAAATATTTAAGTGAACAGCTGTCAGCAGCTTTGCATGGTGCCGTAAGACCTCAAAGTTTTGTAGTTGCAGCGAGCTGGTCTGTCCAAATGGGAGAACTGGGCTGAGGAGGAGGCTTTGGTGCTGGTAGAAGGTGGGGGTGCCGGCTCTCACACAAGTCAGGCAGAGGGGTGGGCTCCTCCATGGTGGGCATCCTGCATGCGAGTGAGCCTCTGGAGAAAGGTTCATCACTCTCCGCAGACAGGGAGGCTCAGTTGGCTAGTCTTCGTAAATTCTTCCCAAAGTCACTGCTTGGAGGTGTTTTGAAAGAGCTCTTTACTCTGCGAAGCATTAGATTGATGTCTGCAAAGGCAACAGTCCATTCTGCCACCACCACCGCTCTATTTTTCTTTGCAATTAGAAAAGCCATCAATCATTTTCACAAATGTGCACCTTATAATTGCCTTCTCACACTCCCTGTTTAGTGTCAATGTTCTTGTCAAGGCTAGCCCTGGGAAAAAAAAGCATCTGACAGGTTTCCCAGAGCTAGTCAGAGATTCTCCATAAATGCAGTTTCCCCATGGGATTTAATGACCGTATGATTTTGTGTTTCTGGCTTCTTTTTTAGGGGAAAGATGTTGTTTTGGTGTTTGGGGTTTTTTTTTCCTGTTACAATGACAGGAATTTTTCTTTAGGTGTGGGAAGTCTGCTAAGGCAGGGTGCCAAGAAGCAGTATTGTGAAATCCTCACAGTACAAACTTTATGCAGGCGGAAAAACAAAAGAGTTGGAGAACTGCAGGCTCCAGGGGAGGTGCCACTTAGGATTTTGAAACTGGTGGCAGTCCTGAGTGGGACTGGAGTTGAACCGTTGAACATGTCAAGAACATTCATGGCCAAAACAGAGTCAGAAGCAAAGGCTGGCACTGAAAAAGGGTTTGGGGATGCAGCTTATTGTATTTTTCTCCAGGTTTAGAGGGACCTGGGAAGTTCCCTGGTGCTTGGTTGGCTGCATGCGCTGGAAGAGACAGTAAGACAGATTTTGATACGAAGCTGTACAGAGTAATTCATGCAGCAAAACGGGTGCATTGAAAACTCCTCTTACCTGCATGTGTTTGCATTTCATAGAATGATCAAACAGTTGGTCCTAAGAGTGAGTGCTGCCATCTTAGTGTTAATTATATCAGCTTGAAAAGCAGGCGTTAATGTGGTTTAAAATGGACGATGAGGTGGCTGAGAGTAGCTCCCCTGAATATTCTTCTCTCTTCTCAGCATAGCTGTGACTTTCACAATGACTTGGGATGTCTCACTGCATTTCCTTCTTTTCTTGGTGAAGGAAAGGGATATGAACACTTACTAACCAATGTTGTATCAATCAATCAAGGCTTATCTTTTTGCCTCAGTTGACAGCTGTGTGGGTATCATCTCGGAATCAGGCTGAAAATACAGAGAAGAAATAAACTGCACGAGCACTGGGTTTGGTCCTTTTTCTTTGTCACTAGACATCTGTACTCGTATGCAGGCAGTCATGAATTTGGTCACCATTTCCGAGGGGATGGAGGGAAATCTGTTTTTCTTTTAGATGACAAGGTTTGATTAAGGTATTACACCTTTCTTTCAGTGAATTTCAGGATCTAGGTCTGTCTAATCTGTGTGATATTTTGTTTTCTTTGAGTTGTAAAGCTCTCTGTCTGCTGGTGAACAAATGTAATGGTTCCGCTATAATACTTCTGCTGGAAGAAAATGGGGTTGTAAGGAGAGAGAAGCACACAGTATGCAGTATTACTTACCAATGGGGAACTGAGCTCTGACTGAAGGATGCTCTAAAAATAAAGTGGAAAGTGGAAGGAGAGGAGAGATTCTCGTAACTTTTGGAACAAAAATGAGGAGATGGGAGAAGCAGATGGCTGGCTTGCTGCTAGCCACAGTGGATTGTTCCAGCTGATTTTGGGATGGGGACTTGCAGTTATTGCCAAGGAAAATCACTTGGGCATTCATGAAGACAAGTATAATACAGGATTAATAGTTTTACTGGACTGTGGCACCGGGCTGATGGCCTCTTCGCATCCGGGGCAGCAAAGCAGCGATCGAAGGGGCTCTTAATGCTGCATGCGGTAAAATACCTATGGTTGAGATTTCTAGGGAGGCCTTGGCATAAACCAAGGAGTTTTGCAGACCTATTAGTTATCAGGGCTGTACAATAGAGGCACATTTTCCATTTTAGCAAGGAATACCCTTGCAGAAAGACAATGTAGTATGACTGCTTTTTTTCCGGTGAGCAGTCCTTCTCTTGCTGATTTATGGTAGCTTAGTCAAGAAATTCCTGCGTGCCCAGTAAAATGGGTTCATTTTTAACTGCGAGGGAGTGTTTTCTTTTTATACAGTAGTTTCTTTTTGTGCTTTTGTGAAATAGACTTTAACATAGAAGTAAATCATCAGAGCATTACTAAATTAAAAATAAGTATAAAACCAGACGATGCTGCTAAGCCAAGGTTAAACTTGGATCAGGAGATCAGATTATAGTTTCATCAGTCTTTCCTCCCACTCTTTGCTTAATTTGGTACTTAAATGAACTTAATAACCATTTCAAAGATAGGTACACCCAGCTGCTTTGAAGAGCAGTCTCCTGGTCCTCATGTTCTTATTTTGGGTCACGCGCATCATTGCACTAATGTGCTATAGCTGTACTCCTAGATGCCACGATTTATTTGGATGCAAAAGGATTATGCTTGCTTGGAGCAAAGATTAACATCACATTTACCTATCTTCTCTGTAAAACAACAGAAGAAAACGAAGCGTTTTCAGTCTATTGGCAGGTTTTTGGTTGATTTTGTTTACTCATATCTGTTCCCTGGCTCACTTGAATTGACAACATCATTAGGTGGAAAACTTACCACTGCTAACAGGCAACTTGGCGCTTAACAGTCATAAGGGACAAATTGGCAAAGGTATATAGGTGCCTGATGATTTACTGGTGCTGTAGAAGATTTATAAAAATCTGTGCAGGGTATGTTTTATTCCTCGCAATCAGTCTAACCCAAGAGACCTGGGCTGGTGTTTCTAACAGCCTTGCATTTCAGAAACATTTTGTCCCTCTCAAAGGCTCATCTTTTAATTACTCTGCACCTCCATTGCCATCAGTTAAATGAATGTGATGATATTTTCTTCCCGCTTTTCCTCCTTCTTTTACTGAAAATGCAGTGTTGCAAAATACTTGAGCGTGTGTTTAACTTGAGCTAAAACGGGAATGTTTAAATGGTGCTAAATGTGATACATGGCAAAGTACTTTGCTGAAACCTGGCCGCTGCTTTCATATGGCTTCTGTACAGGTCTTTTTGCTATTTGTTTGCCATAATCTCGATCAGTTGTCTAGATGCCATTGCTGAACAAATGAGATGATAATTAGCATAGCAACATCAGAGGAAGTTGATTTTCCATCTGTAATAAGGATGATGATAATTAAACATGCATGACCTCATTGGATTGAATATGAATCAATTAAAATTAAAGCTTGTTGGGAATTCTTTTTCTCCTGTGAAGTTTTTCAGAGAAAGCAAGAACAATATAACAAGTCCTAATGAAAAGAAATTGGGATGATTTGCACCCTCAGTATTAAAAAACAAAAATGCTCTGAGATTCTTCAGAGATGGAATATTTAATGGTACCTCCCCCGCCCTGCCCCAGCCATGTGTAAATGTCCATTTTGATGAATTTTTTCGGTGGGGGGAGGGGTTAAAAACTTTTCAGCTGTTTCTAACACTGTTTAGCAAAACATCAAACATGTGCAAATGCTTCCCGAGTGTGTGTCCAGGGAGGCATATTCCACAGGCGCTGTGGCCAACAGGGCGCATAAATTAGTTTTATAACACATTTTAATTTCCTGTGCATGAGTGAACACTGCACTGGAGCAGTTTATTTTAAAGGAAAATGATTTATTAAAGGCAAACTGCAGAGATGAAACACAAATGGAGTTAACGTTGGAAGCCCAGGTTTGGTGCCCCAGAAAGGAGTTGGTGATGCACCCTCAGCCTGAGCAGTAGTACCCAAGAGGGCTCCTCTGGAGTGCAGGTGGGAAAGCATTGGGTTGAATTCCTTCTTTTTACCATTTTTCAAAAATGAAATTTCAGTGGCGCTGTAGCAGTTGCAGCCAAACTTGCCTACGGCTTTTGGGTTCGGTTTTTGAGAGCTGTACGAGACTTAACCGGCAGCAAGATGCAACCTGGGTCAATTCAGAGCATTGACCTGAAAAATGGGAAACAAAGATTGTGTAGTCCCAGGTCAGCATTCAGCATTTTGGGATACGCTTCCAGGTCCTTTGGTTAGAGCTCTTCTAACATGTATAGTTTATCAAACATGAGAAGGGGTTGGAAGCAAAATGCAGTAACTCTGGTGCTGTGGTGAGGGTGCACAGGGCATGTTCTGGATTCAGCTGCTGCTTTCCATTTGTAACAACCTGGTTGAATATGCTGAATGACAAGATAGCATCTTTGCTCTGGGGTAGTGGTGTCCTTTGGTCATCTTTCCCCCTCCTCAGGGGAAAAAAATATCCCATTGCATCCAGTGTGGAATAAAAACAAATGCTGAAATCTTTCTTTTTACCCTTTTGGAATGATTTTTTTTTTTTTTCCTCGACTATCCCTGGTAATTGGTAATGTATGTGTGTGTGTGGTGGGAGGTAGCTGCTTAAAATGTAGATGTGGTCCCCTGTGCTGGTTGGGGTTTGGCACTTTTGGCTTGTGACAAGGGCATTTATGATTCAGATTCTCACATTGCCTCTTACCTGATAAATCACCGTAACACAACGTTGTGTCTGTGTGTGTAATAGTCCTAACCATGGCGTAAGCCATGTGTTGTCTTGCTTGAGCACGTAGGATGTGTGACGAAATAGTGTTGTGGCTTTTGTTTTAACACACCAGTTTAAACTTACGTGTTTTCCAAATGGATTTTTTTCATTTGTCACTGGCATCTTCCATGAACGTGGAGAACTGTTCATGAAGAAAGATGTAAGACGCATCCCTGATAGCATCAGAGAAATAACATCTCTCAGACGAGCAAATCCTGGTTTTATGTTATTTTCATCTTGTCCTGACTTTGTCTCATTTAAGCTTCATTTCTGCAAGATGGGGCAGTTATAACCGAGCGCAATTGGTGTATTTTCTGTTATCTTTATAGACTTGGCTAAAAGTGCAGAAACTACTATCCACAGGTATCAAATAAAAGGGGTTACTAGGGATGCAGAAATTGCCACCAGCTGAATTCAGATGAAGGCAGCATAAAATGCTAAACTACTCCGTTTCGACAATCATGCTGTCTTTCAATGTGCCAGCCCGCATCCGCTTTCTTCTTTCATTTGGCCATGAAGCTGCACATAAGACAGCTCTTGCCACTGGCTTTCCAATGGGGAAGAATACTTCCAAGTTTCCTTTAGGAAATTTCTATCTAGTGTTTATCATCACACACCATGTGAGTTGTTAATGCAAATGCCTTGGGTTCAAATCCAGCCCCACATAAGCAGCAGGGTTGTGTGCATGCTCAGCACACAGAGATCTGGGTTTTCACTATAGCACCAGGCTATTTTCCAAGCTAATGCACAGTTTTAGGGGGGAAAAAGGGTAATGAGGAGCAAAGAAGGTTTTTTTACTAGCTATCTGCTCCTCATCAGGTGGATCTGTCAGTGATGTATGTGGAAGAAGGATTTATCCATGGAGCAGCTCCTCCATCAGTCCCTGTGGGCTCAGTATTTGCTGCCATCACCTATGTGCGGGGCAGGACCCCTCTTGCCTGCACACTTGGCCGCTGCTTGGGGGCTGCTGTGGCCAAGGGACAATGTCTGGTGGAGTCAGTGCATCTTCCATCCAGTTCTTTGGTCTGACAGCAGGGGAAAAGCTTCCTTTGGTTATGTCCATCAGCTTCGCTGTTGTCTTGTGTTATCCTCAGGGCAGTAGGTAAATACCCCAGCTTGGGCTGGGTTGCTGCCATCATGAGTGACCTGCTGAGTGTCTCTTTTTTGGTGGCCTCTGGGACGAAAAAGACCAGAGTTGACTCAATGGGAGAAGATGTGCAGTGCTAGTGGTTAGGAGCAGGGGGGAAACACTTTTTAAGTTGTAAGCTGAGTAGGCATTGCTGCAGGAGTTGCAGAGAGACAGCGGATGTTGTGTCTTGCCAGGTGTGCTTATCATCACACCGCTTTATTCTTGGAAGAGGAAGTTATACATGTACGTTTGAAGTGGGTATTTATAAAACATAATGAATTTCATTAGAGTTGAGGGCTATGTTGGGCTGGAGGCAGCAGCCTGATCAAAGGAAGAGGTTTAACATCAAGGTCTCTTACTGTTCATTAGGACAAATCTTGGAAAGAAGTTCTCTCTTTTGCCTCTTAATTGCACTATCAAGGCCAGTATCAAAAAGGCAGGATGCGAGTGACTGCTGCTGCCCAAGATGCTATTATAATTAGAGTAGTCCCTGAGCCTCATCCAAACTTACAATGTAGTATCAATTCAGGTTAAATTGGGAAACTGAGCAGAAAATTGCTGTCTGGTGTTTTGAGTGCTTTTTGCATCTTAGCATTATCAGATATTGGATCATTATGTACTGATGCAAAATGCCAACAAGTAATAGCACAGCGCTGCAAGTAATGACACTGGGACATAAGAGAAGGAAATAGTGAGAAAAATTTAATTTCTTATGCTGTTTTGTGAAATAAAGTCAACTCAGGTACACACTCGTTCAGATTAAATATAATGATCTGTGTCTGCAACCGAACTCTGCCGGGAATGCATATCTATAAGTTGAGGAGAGCAGGGGGAGAGTTGCCATGGAAATACAACCAATGTCATAGTTGCAGTGCGTTGCAAATGGCTCATGTGTCATGGCTCATTTTCCAGAAGAAGCGGAGAAGACCGGGAATTAAGGAAAAACGTCTTTAAATGTTTGCAGCAAGACACATCTGGGACTGTGCAGGGACGGCTTAATAGGCAAATGTTGCGCGTCGTAAGTACTTTGTTGGGAGAAGGAAGCCGAAAGTACATCTATAACAGAGTTTTGCAGCTTCCATGCACTGCCTAATTCGTTCTCCTTCCTCCTCCGGACAGCAGCTCTTCAGGGCTGCCTCCCTCCAGCCGGCATGGAACGACATCAGGCAAAGCTCCTGTGGTCTGGCTAGGCTTTGCCCTTGCTCTTGGGCAACCTGGCTCCTGCGCAGGACATCGAGGTTTCCCTCAGTTTGGGCCTTTCAAGTCTCTGGCAGCCCAATTTCTTTGTGCTTGCTTTTCTTGACTCACTCTCTGTTGTTCTCTTTCAGCCTGCAAAGGACACCTCAGGTGTCTGTGGCAAGTTTGTGTAAGAAAGATGTTTCTTGCAGTTGCAGAAATGTGCCTGTTCCTTTCCAAGTTGCTTGTGGTATGCCAAATGGTCCGGCGTTATTGTTTGATCTAATCCTTTAATTGAGAATTAAATTGCTCACTGTTGTGTGAACTAACACATTGCTGAGTTTAAAATTGAATGAAGCACTGAGGGGTATTTTTTTTTTTATTTTTCTGATTTTTGGGGGAATAATTTCTTTGCCATGGAAGAGTAAATGAGGCCGCTAGACAAACAGCTTAGGTGTTTATAGCTTCTCTTCAAGTAATTATGGTGTAATTCAGGCTGCTGAAATAGGAAGCAAACAATAAATAAATGATTAACCTGTCTTTATGGTATTGAAATCTCTGTGTACTTTAATGCAGTCCCATTTGCCATAGTGGGTAAATACGAGCAAATGCATATTTGAACGTGCAATGTAGGAATGACACAAGAATCAGAGGATTTGATGCCAGAATCCATGAGAGTTCACCAGCTCAGGACTTGCCTGGCTCCCTGCGCTTGGGCTCGTTATCTCTGTTTCTGGTATCAGAGTTTCTCTGTGGTATGGGTATAACAGCCCTATTGTGGGCGGGGTTCACATGCGTTTACAAAGTGACTTTTGGGACGTGCACAGAAGTTGCACTGGCTGGAAGTTTTCTCAAGACCAGTCTGTTCTGCAGAGTAATTTCTAAATGTAGAGAAATGAAAGCTGACCGGTTCTTTACTTTGGTGTAGAAGGGAACAGCACTGGTGTATGCAAACGGATGCTGAACCTCAAACACGGGATAAATTGTTCTGTTTTGTTGAAATGTGAGTAAATTCTCAGCTGTGACGCTGTGTCGTAGCACAGCCCCCAAATGGTGTGTCCAGATAGTGCATTTTAAAGACATGGACAAACTCTGCTGTTGAGTGGAAGTCTGCAAAGCCGGCGGGTACCCCTTGTCCCTGGGCTATAGACCATGGGTGCTCCTGTTGGAAAAGTGGGAGTGAGGCAGAAGTTAGCGCAGAGAGAAAAATCCGCATCTTCCCTTTCCCCCGCTGTCTTCCACTCCAAGCAACTTGTCAACATCAGCACCTTGAGGTGAAAAGTGAGTAAAATCGGAATGTAAATCTTCGGTTCCTCCACTGTAGCGATGATGCTCTCGTTCTTGTTGGCTGAGAAATGCTGCCTTTCTGCCAGATCCCACCTGGGTGTGAACGGTGGGCAGATATCCCAGAACTGCAGTTCTGGAGTCTAGTTTATTTTCTAAAGCAAGGTGATGTTCCCTAAAATTAAGTGTCATTTCTCTTTTGTTGCTGGTATATATCCTTTAACAGCAAAGAAAGGCTGCAGAAGAAAATTGAGTAGAGTTTCTACTGAATTCAGAAACCTTGTAGTGATAAATATGGTTCGGAATAAACCTTCTTGTAGTCACAAATCAATTAATCTTTTCTTCCCCTGTGCGCTCCATCCTAAGGATTTACTTTTTCATTAAGCTTTTGCTAGCTAGTGCAATATACCTAATTCTTCACCTGGATAAATAACTAGTGGCATTTTTATTCTAAAGCAAACCGGCATTATCTTTCTTGCTGTGTACAAGCAAATGGCAAATAACGTTCGTTTTATTTGGTTATTTATTTTCACCAGAGCAACCTCTTGTAACTTGTGGCTCAGAATAAAAAAGAGTTCAGGGCCTGGCTCTGAGGAGCGGCACCCTTGGCCTCGGAAGACAAGGGGGAGCATCACTCTGCGTAAGCCCTTCAGTTTGCTATTACCCCTTGGCTGATGATACAGCGTGGATTTTTACGGCAAGGGCTGTCCCACTAGTTTGGCTAAGATGGTGGGCAGAGGCATGTTTGCTCTTTTTCTGCTTGGAGCCAGCTAAAAGCTTTGCAGTGAGTTTAGCAGAGCTGTGCATGGGCTGATCAGCTCCAGGGTGAGCGGTGGGGGTGTGTGAGCTGAGCTCAGGGCAGGGACAGAGCAGACGCACGTGTCCCTGCGATAAACAATGGAGGCACACCTTGTGTGATAGAAGCTCTTTCTTCAGCCTTCTGCTTCTCTTTACGTGAGTTAAAAAATAGAGAATAAAAGAAGACTAGGCATGCAGAGGCAGCATGTGACTTTCTGCGAGAACCTCGTGCATTGCCTCGGTGATACCTGGAGGTGCAACGCATGTTAGTGCTTGTGCTGCTTTTTAAGCAGGGAGGCAATCTGGAGTAAGTCCAAATGGTGACTTGCTGACTGCGCAGGTTCCGGTTTCTGATGGTGGAGGTTTGTGCCCACGCTGAGGGGCTGGGAAGTAGGGCAGAGCTTACCTTGAAATTAATGAAAAAATCAAGGTAACTGGAATGGGAGAATTGCTGTGTGTGTACTGACTTCTGGCCTACGTCAGCTAACTGCACTGTCCTGTACAGGAAAAACTCTGTGCAGAGCCTCCTTGTTAAACCCTTTTCTCTCCTCTTCCTCCTTTCCCCTTCCCCACGCTTGCATGTTATGATCTGGACTCTAACAGATCTACCTTTGTTCTCTGCAAAACACAGGGGAGAAAGGATGAGAAATAATCTGTAGTGTTGTGCTTCAGACTAAATTTAAAAAACTAGTTCCAAAGGTCTTCTATATGATCATCTTTATACTAGATGTGAGCAAGTATTACTGAACAGCTTATTAATTGCCTCTGCAGAATGAATTTTTCAGCTCTTTCTTTTTCAGTGACTTAATATTTGGGAGGTGGATTCAACAAGATGATCAACATCTTCATACCACAGCCTAAAAATTTAATGGCCATTTGGTTCTCTCTTCGGCCCCGGTGATGAAGGTGAAGGATGCTGCAGTTGCCTCACTGTACACTGTTGCACATAGAAGGGGCAGCTGAGGAAAGTCAGTGTGACGGTCTTTGGGAGTGCTAAGAGACTGCGTTGATAACATATGGTAGAGAATTTGTATTCTGAATTATGACACCACCTGCATTTTGCCACTGTGGTTGCCTTACAGGAATCTTTCTAAGAGGTTAGGGCACAGGAGAGGGAAGCTGGAAGCCGGATTGCAGAGCTCCCATGAGCTCTTCTTTCATACCTTGTAGATGTGAAATGTTGATTGAGTTCTGAAATCCAGAGAAATAGAGATATTTAAAATCTCCGAAGAGCTCTTCTGCTCTGAAAGATGTCTCTCATTAACATCCAACATGAAGGATGCTCCCTGAAAAGAGGAATCTTCCCTGTATATAAGTACAGTGGCCCATTAAATATCCTGCTTGGCCTTGTGTCCTGCAGTTTATGAAGGAGAGATTATTTTTTTTTTTCTGGGTGGAAGAGAAAAAAGGCAAAGGAATACTAATCACTGGCAAACATTCTTTCAAAAGTCATGCAAAGTGCTAGCCACTGGAGGTGATCTTTGTGGAAAGTGCTGTGTTAGATCTGGGGTTTTCCACCACAAGGTCTGGCTTATTTGGTTTAACCAGCAGATGGTAAAACCTGTTTGCTGCCTGTTAGACATGGCACGGAACAAGGTGGAACTGGAAGAAGGCAGAAGGGTGCAAAGGGACTGGCTGGGCTACCTTTTCTGTCTCAAAGAAGAAGTATCCTGCTAACAGCAGTGTGAGTCGTACAAGCTAAAATTAATTTATAACAACGTGAAACTGTCTTAAAATGACAAAGTTTAACAACTGCGAACATTATCTACGTGTAACAGCAAAAGTAAGCTGGTAGCAGATGGTTCATAAAAGCATCTCATTGGCCATATAAATGGTCGCAGTTCAATTTACTGATGGGAATTGCAGGCCTTTATTGTCAGCTTGACCAACTGAATCTCATTTTGGTCAACAAGATCTATCCATCTCTTCCTCCTTTCCTTTTTTGCCCTGGATGAAGGAGGGGTGTTCAGCATTAACTCTTACGTGTAATACATGCCCTGGTTGTTCCCTCCTTGACCTGCTGATACTCTGGTGGATGTTTTTTCTCTGTATCACAGTACTTCCCATAGAGGTCCCAAGTAAGATTAAGTATTTAATAGGCATGCTTCAAATAACATAGCTGAAGCAATCCATGTTGCAAAGGCCTTGGACTCTGAATAGCTAGAGAAAGGTGTTTGCAGGTAGAGTGAAGCATAGGAAGTGTAAGTGGCTTGCCCAAGGCCACACATCAAGCTGTAAGGAGGAGAGGAATAGAGCCATAGGCCTGTACCCTGAAAGCAAAACACTAATTCACATCTTCTCTCAGCACTTTTATTTACTGTACCTGCCTCCTTTAAACCAAGCTCTTTTGTAAGGTGGTGTGTGCACTCTGTCTTGCACAGTGTGAAGCAGAAAACAAATGACTCTGCTGAGAAAAAGTGCATTGTGTTATATGCCATCCCATGAAAAATCTGCCAGGGTGTGATGCATCTTCCTAGCACATCCAAAACCACCACCTTTAACGTTCTAAAACCTGAATCAACCCTGAAGAGTGATGCAAGTGCTGGATAGTCCAAAAATGCCTCAGCATCGCCAGTGAACGGTGGCAGTCCCCTGGGCTGACCCCCACCGCCAGTGTGACTTGGCAGATAAGCACCCCAGATGATGGCATGGCATGATCCCGCTCTTTGTGGCAGGGCGCTGACAGCAGCAGGGTGATGAATTCGGAGCTGCTGAGCCTGCTCTGTGTGTATAATTCGTAAGCTCATTTTGTGACAGTTTGAAGGACACCCCTGTCACTCCAGAGCCAGATCCCTGGGGCTGTCATGTCGTGAGCCAGCTCCAGGGAGCCCATACGTGGTTTTGCAGAGCCAAACTCTCCACTGCTTCTAAAACAGAAGCTGCAAATATAATGGATGGGACAGTTTTCTCATCTGGTGGCAATCAGCTGCAAAGCATGTGTAAATGCTAACGCAAGGCATCCAGGGAAGTTGGTGGTTTACAGCTTTTGCCCCTGAGGCACCAAGGCAGTCCAGTTGTGGAGGGGAGAGATTTTAAGAAGTTGTGGCAGAGTATAGTGAGTTTGTGCCGATTTCATCCAAACCAAAGGCTGCTGTGACAGCCACGAATACAGCATGGCTTTGGAAAGAGGGAGAACCACCACCGTCTTCCAAAAAAGAGTCTGCCTTCAGGAAGGCTCTGGAATAAATGCCTACTTATTAACAGCAGGGTTGTGGTAGTATATGCCTGTAATGACTCGAAAGTCAGTGGTTTGGAGTTTGCTTTGGCACACCTAGGACTAGCTGTTGGTTGAACATATCTTTGGGATTTAAGAGTGGCTTTGGGAGGGTGGGGTGAACATGAAGGGGCCCGTAGCATGGGATATCTCCATGGCCTTAAGGACAAGCGAGGCCTGGGTGGCCTCACTGTCACCGTTGGGAGCGCTTGAACGCATGGAGGTCCTGACGCCTGGCTGCAGAGCTGGTCAGGATGGCTATTGAGTATGTTATATCAGGGCCCAGCCCCAAATGCACAAACAGCAAGGAAGAAACCTGAAAATCCTGGTTGCTACTTATATCTCTCAAGGTATTTTGGTGAGAAAGATTCCTGATGCATTACTGAGAATAAATAGTTGACCAGCAAAGTCACTTTATAGCAGTAACACCTCACTGTTGATGTTGGACCTTTCCTGCAGTGTTAGGGAAGATAATGGAATTGCAGAACTGTTTTCCTCATTTCTCGTAGCAGTAAGAGAAAAGAGGGGATCTGCCCCAAATCGATGAGGTTCAGGATTGTAGGCATCCAAGTCGTCTTTGAAAATTGGATTTTGGTTCCCAAGACCTCTAAGCATGGTTGAGCAATTTGCTTCAGTGAATCAGTTGAGGTTTTAGGATACAATTACTATTCATTGTGAACTAAAACTTTGTGAACTCTTGTAAACTGTCATTCACTGTAAGCGAAGGCAATATTTATAGAGAATGGACTTCTCTATAGACAGCTACTCCTGCCCCTAAACTTTAAGCCATATCCCTTGGCTTTCTTACAGAGATCAATATGTTCTCATCCAACATCTGAGCCTTCTCTGAGTGCTGCTGAATATTCAGCCTCTGAAACAAGAGAGGGGGAAATAAGTGAGGCAGTGAAGTTGAAAACGCATCTGGACAAGAACAAGGGTAGCTAAACTCTCCCAGCAGTCGAGCTGGGATGCTGATGGGCAAGAGGTACTGAGCATCCTCATCGCCTGTGAGATTCTGCTCTGTGGATAGATCTCAGAAAGGTTGCTGATGATCAGCACCTTGCAGGATTTGTCCCTTTATGCAGTAATAAGGATCAGACAAATACTGGCGTATTTATCCCCGTCCTGAGATTTCATCAGAAAAATGGATGAGTTCTGAATTATTCACCATATGTTTCACACTTCAGGCTTTGCACTCTCTCTCCTTTGCTGTTGGGGACTGGTGTGGTGGCGCAAGGGTGTATCTCAAACCTGGCTACCGTAATCTTCCTCCTTTGCTCAGCAACTTTGAAACACTAATATTTAATGCAGTCTTCCCTTCCTTCTGCTGCTATTCCCCCCCAGACTTTTCCACCCACTTGTGCAGTCAGCGTGTTCTGCTCCTCCTCGCATATGGCACGAATGATGTCCCATATATTAAAAACCAAACCCAGGAAATACTTCATGTTCCAAAAAAAATAACAGTGAAATTAGAAACATCAAAATATGAAGGTTACTGAAAGGGAAGGGGATTCTACCCAGGAAATAACAAAGAAATCAGTCTGTAACATGTCCTGTTACATTAGTGAGCAGTATCTGGATGGAGCTCTTTGAAGAGCTGTGTATTTGGTCATGGTAACTTCGAACATCTGGCTTTGGGGAGAGGGAGTGAAAGAGCCTGGCTCTATTGTCTTGGTAAATGCCTTGCAGGTATGGGAGGCTATTACCAGGTGTCCCCCCTGCCTCCAAGCCTTCCCTTCCCCAGGCTGAGCCTGCCCTGTTCCCACAGCTTCTCCTCCACCATCTCGGGGACCTCCGCTGAACTCTTTCCGCTTGGGCCAGTCCTTCTCTTACCCTTGGGCACCTAAGACTGAATGATCTTCCAGATGTGATCTAACACATGCCAAGTGAAGAGCAATAGTCCTCTTAGCTACTGGCTGTTGCTACAGCCCACTGTGCTGCAAGCCTGGGTGGTTTTTGGGGTGTGCCGCTGGCTGGTGTTCAGCCTGCTGTCCCCCAGGACACCTGGGTCCTTCTCAGGGGCGCTGCCCCCCACCTGTCCTCATGCAAAGGGTTCGGCTGCTCCAGGTGCAGGACTTGGCATTTGTGCTTACTGAATTTCCTGAAGCTCCTGCTGGCCTGTTCCTCCCATCTGGGTCCCTCTGAATGGTGATTTGCAACCTGGAAGGGTTGCTGGAGAAATCACCTTGGTGTTAACTGAGCGAGAAATTTTGGGATGGGCAGTCAGAGGTGTGTGCTGTTGCATTTGTAGGGTCTTCAAGTACTCTGAGACCTCTCTAGACGTTGAGGATGTCTGTGCTACAAGCATCACACAAGTGTTGTTTTCTAGCCGCTGTCATGACTGCTGAGCCGAGCTCCATTCTCCACAGGGACGTCTGGGCCAGTGACCTGCTCAGTCAGACCCCGTAGCTGGCTGTCATTACTGGAGATATTTGTCAGAGGGGGCAGAGGAAAGCTATTTAGAGGTTATTTCAGTTTCTAGCGAACAATGCCCCAAACCAAAAAGCTCCAGAGAATATTAGATCTGAGATCTGCTCAGTCCTATTATTATCATTACCGTTATTTGAAGGCTCTTCAGTTAAGCAAGTCTATCTTACATGCTTCCAACATATGGCCTTAGTAAATGATTGCCTTATTTATATCCCTGGAGTTTTGTCAAGCATCTGTTTCAAGCGCAGTGTGGCAAGCATGAAATTTTTGGTCACACAAACATAGCGTACTGTATGTATTTGTTAAGAAGGCAGATGTGATTTTTAGGTCAAATGTCTGGAGTGAGCAGCTTTATGTAGTCATGTTGGCAGTTGCCCATACATTCAGTAATGTTTTCTGTTAATCCTGGGACAGGAGTCTGTTTTGCCTGTACGTGATTCTGTGATGACAAGGGGAATGGTGGACTCTGTTTTCCAAAGATGTAGTAAATTAATTGACTGTATGTGACCCTGGATCCAGCCTGCCTGGGATGGGGGCTTTCAGTGAAGCTGAATTACTTTGAAAATTTTGCCTCTTCATGCTCAAGGTCCTGATCGTACCTAGCTTTTAACTAGTAGAGTAGAGTTATTGCTACTGTGCTAATGCACTTGTAATGGGAAATGGTATCAAAGGAAAGCAGAAATGATGTGTGATTGGGATAGCATTACTCTTCTGAATTAATCTCATGAGCGTTGCTGAAATTCCATGTGCAGATTGCTGGTTCATCTGAAATGTGCCTTCTTTCTAGTTCAGTCATGCGTGGAGCAACACGGAGCTCTTGTGCTGGTTGGAAATGCCAGAAGTCAAAATTCTGATGCCGGGTTTTTGCTGAAATGTTGTGTTTCATGAAGAATGAAGGCAAGGTGCTTTTCAAGAAAACAGTATTGGAAGATATGCTCCCTCTGTCTTTTTATGACCCACTGTAATGTTGAATGTATTGATTGTTGGGACATGGAGGATACTGCATGAAACCTTATGTTTAAAAATAAATACGGAAATCAATTGCCTAAACCATGGAAGTTTTATAAGAATAATCATATTTAATGTAATGAAAACCCCATGCAGCTTAGTGTCCAGCCCAGCCTCTGCAAGTGGGAGACAGGGTACCTGTGAAAAACAAGAGTGAGGCAAGCCCAGGATGTTCTTTTGCCTCCTGCCTTAAGCTACAAGTGACGTTGGACTTAGCATCAATTTGTGCCTGGGCCTGGGTGTTGAAAATGTGCTGCTGGACCTACCCTCCAGAAATTCTGAATATTCAGCTTTTCCCTGTGCTGTGTGGCAGTGCATCCCCAGCACCGCTTATAATTCTGATAACCTTTTCTTTTTGTAATTCCTTGTGGTACATTCCTGCCTTCTAGCATCTTCTCTCTAAGAAATATCAGGTAAACTGTTCCCTGCTGAACCTTTTAATCTTCCAGTTCACTTCGCATTGCACTTGACTTGCTATTTTTTCCTTCTTTTCTTTGTTGCTTTGGAGTACAGAACTGAGACAGTGGAATTTGCTGGCAGTTCTCATTTTCCAGAAAAAATTCCAAGTCATTTTAAATCCCTTTCCTGGGCATGGGAGACACAGTGCAGATGTTGAACAGTGAAGCAAAGGGAGTGTACTCATGTTCTGCAGGATGTTATCTTCTGAAAGCACAAGTGCCATTCTTACCGTCTGAAGCCTTTAGGTATATCCTACACAAATGTTGCTAATAAAAGTATTATAAATTATATTCCCTTTCTTATCCTCTTTGCTTGATGGGAAGAACTTTTATACCACTAGTTTTGTTTTTCTCAAGTACTGTATTGAAGTGCGTTCCATGTTTGTGTAAATGAAAATATCTTATTTTAAAGATGCAATTGAATTGTTTTGCAAACTAGTATTTGCATGGAGGGAAGTACGCATCGGTGCATAATATTGAGATGCTTTAAAGAGAAAGATACTTTAAGTGGAGACTGAAACTTTTCTGAAGGCTTTGGTTCGTGATTTGTTTTACCTGAAACCACTTACTGCAGGTCTGAGGGTCAGCTTGACATGCATCTTGGTGTGGATTAGCGGGGTCTTTGCCTGTGCTGGGTCAGCCCCTGGCGCAGCCTGTGTGACAGCCGTGTCCCTGCAACAGCCGCATGCTGCCAACAACTGGGATGAGCGGGTGTGGGTGGGTCGGGTGCTGTCGGGACGTAGGCCACGGCCAGCCCCTGGATTGCTCGTGTGAGGACGACTTGCAGTCCCCATCCTCTGAGCTCCAACAACAACGTGCTGGTTTGTGCATCAAGACTGCGTTGCTCCTTTCAAAATGATGTCTCAGGAAAGATGGCCAGGGTGCAGAATCCCTGGTGCCTCTGTGTAGGTCATTCCCATAGTGAATTATTCTCAGCTTTGGGGGAAAAAATAACCCAACCCCAATGGCAGTCCCCTCCACCTCACTTTCTTTTTAATTCATGCTAAACCATTATGTTATGCTTGTGAGAGAGCCCCCAAGCAGGTAACTCCTGGTGTGGGTGACATGGGAACCTCGAGGACAGGTTTCCCTGCTTTGGGAAAGCACACTTTAGCTTTCCCTGGCTGCATAGATTGCTACGGGCAGCATAACTGCTGCTGGCCGCTCACGAAGTGGCAATTTTGAAGCCTGCATCATTTTCTAAGTCTCTAAGTACTCAGTGACTTTTGTTACTCAAAGATTTTTGTTTCCATCATTATCTGATGTGGAGGACCTGCCCATGTCTTCATGAGAATGCAGCTGAATGAGAATCAGGCTGTCATCTGAAACAAAAATGTCACTTTGAGGTTTTTTGGTGGGGTTAATCTAATCTAAAATCAAAGTTTTCATGTCTGAGAAGATAACTAAGGAGGCTGTGGGTGGCCTTCTTTAGCTGAAAAGTTACAGAAGTTGGGTCTTTTGGTTTAACTACATTTTTTTTTTAATTAAAAATATATTTTTTTTTTTTTTTAAAATAGTTGCCCATCTCTGCCTATAAAGTCCATCGGGTAGTTGCCTTTTGCTGTTGACTTCATGTAGAAGGTGTTTGCTACTAGATGGTGGAGGATGGAGAGGTAATGCAGCAACAGAGCAAGAGGCAAATAGTTATGGTCACAATGGTTGTATTGCAGTGGGTAAAATAAAACCAAACTGTGTTGATAAGCAGCTGATTGAGGTTTTTGTAGTATATCTCTGGATCTTTCCTTCTTGTAAAGCCACCAGAGATCATAATATAACCACAGATATTTGGGTCTCTGTGCATGTCTCTGTTTGACCCTCAGTGCGGTCAGTCCCTTACAAAGAGGAGGGTTGCGTTGGCTTTTTCTCATACGGCATCATCCTCTTTTAGCTGTAGACCATTTGCCATCTCTCATAGCAGTGTCTTTTTGATTGTTTATATTGTCAAAGTGGGTGGCTGATAAAACTATAGAAAATTGTGAAGCAGCTGGTGTTTAATTGGTGTGTTCCTTATATAGCTGATTGGCCGCACTGATCTCACTCTGACTGGGCTCAGTCCAGAGTCGTTCAGTCGGTTGTGTTGGACGTTTGATGGGGTTATGTAACTGAGAACATGAATTAGTGTCATGTTTCTGCTTTAATTAAAACCTGCATTTGCTAGAAGAGGTGGGGCAGACTCAGAGGGCTTAGCTTTTGTACCAAACTACTCTGTCAAAATCCTGAAGATCACGGCTAAAACCCTTTCCCCTACTGACGCTGATTGCAAAACTCTTTCTCCTCTTGAGCCAAGATTTTCCACTGATTGAAGAGGGAGGGGGTAAGATTTAGGCTTGGTGTTATTTAATGTTGCAGGAGCTCTGCTATGGGATGTGCTTTGCAGAAGGAAAAGTTTGACTTGCCTGGTTTTGTTTGCATATATCCAAGTTACAACTCCTACACGCTGTTTCAGTCGGCAGAGAAAGTCACCTTGTCCCTTTCCCCCTTGGAATTAGTGAGCTTCCAAACCAGGGCTGAGATTAGACCTCAAGCCTCCTTCAAGTCTGGATGTGTTTCAGTTTGGCTGAGGTGTCTGTAAAGAAATAAAGGAGTATTGCGGCTTGGAAAAACTTGTGCTCAAATATGCTGCTGAGAGGTCAGAAATGTTCACGTTCAGACTGAATCTGTTGCTGCTCCGCAGGGTGTAAATCAGCTGGTGTCAGCAACCATTGCTTAAACGTGTCTTACTGTAATTAAGAGTAGGTGCCACAAATAAGATACTCTGCCTTGTGCGTTGCCTGCTACAGCTTGTACAGCGCATCTGCCCACACTGAAAAATATTCAAGAAAATAATAAAACCAAACAAGGTTTTAAGATCTCCTCTGGAATAATAGTTGTGATGCTAAATTCATGCAGTTCTGACTACAGAGCTACCCAAGTGTTTTCCCATTAAGGAATTACTCACTCTTGCAGATTTTTCTGAAGCAGCAGGACTAGGCTTTGCTGCTCTCGAGTCTGAATCTGGTGGATCTGGGGGGCGGTCAGGCAGTGGTGGGGCACTGCCTCTCCTCCTGCATCATGGGATCCATCATGGGAGATGATCTTCCTTGAAGAGCAGTGTGTTATTTTTCCGATCAAAAGAGTCTAAATCAAATGCAAAGGGTAGGCTGAAACAGGCAAGTGGTAAGCATGAAAATTGTCTCGTTTGTGACATGCAGGGCACGGAGAATGGGATGGGGGAAAAGGAAGCACAAAAGGTTTTTAGCCAGTGCACCAGTCTCTTTCTTTTCTGTTTAGTTTCAGCTTCCCTTAAAACTCCTGCTGTTTATCCACTTTGCCCACACGGGAGTCAGAAGCCTTCCTGCTCTTTTCTGTCAAATTAAATTAATGGGGAGAAAAAACAACCACACAGATGCTCTAAATCCCAGGCTAATACTGCGGAGTTTTGGCTCTTGCATCTGATTCTCAGTGTGGTTCAAAAGCAACTCTGGAGACACTCAGGGCACTTAGAAAGGCAAAAGAGCAACAATTTTTGTGTTCAAATTGAGAGCTGAATTTTTCATCCAGTTCTGGAAGGTGAGATGTAGAATCAAATCCTGGGTTTGTCTGTGATCTTATTCTACATATGTGTGCAGGTATGATGGGGCTAGTTTGCTGCAGGCAATGCATAGGAGTTTTCCATTGACTGCAATGGCCAGATGAGCTTTTTGCTAAAATAATTGTATTAAAAAACTTTTGGGAAGCTTCTGTGAGCATGAGGGAAGCATCTACCCAATCTGCAGCTCCCTGATTCCAGCAAGCCACCTGGGAGAGACAAAGATGGAAACCCAGCTGCTTGCAGAGAGCAACATGCATGTGCTTTGGCGATTTGACTTTTTGGGGGCAATTTGCTTTTTCCAAGATCGCTTCGAGTCTTCTTTCTGCCCCATAACCCTTTGCAGCCAGCACAGGACCTGGAGAATAGCTCCAGATCAACGGGCCCCAGTCACAAATGCACTGGCATGAGCTACAGCAGCCGCTTAAGGGCAGAACCATTGTGTCCTGTGGATGCAGATACAATTTTTGTGCAGGGGAATAATTAAGGCAAAGATTGCGACAGTCACAGCACAGCACCAGCCATCTCCGTACTTTTTGCTCATTGTCTTTTCAAGTACGGAGAAGAGCCAAGGGGAGAGTGACACGGGCTTTTGGCTTTAACCATATCTAAGAACGCAGATTGTCCTTCTGTAAATGGCTTTGATTTGGCTCTTTGTTGGCAGCTCAGACCTTCTCCTGCCATCGTTGCACCTCTCCGATAGCATGTGCTCTGCTATCGTAGTTCCTTTTTCAGCACTTTCTTTCCTTTTCTTTCTTGTTGCCTGGATGACTGGGTTACGAAGGATGCTCTCACGTGCTCCAGTTTTAGGGCTGGAATCTCATGGTGCCGCTGGGAGTTTTGCATAAGTGATGCTATGTGCATGGATTTGCCGTTTCTCTTAAAAACTGTTGGAGGATGGGGGGAATTTTGCAAGCCTTCAGGTGAATGGAAGCAGTTTTATCAGTATTAATTATAATGAGCTTTTTCTGGTCTCAGTGAAAGCTAAGGCTGTGGATCAGTAATCTGAAGCTGTTGGACATCAGGAATCTGAAGCTGTTGGAGCTACTTGTGGTCAATGCCAATGCCATATTTAGGGTTTTGCTGAGCTGGAGCCTATATGTAGATCAGCAGTAAGCACTGATCCTATGGAAGATGCACACTCTAAGCTTTGTTCACTTACGCATCTTTCAATTGAAAACAAATACCTATTAAAGTAGGTGCTGTTTGCATAAGACCAGTTTTTGCCAAACAGTATTTCTAAATGCTAGTGGCTAGATATTTATGAGAACAAAGTTTTGGTTTGTTTTGTTGTTTCTCCAATCTGGGAGATGCTGCCAGCAGGACAGCTTGTTTCCACAGCGTCTTTTGCTGTACCCTACTTCGCCTGTTAATGCTGCACATCTGCAGGCATAAAGCAGCAATTTCTAAAAATGTATATTCTATATGGTGTTTTGTATGACAGTGTTCTTTTAGTTCTTGAAAATTACTAGTCAAGAATCTCTAATGTCACAAGCCATCAATATGGTTTTTTAAATGGTTTTCTTAATTCGGAGTAAATTCTTCAGCGAGAGCATGCCATCCACAATTCAGTCTCTCAACTGTTAAAATGTCAGATTCTCGCCTCTCAGTTAAAGCAGGGATGGTGAAGTGGGACCTCAGTAAAGAGGTTCTTCCGTGTAGCATTAATGCTGAAGTGTTCAGGTGTTTCATGTACAGATTACAAACCTTTTCATTACAGCACTTGTCCTGTGTCGGTTACGTACAGGTTACCCCACAGCTTCAGAAGAGTTTGGTTTTGCTGTTCACTCCCCATTTTTGATTGACTCCTTAACATCGCAGCGCAGTGTGAAAAAGCAGCCTCCTTCTGCGCCCGGCTCTGGCAACCAAGAGGTTAAAACTTTCCTTGCCTCCTTTGATACTCTGTGGTCTGTCCTTAGACTGTTAAAATCAACACGTTTTTTCTGATGAAAGGCAAAAGTGCTTTTGACTCTTTTGGCACATGGTGCTTTATAGAAAGAGAGGGCATAATTGTTATGCCACATGGTAAAACTGGAAGTGATTCCTAGCACGCGTCTTTATTTTTTGTCTTTCCTTCCCACTGTTAATTTTGCACAACCAAAGAGCCTCTGCAAAGACACTTTAAAAATGCAATTTAAATTAACACTTGTTTGTCCAAGAATTGGAAGGCAGTTTGGATTAGAAGGCCTGGACCATGTCCTTATGATATGAACTCATTGCAACTCATGGTTTGGTTCTACCGTCTTTGGATTTGCAGGACTCTGCAGACAATCCACTGATGAAGGTTTCCCTACTAATCTGACTTCTTTGCTAGGAGTTCAGGCACCAACATCCAGTCCCTCCAGTTTTTTTCAGACCATGAATTCAATCACAAAGTCTTGATTTGTTTAAAGCCAGCAGCATGCTGGAGGTCTGCCAGGGCAAACTGCAGATCCTTTTCCTCAAGGAATCTGGTGCTGCTTAACTCTTAGGCAAAACACAAATAAAAGAGTCGGCCTTTTGGCCACAAGCATATTACGGCAAGGGACAAACACTTTGTTAGCAAAATGAGAATGGCAAGGCACTTGGGATTCCCTGTGTAAAAATGTCACCTTTTTCAAGAAAATGGAAGCAGCTCCCTCTCTGCTCCCAGCTGCATTTTTATGCATTAAGCTACAAAATTGTACTGCAGAGCTGAAAGACCCAACCATCTCAGATCCTCCCCTCCACCATCTGCACCGTGGTGGGTGAAGGGCAGTCCCCTCTGCCTCCTGGAGAGGAGCCTGTGCCTGTGCCAAGCCCCAGGGTGTGGGGAAACAGCCTTCCCTTGACCTTCTCCTTTTTTGTTGTGGGAACCTGGCTGCCAAATTGGTTGTGAATTGCAAGAAAGCACCTGTAAATGCGGCTAAATGAGCATTCGTGCTGACTTCTCCAGTTTGACTCTGTGTAGTCACTGAATGATGTTACATTCCTTGGGATGAAAATTTGAAGGGGAAAAAGGACCTATTTTCTGCATTTCCTTTGCGCCCTGATGATGCCGACTTCAAATGAGCTCCCGTCGTGGTAAGTGTATAGGTGAAATCCTGGCTCCTCATCAGGTCCAGTTCTTTTGGGCTGATGCTGCCTCTACACATGGCTAAGCCCATTCATCCTGACTTGCACAGTCACCTAATTATGAGGTGCCAGCGAGCGTGAGCTGGCTGATGATGTACACGGGTTGCTTACAGGAGCAACCTGTAATTCAAACACTTTTTTTTTTTTTTTTTTTTTTTTTTGCTAAACATTGAAGGTGAACTCTTGCTGCCAAGGAGCTTGCTGAGAGTCTTGCCAACAACTTGAAGAAGGCCTTGAGTCTAAGTTCTCCATTTAGAAAATCAATGCATTTGTTGATTTTTTTTTTAAAAAAAAAAGCAAAAACCAAAACCAACCAAAAAACCCAAACCCAACAACAATAACAAGAAAACCCCACCTAAAAAACCCACGACAAACAGACTCTGAGTGGGTTCATGCTGAGTGTGCCCCATTTCAGCAGAAGTCGGTCACAGGCTAGACTGTTGTGCTCGGGCTTTGAGCTTTGTACCAACTTGAAGTCAGCAGATCATCTACAACAATTTCATTGCTTCCACTGTGGTCAGCATTGCTTCACGCCACCTTTTCAAAGAACTCTTGCGTCAGAAGTAGTGGTCCCCAACCTGTGCGCATGTATGGGAGGAAACACACAGAGCCTTAAAATTTTCATAAGTCCTTTGGTGTGATAAAATGTACCTGGGACCGGATGTGATTTCTGCTTTTGAAGCTGTTGGACCTAACTTGTCTGACCCTTAAACAGGCAATTTGGTTAAATGCCTTTGCAAATATTGGGACATCTGATTTGTGGTTGGGTAGATCTGTTCTAATCCAGATGGAGGTGAATCCAAAACGGCCTCTCCACCTCTGAATTTCCTTACCTGGCAATCATCTTTACCAAATTTGCTTTTATATTTTGATGGAGTTCTTTCCATATTCATTTTTTTATTCTGTTTGCTTCGCTCAGTGTTTAAAATAGAATAAACCCCAAACCCTGAGAAATGAGAATGACATTTACTATTAAATGCTGGAGGCACAAAATGTATCTGTTAAATTTCTCAGGAATTGTGCTTCTGCACTATGGATGCGTGAAGGGTAAGATAAACCTGAGAGCTGCCCTTCCTACGAATAGGCTCGTATCAAGTAGTTGTCAAAATAAATGCATTACTCAGCTTCTTTGAGGTGCTTACAGGGCTATTTCAGTGTGCTCTCATTTACCCACGAAGTGAAACTGCTCTGTCTGTCAAAAACCATTACTCACGTCCCTGTTCTTAGTACGAGCCTATCGTGAACATAAACGCATTCGCCTAAATTCTGTTTGCAGAAGTATCCATGAAATTCCCAATAACTTCAGCCTCCTGAATCTTTAACTCCAACATCCATTACAGCAATATATCAGAAGGCAACATGGGTCTGTGCAAAACTATCTAATAATGAGGACCTCAGTCATCACCCGTCGCATATTTCTGATAGTGCCTTGAGTTTAGGGTTTAGGATGAATTTAGGTTGAGGAGGTACTTCTGAGCGTTTGAAGGGAAGTAGGACTGGTCGGTGAGTTGTGGTTGCACTGTAGGTTTGAAAGTGACTGTGCAAAATAACCCCCTTGTGGAAGAGGTGCTGTGTGACTGCATTCACAAGCACAGCTAGGCATAACGATGGTATTAATCTCTCACTGCTCTTTTATTCATGTTGCTGCTTAGGGGCTAGCTGAGCTGACAGGGACTTGTGCTCTGTTCCTAGCTGTCAAGGGAATTACTTTTTAACTCTGCTTTGTGACAGCCCGCAGTTTCATTTGCGTGTTTGTCCCCAGATGCATGGTTTCAGCTTGCAGCATCTTTATTATAGGAAATGATTCACCAAGAGAGGTTTCTCTCTGGATTTTTGGGGTTTGGCTTGAGTGTTCAGAGAATAAAAATGACATTTCAGCCATAAACAGAGCAGGTTTGTTCCAGGGTGATGCTCACATGCATGGCCCTCAGAGCCCATCTTCATACTATCACCACCTTTAAAAAGTCAGTTTAACCATAATATTGCAGTTTCTTTCATTTTGCATTTGATAATAACTTGGAAGCAAGGTTAGAAGCTGGATGAGTACTCTGGTATAAGCACTGCACTGGAGAAATGCTTTTTGGGTTTGTGCAATTAATCATGAATGTCTTCCTTGCATCACGTATCTTCATCCAAGAAGGGTGAAAAGGAGCAGGACACTTGGGATAGGACCCAGGCACCGTGTGGTATCTGCCTTCCGAAGCCCCCGGCTTGGACTGGTCTGTGTAGATGCATATAAGTGCAGATGTGTGCTTTGTGTAATAGATGAGGTGGTGGCACAGCCTCCTCCAGCCGGAGGTTTTGGAAGAAAGCAGTTGTGGTCCTGTTTCTGCACTGAGCTTGTTCCCTGGGGAGTGCTCACACACTTGCACACGTGGGAGCCCAGCAGACTGAATGGGGACACTGATTTTCCTGTTCTCAGACACAGGCTAGGATTCACGCTTGGACACCACACTATCCGAGTCCCATTTTGGGTACCAAGGGGTCTTTGGCAGCTCAGGCGAAGGAGCAGGGGGTTGAATCCTGGTCCTCCAGCCCGGTGCTTTAACCAGGCACCGCTTGTTGCTGCACTGGGCTGAGAGTTGTGTCTGAGGCAAAGATAAGTTGATTTACCTGTGAAATTTGTTCGCTGTGATTTTTATGCTACGTGGAGAGGAAGAACATGACTGAAAGTCAGCCACTTTGCTGCCCTTGAAAAATAATATATTCACATTAAAAAAAGAAAAGTAAATAACATGTTCCTGTTAAGTGCCTGTTAGTTATACATATTACATCTAAAAGTAATTATCATTTAATTAGCAGTCTAGCAACAGTGGAAGGAGACAAGGTTACAGTTACAGTGCATTTATTACGAATAGCAAGCGAAGGGACGTACTCCTGATGAAGCAATTCCTGCAGAAGCAATTTGGACTGGCCCTTCGGTGAGTGCAAGCAGCACCATGGAGCCAAACTCACCGGGGCGGGGGGCTGCAGCGAGCGGGACAGCAGAGACCCAGAGGTGGTACCGAAATGTGCCCACTTTTGCAGGTTTTCCGTAATTGATATCTGCTTTTTTTCATGAGGAATTAGGTGCTCCCATTTGAAAACCAGTGGGATTAGGATTAGATATCAGATTAGATGAGCATGTGCAGTCTTTGACACCCAAACTCTGGTCTCCATTCCAGGTATTTCAAACGATAAACATTTGGTCTTTTTTTCTTTCCCTTTTCCTCCATCCAGCAAACATTTTGCTATAATAAGTCAGGGATCGGAAATGCCAAAAGATCACGCATTGGAGGAAATAAAGTACAAGAAATCTTTCACCTTTATAGAGGTGAAATCCCAGCATTCGTCTGCTCTTGTGTCACTGGGCTTTTTGAAGTGGTGCAAATGCAAATCCCTAAGTCTAGGACGATATAAAAACATTGTCATCTCAAGGAACTGGGAAATGATTTAAAGATGTTTGCTGCCTAGATGTGTGTGTGAAATCCAAGTATCCAGGAAGACGGGTGAAGGCACCTCCCGTTCCGCTCAGAGCGGCCCAGTGAGGTGGATTTCAGTTGATGCCAATTAACAGAAATGAGGTTTTAAACTACTGGCGAAACTTTGAAGCCCGTCTCTGACATTGCCCTGGGGACTTCTGCATTTCTAACGTGGAATAAATAGGTCTGATTTGCATAGACAAACACTACCGTTTTAATGAAAAGTTTGTGTGAGATTGAAAACCCCTGCATAAGCTGTTCAGGAGGGTGCTTGCCACTTGTGTTGAAGAGGCGACTGGTAGTCAATAGTAGGAAGAGACCGTGACCTCCTGTTGATTAATCTTTAAAGGTATGTGCTCTCCTTACCTATCCTGCATTAAGTAACAGTAGCTTTTCTGTGCATGGCGTGGTGATACACAGCATGGGGAAGAGACTCTGATTTATTCTCACCTCCTGGCCCGGATTAAAATTGCAAACTGCTTTGTTTTGCTAGAATTTTATCTCATGTTGGTTAACGTGTGTTAACTAAGAAGGTATTAAAAACATCTATTTTCCTAGTGGACACAAGGCTTTGTGGCTTAGCTCCTGGGTTTGATTACAAGATGTACTCCGGCTGGATGATTTCTGTGCAAGTAAAATGTAACAGCAATTTCCAGATCTGCTTTGAGTGTAAGACCTTTAAGGGACCAATCATATAGGAAAAGTAAAACCAGGTTAACTAAATACTGTGCCTTTCTGACCCTTCATCCATGCTAATCTGTGCTCCCCTTTGTATTCTGTCTTGATGTGCAGTGGCTTTCCAGACAGGGAAAGTATTTTTCTTACTATCTATGCATTTTTCAGTGGCTTCCAATATAAGCCAGTGCATATATAAAAATCATGCTCTGTTTTATCTCAGCTTCCCAATCTGAGACACTGTGTCGCCTCTCCTATAGAGCTGTCCCTAATAAATCACTATGAATGATCACTATTATTTCCCCCAATTCTGCCTTTGTGAATAAATGGGACAGCATTAAGGATCAAACCCCTGTTGTACTGATGTTTGCAAACGTGCAGTCGTGCTACAGTGGCTTTTGGGAAGGAGCCTCTTTCCCCTGTGCTCTAGGGAGGCACCTGGGCTCACTGTTGCGGGCCAAAGGCTTCGCACCAAGTGTGAAAGACTGGGCTTCCCCCCAAGAGCCTGCCTCTGCGCTGCCTCCAGGAATAGCTCTGCAACTGCCATTAAATTAGCTAAAATGAAGAGGCATTTTTAAAGTATATCCCAAGGGAGAATCCTGTAATTGCAACTATTTCCTCAAAACCATTCCTGAACAGAGGCTGAGTCCCATTTGACAGGTAATTATCAATTTTACTTTCTCCAAGGTGACTTTTTCAGGTCTTGTGCTCTGAGTTATCATTTTTAGACTCAAAACCGCACACCTCAAACGCTGTGATGCCTCATTGCTCCCCTGTGTACGCAGAGAGAGCAGGACCAGGACCATCAGAGTTAGCACCTGGCACTATTGCCAGCACTCGGGTGAATGATGGAGAACAGCCCAAAATGCCTTAGTGTGTGCAAATTCTCATGAGCCTGAGCAAGGCTCGCTCCCACCTCACAGCCGTTGGTCTGGAAGGGTTTCTCAAGGTTGGTGTCTTTTGCTGGGGTCCCAACAAGATGGCTGGGCAGTTGGTGTGTGGCCTAAGTGTCTTCTGCTTCCAAGTGGCTGCGGAAATAGGGTAAGCCCTGATCCATGTATTGGAGATCTTTGGGCTGGAGTTTTACTTCCGCTGACGAGATACGTGGAGTTAGGTACTATTGCTACCTGCACGTGAGCATTTTGACAGACTATAGCAGCACATGCTGCACGAAAACCCCTGCTAAAAGTGCTGAAGAAAACGGGGCTATAGAGGTGTGTGTCCAGGCATCCAGTGATTTTGAGTGCTGGGACATCCTTGGGTTTTCCAAAATATACAAGGAAGGAAAATGCTTTTAGGCAATGACCTTGGCAGCAGTTTTTATCCTGCAGGGGAAATTTTGCAGTTGCGTTACAGTCCTGAAGCTTGGACGTATAAATAGAAATCTGCTTTGGGCTCGCAGGCTGTATCTTAGCACACTGTGGGCACCATAGGGGTGTGCATGCAGCTTTCGTTGCTGCTGGTGGCTTAAAGCAAAGCTAGAAACAGCAAATTGTGTGTGTGATTCCTCACTTACAAGGATATTAACTACCGGTGCTTTTCTCACCATAGATGACTTAAACTGGGGGGGGACGGGGACGGAATCTGGCATACATAACAATATTGGGAGTTAATTCAGCAGCTCCAATGTGGAAGTCACTAAACTGATTTATAAATGCTTTTTCTCAAGAGCATTTAGGTATTATACTCATCTGACAGATGAGGAAATAGAGGTACAAAGAAGTTAAATGCTTTGCCTGAGGTCCCAGAGTGAGCCTCTTCTTGACGTGGAAATCGGAGCAGGCATACAACAGCAACAAAGTCAAATCTATCTTGAGCAAGGTCACAGACATGGGTAGACATAATAGGTATTTTAAAAAATACATAGTTTTCACAGCTTCTGTACCATTAGGAGTTTAAGTCGTATTAATCTCCAGTAAATTCAGAAAAGGCATTCAATCTAGCATCTCTTTTATATGGTATCTCTTATTTTTAATTTGTTTCGCGGATTCTGTAGTACTTAGCAACACCGGGAAAATAAACCCATTTGAAACAGACAATTAACCAAGGTCACTGGGGCAGGGAAGCTAGAATTATTCAAGAAACAACTATTGCAGATGCCATCCTGGGGATAATATTAAGCAAGGTATGCTGCTGTGGGCTAAAATGCCATTCCTTCGTAGAAATTTTATTACATTCTCCTGAAAGACATCCAGCTTTTATCTGCCCAAGCCATTACACAGGCAGTGAAGGGAAGCTGAGAGCGTGGCTCCTGCCTGACTCCGCATCTGCATGTAAATGCCCCGCTGTAGGAGGCAGAAGCAATATATATTTCTCGTTTGGAGGTGCGCTTCATGTGTGACATTAGTTTTTGGGCTGTTGTGATTAGCATCTTGCCCTCGTGCTCGTGCACTGCTGTTAGCTGCCTCCTGCAGCTCAGACACTTCCATTACTGCAGACTTCTTTAAATTAATGATCTGAAGTTCACTTTTAAAGCAAATACCGCTCCATAGCACACATCCAGGCCCGATCCGCTCTGCATGTTTGCTTTTGGGAGGAGCTGGGACAGGGCCAAGGGGTGAGACAGGGGCACCGTGCGTTTGCCATTGCAGTTGAGGAGTGCGTGGGGAGGAGGGCTGCGAGGGCCGGCACCGGGCAGCAGTGTGCCACCTCGTCCTCTTCCTTGTCCTCGCCGGTGCCTCCTCGCTGTGACTGAGCCCTCTCTGAGGACAGGGGAAGGGGAGCAGAGCGTGGTGAGTGGGCTAGGGCTGACGAAGATGGCAGGCGGGCCAGGTAGGGCCGGGTTTGCCTTCAGGCCTCTGGTTCACTCTGCCTGGCCCTGCCATTTCGCCTGTACAGAGAGTTGTTGTGCCCTGGTGTAGTCTCATTTCAGAGAAGAACGGGGTTGCTTTCCACCCCCAGGCTCTGCCTGAACCTGTCCTGTCACAGCCTCGCCACCCCGTGGGCCCTGAGAGCCAGGTCAGGCTCCAGAGGGCAGCTCCCAAGGATGCAGGTGGTCACCGAGCTGAGTGCAACTGAAAAATAGGCTTCTTGTTTTCCAATTCATTTTTAATTGCTTCAGCCAGCAGAGACGCTGCCCCTCCGCCATCCTGGAGCCATCCTGCTGCAGTCAGACTGGGCCCAGTACGTGGTCCGCAGTGGGCTGGACCGGCCAGCAAGGCAGCCGGAGCGGGAGGGCTCCAGCCTGGAGTCCCTTTGCGAGGCCGAGTAGTCCCCAAGCCCCAGGGATGCAGCTTGTTGCCAGCGGAGCAAAGGGTTTTGCGTGGTCTGTGGAGCTCTCTGTTCTGCATGGTTTCTGCCCCATGGAGGCCTGCTGCCTGCGGGCAGGGTCTGATTAACCCTGTCTTATGACCAGAGGGGTCAGTCCTTAATGCCATGTACTTGTACTTTGTTTCTCTTGCTGTAAACCTGTGTTACACATCCTGGTCTTCATTTATTCTGCAATACGTTCACTGTGCCACAAATGCAGAAGCACAGAGGTGACTGCACTGACAGTTGTTTCTGTTTGTAAGTTGGGTCCTTAATTTCATCTATGGCCAAAAGAAAATCAAGTGTTTTATCATAGCGCGCTATGTAAAAATAAAGATGATGTTCTCCCTTACCCTGCTGTAGTTAGGGAGATAATTGATAGGCCACTATTTAAACCCACAGGCTTAATTTGACCAAATTTGATAATTGACCTGAAATTTTCTAGATATTAGGAGTTTGGTAGATTTAGACCGTAAAGCTCAGAGTGTCCCAGTGTTTCCTGCTGAGATGCTGGCTCCTGCCAGTGAGCCCCAGCTGAAACGCAGAGGTGCAGACGGGCAGCAGAAGTGGGAAATTGTACGTGTTTTGGACAAGTCTGAAGTCTCAAAATGGAAAGTAAGATGTTTCAGTTTGGTATGTTAAAATGCGAATGGCAAATTTGAGAGAGGGACAAATAACACCTTTCTGAGCAGGTAAAGGATCATCCCAGATGTGCTAAATGTGGTGCTGTGTCTCCTAAAGCAGTGGGAATGTGTTGTTGAAGTCCATGTTGAAGTTGACTCCATGATTGAAGTTTATTAAAAACAACAGCAGTTTAATGGAAACTGGACACCCCGGCAGTTCTTAAAGTATATTCTCAGCCTTCCTGCACTCAGCGGTATGACTGCTAATTATTTTTTTAATATCTTTTTTCCTACATATTTTATAACTTGTGCTTTAATATAAAATTGGAAGCAAAATCCAATTGTGTAGGAAAATTAATTTCCTTGAATTGAAGAAGCTATCTGCTTGAGACTTTTTAATCATTAGATGGTAACTGTGCACTAAAGAAAGGAAGACCATTAAACTAACTTAATAGACTAGGACAAACGTTTTTCCCTGTATCTTCTTCATCTTTATTTAGAGATTCACGCTGAGGATATTTCATAAAAGCTGCTCTTCTTGACCTTTCGTCACTTATTGTACAGAGGAGCCAACCGACATAATGGCAAGGAACTAATGCTGTGGATTTCTGGATACAAAACCAATAATTCTGCTGAATGTCTCTGTTCATCCTTTTCTGCCAAATTCTGCTTTTCCTTTCTCATTAAAGAAAAAATAGCTATCGGGACAAATAAAAATGCATTTAGCTGAGCTGAGCTGTGTGATTTTTAAAAACAAACTGTGTTAATGCTTTTAATTAAGGGGCAGAGGAACAAGAGGCTTTATCAGCTCTTTGTCTGCAGGCCATTATTTCATTGTGGATGGGCTATCTATTATTGTAAACGTCCACCTTTTTGAAGGATTTACTGCAAAATCAAATGGTGTTTTTATTTAAATTGTTGAGCACTGCTTGATTCCTCATTTATTTAATATGGAGGCATTGTTACAAAGAAGAATGTAGCACTTAATTTGTATTGCTTGAGGGACCTCAGATCCGCTCGGGAGCGCTGCTTTGCATGCTTGACGGTATTGTGTGTTGAAAACAGAATGTGCAGCAAAAATGAAGAGGAGGAAAATTTGAAGGTGAAGTTACAAAATCCCAACCAGGCTGTTTCCAAGAGCATTTTGGAAAGGATCAGTGACTCTCTGGTCTATAAAGTGAAGTCATGTTGCAAAATTATGATGAAAAAAAAGCTTTCTTGCGGTATAGCTCCCATGCATGACTGTTGAGTGGCTTCCAGTTCAGAAAACCTTGTTTATCTGGTGGTGAGGTCCCAGTGATCCAAATTATTGGATCAGACATGCAGTTTCATTTGTCTGAAACTTTCACCTGGATTTTTTTCTGGATTTATCTGATCTCTGAGTGCCTTTTGCAGACCTAACAGGTTTTGACTAGAGAAGTCAAAGGTTCCCGTGCTTCCCCACACCTATTCCCCATGGAGGGGATGAACTGGGTTGTTCATGCTCTGTGTAAAACCAGAGCAACTTACCCTTCTATTTAATTCCAGGAGGTAATCTAGGATAATGGAGCTATTAGATTTGGCATCTCTAACGTGGTTATCATCTCAGAAAGAATTGTTTCTGCTAATGGTAGTTAACTTGCTACAAATAAAGCAATAGAATTGAAATCTTAAGTACTAGAGTGGCAGCAAACCATGAAGCATTATACCACTTATTGGAAGGAAGGCCGAGCTGGCTGTCAGGGAAGAAATCTATTGAAAAAAACTCCTGATGGATTCCAATTCTAACTAATTTAATATGGCAGCAGCATTCAGCTGTTCTACCAGTCTATTAAAAGTATTAAAATGTCTATAAATAATAATACTTAAGTGGCTAGTACTCTTCATCCAAGGGGCTCAAGGGTTTCACAAGGATTAATTTGTCCAGCTTTTGGCAGAGCCGAGCTGTGAGGTCCTTGGGGGTTATTGAGTCCTGCAGCTGCGTGGGGGACCCCAGATGCTCCTCTGGCATTTTGCATGGTGTGGATGGAGAGGTTCAGTGTGGGCCTGATCCTTGCTATCTGTAAGCCCTGTCTGGGTATATTCGAGCGTGCATTCCTCCTCTGCAAGCTGTAACTGCTTAGTTCAGCCTTGAATGTGCTCCACAGCATGGACAAGCCGTGAAATGCGCTTTGAGCCAGGACTTTGGGGCTGCTGTTAAAATACGTGATCCCGTTGCCCCGTTTCTCCTCAAGACCAGGTTCCTTCTGGAGAACGGGCATTTCTGAGTGGCGTGAGATTTCCAGATACACGGGCTACTGTTAGAGCTACACCCTGCGAGTCTTCCCCAGGCAGCGCAAGGCGAGTGTCCCCTAGGCCCAGGCGAGGAGCTGCAGAGGTGATGGCCGTCCCATCCTGCATGGGGGAGCTTCTCCCTGCTCAAAGCTTTGAGCACAGGGTGGGCAGTGGGGGTCCCGTAGCTCCCCATAAAAGCAGACTCTGGCAATACCTTGCCTTAGCTATAAAATTAATTGTCTCCTCCCTCCTGATTCCTCTAAGAGGATCCTTGTTTTTTTTCTTTACAGCATGGATTCAAATGAAAGCAAGTTAAAGGGGATTTTATATTTCTGTTTTAGTACAGAAAATATCCTGGGGGTAAACTTTCCACATACCATAACCGCAACAGATTAGCGTATCCCCAAGCAGCAAGAGCATAATCATACGGTTTTGTTCAGTGCCATGCTCTGTGGCAAACTGTAATTTTATGGAAAGGGTCACAAGTGTTTAACCACTCAAAAAATACCCCCAAATGTGATCTCAGCTTGTGTGAATCAGAGCAGCATCCTCATCTCAGGGAAGCTGTATCAGATGGAGATCTGGTCCAGCGTTTTGCAAGGTAACGAGGGAGGGACGGTGCGTGTGCACGCAGCAGCCAGGGTCATTAGTAAACACAGCCATCTATTACAGCCTTGAAATTGCATAGCTGTTATAGATTAACCCCTGACACTGAGTTTTTCCTCAATCTTTCTGCAATTCTATTGATGTCAGTACTGTTAGTACTGCTCTCATTTATGGCTGTGTTTTTCCCTGACCGGACACTGTGCTTGGCTGCTCTTGCAGAGGTGGAGCCAAGCAGCACTGTTAGCTGGAGGGCACGAGGTTTCACAGGATGAACGTGACAACTTGATCTCTAACCCAGAGCCCTGCTGATATTGGTGGAACTGGGCAGATGACACAGCAGATGTTTCTGCAAGCAGTTGTCTTGAGGTTTTAAAGAATTTGCTTTTACAAATTTGCAATTTACCTTGTTGTCTCTAGTCGATAACAGCTCCTTTGTGATATATAAGAAAGATCCCAATCGGAAACCTTGTTTCCCAAGGCACTATAAAAACTAGTGTCTGTCCTGAAGTCTACTCTGTTACTAGACATGCTAGAAGAAGGTAAGGGAAAGGAAATGCTATTCTTGTATTTCCTTCATGAATGGGGAATGGAAACCCCAAGAATTTGTGCCCTTGCCCATAGACACACCAAGGTGTTTGTGACAGAGCCAAGACCTGAAGGCTTCTCAGTAATTTAATTGTAGGAGAACTCTTTTTCCAGTCTACACAGTGAAATGAACTTAAATTTTGGACAATTTCATCGCAGTGGTAAAATAATGTCTTCAAAGTCTCTGAGATAACTTTGCAGAAATTAGCCCTTGGTCCATTAAAAATTGAAAAAGGTCAATAATTGTGCATTTCTGTTGGTTTTCTTTTCACACAGGACGCCAGCAATGATCGGTTGCTCGTTTGTTGTGCACAGAAAGTTCTTTGGAGAGATTGGGCTTCTTGATCCTGGGATGGATGTGTATGGAGGGGAGAACATAGAGCTCGGCATCAAGGTTTGTGACACATTTGCAAGAAAAACTGCAGCTGACAGTATTTACAGAACCCAAAGCAACACTTCAACAAGTTAGCATAAACAGTGATTAGAATGTTTCAGGGGAACTGAGCATTGATGTGTTTTACAGCATTTTAGTTTAAGTTTAAGGGGGAAAATGACTTGCTTGAGGGGTGAGTGCAATTTTTTCTTTCTTGGATGCTTATCTGTCTGATCTGATGCAAAAAGCTACTGAGATGAAATGGCATGCCAACATATACAGGCCCTGGTCATGTTGTCACACTGTTACTATAAGTTATAGGTATCTTAAATATCAGAAAAAATATAGTGCCATTTTTGTCACGTGAACGATCTTAGGGAGGTTGGTGGGACCCATGTGAGTATCTCAAGACACAAAGCCTGAAAATATTTTACAGGCATTTAGCATCTCCAGATAAAATAAGTTCATAAACAGGCAAAACCTGCTTTTTAAAGTGAAACACTAATAGCCACGTTTTGAGAGCTGTCTCAGTGCATCCATGCAGGCATTAGTCATTACAGAATCCACTGTGACAACATCACTTGATTACTGTGTACAATATTAGATGTGTCTTAGTGATTCAAGTGTTTAAATACAATGAAGTGATTCATAAGCAATGAATTCAATGTTCAGAAGCAACTTGGGATGGGAAAGTCTATGGAGATTCTTCCAGGCATGTTTTAGAGTACAGCACTTCTAGGTTAACAAGCTGATAGGGAGAGGCTTGAGACTTATAACTGGAAAATTGAATTGACTGCTGTTGTAAAAATGAAAAAAACATTGTTCAGTTCATAGATTTACCAGAGGATATTTGCTTTCCTGGCAAATCAGAAGAAACTTAAGAAATCTATTGTTATTGGCTATGGGGAGCAATAATTGCACTTAAACAAGGGAATAGAAATTAAATGCTTTAAATATGCCACATAGCTCTTCTCCATACAAAGTAATTATTGCACATCACCATGCAGCTCACTTCTTTGGTCTAGAGAGATCCCGCTCTAAGCCAAGCTTCTCTTGTGGCTATCCTTATTTGTTTTTTTACAGGGTTTTTTTAATAATATCATTGTGGAACTAGCCTTCTCACAATCAGTAATTCAAACCACCTGCTAGGTTTTCGGGGGACTTACGGAAGATTGGATTCTTCACTGGAAAAATAAGATGGATGTCTCAGGGACGAGAGATGAGTATATGTCCTTTTTCACATGCTGAACTTTTTGGAAAGACTATCTAATAAACATCCTTTTGGAAAAAAAAAATCCCTCTCTTCCCCAAGTGACTTTCCCAGGCTTGCGTTTCCAACCCATATGTTTCCCTGCTGTTTGCTCATTCACGTGCTGTGTGTTCTGGTCAAGGATTTAAAAATATCGGTGGTTTTGGGAGCCAAAATACTTAGGAAATCTACCTTGTAAGACTATGTAGAAAGTAGATTTGCAAAGATCCCCGAGCTCCAAAAATCAGTCTGTGTGCAAGTGTCTTATTTAGCAACCAAGAGCTTATGGCACATCAGTCCCTTTTAGTACACGTTGGCTGTTGTGTGTGCAGGTCATACGGAGAGTGGTCCTGGAGATGGTGTGTCTGCGATTGCCAGATATTTGAGTTCCACTTCGTGGTAAGAGTTCAGTTATAAATAGTTTATCCAAGGCTAGTCGTTGGATGTGTAAGGAAACAGAGTCTTGTTACGGATTCAAGCAGACGTCAGGTCTCAGGTGAGTGTATCTGTTTCGAATAGTCCTGACGTACAAAGGTTGCCTGCCCTTCCTCACGTGCTTGCAACCCGCCGCGGCTGGGGTCTGTAGAAGCCGTATCCCGTTACCAGTAATGTAGGACTATGTTAATAAAATTGGTTTAGATGATCAACTCGAATAGAAATTTATTAGGCTTTTTGTGGGTATTTTGCTGTTTTGCCTGATAAGCGGCTGTCTGTAGTTGGAAAGGTAGTTCAGTGGTTCCTTGTTCGTTTCAGTGATTCATGGATGAAAATAAATACGGAAAGTATTCCTTTTCCTTTTGATGCTGGTGCAAATTCCATCATCTTTCAGAGAAACATGTGACATTTTTTAAACATTATATTCTTGAATTACCAAAAATGCTCAAAGGACGAAAAAGAGATGATAAACCTATTGAGGCTATGAGAAGGAGATGGAAAAATTGCCGTCTTTCAGGCAAAAGCACAGGCTAACTATATTGTGGTAAACATAAATGCAAGTAATCTGAAAAACAAAATGAAATAAATCATTGAGAAGGTTGGGCTGTCCTAACCTAGAAGGGCCAAGGCCATATGCTGTACAAGAGTCTTGTTTTATTAATGTTTCAAATATTCTAAAATAAGCCGACTGTACCTATGTGTGTGGAAATATACGGGCCGTATATTTCTTTCAGTTGCTGAATTCAGCTAGCTAAATGAGAAAGCTCCTGCATGAGACACTTAAAAAGAATAAAACCCCGTTACTCACATTCACAAAGGTGGCTCTGGGCTCGCTGCTCTCCCATACGTGCTGGGAAGCATCCTCGGATTGCTCAGATAATAATAATAAAGCCATTAAGCATGTTGCTGCCCCAGGCAAATTCCTGTTCTGCTTGCGGGGTAGCTTTGGCCCTGACAAGGGGAACATGCTGTTCTCTGTATTATTGTATTTTCTTTTATCACACTGGAGTGTCTCCAGAAGGTTGTGCTTATTCACTCCTCTTGTCCCTGATGTCCACTACTTCACTTCCCGAGGCAGAATTGAGTCTAATTCCCCTTTTCTTGGCAGAGAGCAGAGAAGTGTTTGCTAAGCAAGGCAGTTTAGGCTAACATTTCAACTGAGGGGTTTTCAACGCACTTTTTTTTCCTCCCCACCCCAAAGTGTGCCTTGCAATCAAATGATGATAGCGCCAGGTCTTTCTTACTGTGTTGAGAGCCACAATGACCAAACATTTCATCTGTTCCTGCATTAGTAACTCTTCCCAGCAGACTGCATGTGGAAATTTCATCCTTGCGCCCGGCTGGTGACCGGATGATGTTGGTGAAGCTGCTGGAGCCGGGGCGTGTTGAGACATCTCCTACCTGGTCCTTGGTCTTGCTGTAGGAGTAGGGAGAGAAAGTATTGCTCCAAGCTCCCACCGCCCATCCTGGAGAGCGTGAGGGTGCTGTGCACCACAGCCTGGCCCCTTCCCCAGGTCTAGCTCCTGCTGTTGGTCCCAGAAAGAATAACCTGCTCGCTCTGAACAAGCTTTGAGCCAACTCTTTTAACCCTTTGCTGTACTGAACAAGTTTCTGCTCTGATTTTATAAGCCTGGTGTCCAGTTTCCACGGCTTGAAACTGTTGATGCCGCTCTGGGTCCCCACTAGCTCCACATGTGAATTTTGGCACAGAGGCTTCTCTGACTGTCTCTGCTCCTTCTGTTGAAAATTTTTATTTTATTTTAAAACTGTTTGTGGTCCTGGCTTTTAGTGACTGTGTGACTAAGCGGGAAGACTGCTTTTGTTGCATGTCTTGCTTTTTCTCTGCAGGGAGGGTTTCATGGGTTTTCATGGTTAGCAACAGACATTCACTAAAGACGCTCCATAAAATTGTACGTGTCTATCTGAATAAAGATGCAAAAGGCTATTGCATGACTGTTGCCAAGATTTCAAAGTCTGGGATGGGTTACAAGGTTGTTTTCAGAGTATTTTGTGCTTCTGTCATGCATTGCCAATTAAACTTATTTGAGTTGTCTTTTAGAGATTAATTTAATCAATAAGGATATTATTACTCCTTTGATGGTATCATTTGTACAAATTGTCACTTGAAGAAGGCAATTAACTGAGAATGCTTATTAGCTGATCCATCCCACACCTTATTTGTGTACTAAGAATCGATTATTGAATTCATTAAGAATAGCACAATTCAGGGATCCCTTTGAGGTTTAATGACTGACTCGAGCTGCTTTTTACTATAAATGTGAAATTGTCAAAAGTTTGGTTTGGGTCCTTTTAAACTATTTCCAGAGGAAAAGCACAGCACGTCCTCTTAATATTCCAGACTTTTCCTCCCAGATTTGTAATCTGGCTTCAGCAGGACAGATTTCTGGTGCCGCCGAGCCAGCAGTTGTGTGCATGGAGCAGACAGAGTTGCATCCATGTGCAGAGCTGTACCATGTGTAAGGTCTGGGAATATGGAGCTTTGAAAATCAAATGGGTACAACGAAGGATTGAGCATGTTGTTGTTACTGGAGATTTCTTTAATAATCAGACTCTCATCCTGCAGCTGCTTAGGGCACATAAGTAACCTCATTGCACTGGCAGTGACATTGATCCTCTCCCAGAGGGTACCATGCCTGTGTACCCTTCAGTCTTTCAGAAACCCTTAAAGTAGATTAAATAGCATTTTAATGGTACAAATCTCTCGTGAGTGTTTCATCCATGAAGGAGCCCATTTTGTTTATATGAGTACGATTACTCATATGCTGAAACGTTGAGAGGGTCAGGCAAAAAAAAAAATGGAAAGCCATCAAACAGGTATATTTAGATTCCACTAGGGAACTCGACTATTTCTGCATTCAGGAAATCAAATCCTCCTCTTCCTGCATACATTTTCCATAAAATTACGGCTATATCTTTTTGTTAAGAAGAATACAGTGAGGGTATTTAGAGCAAGTGGTTCTTTTGGCATCCGTGGTTTTGTTGGGTCTGAGATGAGGAATGGGCAGCCTGTATCCAGCCCCATGGGGTGCTGGGTGGGAGCAGAGGAAGGATGGCAGTGCAGGGCTGTAAATCACAAGAAAGATATTATCATTTTTTCCTCTCTTTTTGTAAAATATATACACTAGCACAGGCTTGCTTTCCCAGCTCAACTGGGAACACAGGCTCTTGTGCGGATGCCCTGTGTCTTTATATGACATTATGCACGTCTCTAAAATGGAGAGCAATAGACACAAGCATAATGGGGAGCACATAAATACCACTGCCGGGTGGATATCTGGCTAGGTTTCTACTTCATGAACCTAATATCTAAATAGTTAGTGCCTGTCATCAGAATGTAAAAATATCCCTGGTTAGGGTGTAATTTATTTTTATAATGTCAACCGAACGTGCAGACATGTAATCAGGTGTCACGTTTTGACTCTGCGATGTGTGTTACTGCTGTCATTCAAAATGTTGTTTTGCCGGGGCTTTTTGTTTGATCATCTTCAGATGTCTCTCTTTCTCTCAGTTCTTCTGATTAATATATTAAAATCTGGGTGCAGGCAGAGATAGCTGATGGTAGGCAGCACCTGAAATCCCTTTCTAACCACCCTGTCCATCAGCGCCTGGGCGTGAATTACAGTGTTCCTCCGGTGACTGTCACGTCCGCTGGCTTCACCAGCCACTGTGCAGTGCACGCACCGAGGCTTGCAGGATGCAGCGCGTGGTGGGATCCGGGAGATCTGCGATGATGTGTTGTTACATTTTTTTACCACTTTGAAAAATAGGAAGCTGAAAAGCATGTAATTTATTCATAAGGCTTTATTAAGCTTGTAAGGGTTCACTGAGACACAGTAGTTAGGCTTGAATCAAGTTTCTCATGATGTGCAGGGTTTTTTCCCCCCCATCTGCACCTAGCTTTGCTGAGACTGAATTAGTCATGAAATTACACATGCGGCAGCAAAGAGTTTTTTTGGGAAGTGCGGGAACAAATCAGCCCAAACTTCTGAGGGAAGGACTTTGAGGAGCACAGATAGGGTTTGCTGCAACATGCCTCCCAAGCTTTATTTTGTGGTTGGTGGCAGGAGGTCTTGGTGCATCTGGCTGCAAGGAAGGAGAGAACATGCCTTTGACTAGTTGAAGGCTTTGGGGTAGAACTGCCAGATATCGGTTGGTTATCTGGGGAATATGTACTGGTCAAATATCCACTCTTTTAACATTTCTGAGAATTTATCCTGAGGAACTGCAGTCTTCACAAAGTTAGTCAAACACAGATGATGCATAAGTCAGTGCCAGCAGTGGGGGATGCCCAAGTGGGGTGTTGGCAAGAGGGGAAGGGGATGAAATTCTGGGCTCATCCATCAGGGAAAGAAATTTTGGAGTGAGAGCAAGACCCAGGTTGAAAAGTTGGGGGCTAAACCTTGGTAAAAGTAACAGGGAACCACTAAAGGCTGGGGAAGTTTTATTTAGCAGACATTGGAGTTACAGTTGGCCCAGCCTGATCTGAAGCTGTGTGGGGATGGATCACATCTCCCTCCTCTATCTCCAGGCACAAAAAGCCTCCCTGTAGCGTGGAGCAGCCGTAGCAGCAGTGGGTTTGATGCAGACTATCACAGACCTGCCTATGGCTTGCCAAGTCCCCAGAGACTCCTGCAGTTTAGTAAACATTAAAAAAAACTCACCCCAAAAATCAAAAACAAAACAAAAAAAAACAAAAACCCCACAACCCAAATCTGCCAACAATATAAACTCGAGCAGCTTTTAAAAAGTATTTTATCAGTCAGGCACCAAAAACCACTTAGAAATTGGGGCTTAGGGCTATTTCCAAATAAAATGAAGTTTACGTGGAACAGAATAAGAGGCAGAGGAGGACTGACCTTGGAAAAGGTCTTAGAAATATAGCTTTAGAAATAGTGATACACTGGTGATACATTACCTTTGTGTACAGCCACAGTCTGTTTATTTGTACCTGTATCCCTGTTAGAGAAGTCAATTTTGCTCTTCAGAGTGATTGTTGTGTGGTTGGGAGAAATGTCTCCACCACTGAACAATATCCAATCACTGCCGGCATCTATTTTAAGAGCAGGAATCAGTACAAGTACGAATTCAGATCCTATGTTTGGCATTTTTGTTGTCAGCTCTGTATTTACTGTAGGTGCATAAAGATGCTTTATAAGAAGCTCTGGTGTAGTTTTCCAAACTGGTAAAATGCTTCTCATCACAACCGCCTCCATGGAAATGGAGCCATATTTTGATTATTTTCTAAACAGGCTATAACATCTGCGTTGGGAGCCGGAGAGCAGCTCTGCTCTTACCGCCGCAGTGCTTGGGCGGTTCATAGCTATCCCTCCTCGGGAAAGGAAATTGCAGGCAGGCAGCCGCAGAGCTCCCGTCTCTCTCTTTCCTCTTGATAGAAGATGATTTGTCATCCCTGCCTGTTACCCGCTGACAGATGGGGACAGGTAGAGGAGGCGGGAAGGGACCGCTATTTTCACCCCACTGGATTCTAGTGGTTTTACTGACAAGTTGATTTTTATGCCGGGAAGACGCTGATCATCTTTGCTGGGAAAGATGATAACCCTTGCCATGCAATAGGCCATGTGTTGTGGTTGAGATTCACTGGTAGATGAAGAAATCCATTTTAGGACTCAGCCATGCCTTATCTTCACTTGAAACTCTGGCAGGTATCAGTTTTTTACTGATTTTTGACAGGATTGGTGCATCTGGCATGTGGTGGTTAGGGATCTGCCAGATGGTTGGAGTCCACCCTGGTCACTCTGGGCTTGGGGCCTGGCTGGAGAAAGCCAGAAGTTGAGAGCAGCCACAGCATCTCCATATCTACAGGGGCTGCGGAGAACAAGGGCAAGCGGCCATGCAGGTTTGTAGAGATTAAGCAAAGCTTGGTTTATTTATGCTTTTCACCAGTGGTTTTTAGAAAGTGGAGCTTAAATCCTGAGAGGGGTTTCACAGCGCCCATGTTTGGTCTAACTCTGCTTCTGTTGAACAGAGCAGTTCCCATGTTACTCTTTCCACTGAATTTTTGTGGAAATTTGAATTTGAATTTCCACTGCTGTAGGATTTGGACCACAGGGACATTGTCCAGTGGGGTTGTTCGAGGGGCCCCTCAAGGACGGGTGCTCACACCCCTGCCCACATCCAGACTGAACATCAAAGACACCTCCAGTATCCCCAAGATGGGTTGATTTTTTTTTTTTTTCTTTCTATCAAACTCTGCTTTTCTTGGGCACAAGAGCCATTCCACAAGCCCTTTAGCTTTCCCTGGGCTTCCAGCTCTCCATCCTGTGTGGAGAAAGATGTGGCAAAGGAGGCACCCTGAGTCTCTGCATTATTACCCTTTCCTGCTTGTTGCTCAGGGGTACATCCACTCCTGGCCATGTTCCCTCAATATTTTATGTGGAGATGCCTGAATCCCACTAGGCGTGGGGTTGGGGCAGGGGCTCAGGGTGCCTCGCCATCCATGATTTGTATTATGGCTGTTGGGATAAAATGTGGCAGATAGGGAGCACCTGCTGCCCACGCATGGTCTGCTCCGGCATTTGCGCCAGTCTGGGCTCTGGTGAGCGTGTTTGCTAGGCAGCTTCAGGTTCTCTTGGTAGCGCTGGCTTTGATGCTCGAGCAACAGTTTACTTCCATCTCCACCCCCAGCAATACCTGCAGTGCCATCCTATGTGTTCTAGCCAGCCAGCCCTTGCTGTTGCGGGGAGCACTCAAGAGACTTTCCTGGAACAGGAGACATTTCTTTGCTGGCTGGGCGGGGGTGTCAGGGCACACTGAAATGTGGGATCCAGGATGTATCTTTGGGGTATATCAACAGGCATTTTAAGGACTGTGTGGGCCAGAGGTTTGTTGTGCTGACATTCACCATAGACTGGTGTGTCTGGGAGGCGAAGGAGTTGGCATGGGTGATGCCAGCAGGCTTGGCACAGCCGTGCTTTGGCTCTCGCCCTCCGTGTTCTTGCAGGGAAATAAATTACTTAAGTCCTCTTAAGTAGTGATGGGTATGAGCAGCTGAGGAAGGATTCCCATATTGTCTCAACTGACATTTTCCCCTCTGTACTGCAAGGCACATTGGTTTGCTGCTTTATTAGCCCCCTGGGCCCTGCTGAGTGGAAGCAGCCCTGGGACATCCCTTCCTGTCCCCCATTGCCTGGGCCATGGTCACGTTTCCAGCACTGAGCACTTGTTAATGTGGGGATGATGCATGAGCCGGAGCAGTCCTGGCTCTCTAAGTGCCTGGCAGCTGCAATTCAGTCAGGAATTGCTGAGATGTAGCAAAGTTAGCCCCCCTGAAAGGTGGTTTTATAGCACCGCTCCCTGGAGGACAACTGTCCTTTAAAGTATTTCTGGGTGTCTGAAACAATAATTCTCTGAAATTTGCTTTCTCCTTTCACTCATCACTATACAAGGTGAGCAGCAGCACATTTACTCTGTGCATGTGCCTACGATGTCTGGGATATAAATTACCCTATAAAACAAAAAACAGGCTTGTGTCTTCCTAAAAACCAACTCCAAGCCAAACCGAACTTTGTCTTCTTACAAAAAGCACGCTTGGGAAATGCCAAGAGAAAATTTGACGTGAAATTACACACCAATAAATGAGGCTCATAATAAACTGAGATGAGGAATGAGGGGTTTTTTCATCCCATTATATTCATAAAGCTTTCAGAAAACTCCCTGTCATCATGACTGCAAAGGCAAGGTTATTTTTGTGTCTTTTCATCTGTTCTTCCTTACGAGACGACTAACTTGTGATGGACTTGCTGGGGCTGTGGGACACACAGATGTCTTCCCTACCTCATCCAGATCCACAAAGTTGATTTCATCACTCTCACCGGCCTCCGGTGACTCAGGCAGGGTGGTGGCCTCAGACTTCAGAGTGGTAGCCTCAGACCTCGAAGTGGTCCTGTCTCATCATCACTGAGCATTGGGTTTTTTCCGGGATAAGACACTCTCTTCAGTGACTACAGATTTCTCCTATGCCTGAGGATTGTTCCTGGTGAAAATGTAATCAATGCCGTTACTCTCCTGTGTTTTTCAACCAAAAAAGCTTGTAGTGAGAAATTCCCATCTAGCTTTTAGTGTGTTCAGTGTCTCTGCAAGGCTTTGCAGTCATCCTCTCTCAAGGACTTTCAGGTCAAACCTGTTCATTTTTACAAATGAAAACACTATTTTCCAAGAGCCCCTGCTGCAATCACAGCCTTGGCTCTGAGAACTGTTCAAGCCGTATTTCTTTTTCATCTGAGCTCTTCACCAATATAGAACACAGTTAAAAGGCAGCTGACAGCCTGATGGCAAGAAACAGAGACCATCTGCATTTCCCTCCATATGTCCATTCTGGCTCTGTCGAGTCAGCAGAAAATTATAGTAATAATAATAGTATTCATGACCAAATATTGTCCCAGCCATGTAGCGAGGCCAGCTTCACTCCCAAATTAAGGTCTTTCTACTCTGCCTCTGGCACTTGCCCTTCAAGCATCCCAGTTTTGCTGGAAGACCCTGCATCACCTCCTGGACTCCCCCTGGAACATCTGAATCCTTCTGAGACCAGTATCCTACTCCTAGGGATTGCTTTATAGCACTTCATGTCAGCTTATGGCCAGGTTTGATGGATTGTGCCGTGTTGCGGTCACCCGTTCCTCCAGGAAATTCAGTCCAGCGTGTTTGTATGCCAGTCACTTGCCTCCTGACCTTTTGCTTTTCAGTGTTACTGGGCATGATTTGCCATTTGCTGTCACAAGCTTAGCATGCGGTGAGTACAAAGCAGACATAAAACACTTAAAAAGGGTGATAACCCTTGGTATGCATTCATGCCCAGCTCTGAAGATTTGCAGAAGGCAGGCCTTGGAAGATCTCTGCCTCTGGCAGATCATGCAGCATCCAGCCCATGGCTTACTTTTATCTGAACAAATCCTATGGACCTGAGCTTGTTTTAATATATGTGAAGCTTAATTGGGGTAGGAATCGAACGTCTCATGTTCAGAAAAGTTGTTGGTGTCTTTGGCCTCAAACAGTATTAACGGGAGTGATCAGAAGTGTTGGCTTGTTCAGTCATCTTCTCAAATTGGCTGGCTCACATCTTCCACAGATCTTTCAGCACCAGCAGACTTGAGTGAGGGCTTCAGTGCTACGAGGAGGAGAAAATTCCCAGCAAAATTCAGTGGGAACTAATTATGTATCTCCTTCAGCCATCCTGGAAAATCTCCTCTGTCCTTTTGTGACTAGCAGGAGCCTGGCGCTGAATGCGTGTCCCTTGATGTGATATCACTTGAGACTTGCCCTATGCATCATTGAGAATAACAGTGGAAATAACTAGACATGATTTATGTTTCCCAGTGCATTTATCCTTCAGTCTAGTGTGTCCTTGTGATACTCGATGGCGACTGCAGAGGTGGTGCTCTGTGGGACTCATTTTGAGCAGCATTCACAGTCAGAGCTCCCTGTAAAGTGAATACAATCACGGCAGTGAACTTTCTGGCTTCCCTGTGGTGCATTTATTATTCATAGCAAGACTATTGCCTCATAGATGATCTAATCGCTGTGATGCACCGCTGCCGTAATGCATAAAAGGTAGTTAACCCCAGTAACACTGCACAGAGTTTTCATTCATCTCCTTGACTTCAGGGTTTTCCCAGGAGTCCCGCGGCAAGGGAAAATGTTGCAGCTTGACCTCTACACCGCGGGCTGCCTCCTTGGCAGCCTCCTTGCGCTAGTATTAAGCTGCCAGCCAAATCCCATCCTCAAAATCTGTAAGAGGTCCAGAGATTGACCAAAACTTCCTTGGCTTTGCCTAAAAACTCAGCCACTAAGTAATTAGACACCACGGAACTAAAGTATATATTATGTGATTTTTTCTGCACTCAAGATTTTAGCAATATTTTTAGCGTCCAGTCCCTCCCTGAGCTGGTTAGAAGCAGCCGGTACAGGAAGCTGGTGAGGCAGATCAGAGAATAAAATGAAATTCTACCTTTGACTACCCAGCCTGTAATCCAGCAGAGCACTTAACTTTCAAGCACCTGGGCAGTCTTTTTAGTTTCTGTGGCACTATTGCGCCTGCTTAAATATAAGTGCTGCTTAAGTGCCTTTCTGGAATGAGGCCTCTAGAGCTGAACTTGAGCCATAAGTGTTAATGTTTTCAAAACAAAGTTTTTCACTGGAAGAAGGTGGTGTTTCTCATCCTTGCCCCCTCCAAACAGTTCTTCCATTTTATGAGCTAATTAACTCTTCTAGCTTTAAAATACAAGCGCATCCTTCTTGGATTTTTGTCATGTGTCACCACCTTCTAGAGAGTTATTATGTCTTATTTGCACAGAAAATACTGGGAGAAGACACCAAGAAGTAAACTAACCTGTTCACTGAATAAATTTATACCTAAAGCTTCAGTGGCAAACCCATTATTTCATATTCATCTACAGACACAAAATATGTATTAATTAACCAAAGTACTGCTAGTGGGCATATGCAAATGAAGTGGTATCAATCAAGCCAAGATCACCCTTTCTTTTGCATTTTTACTTTATTAAGAAATACTGCTTTGTGCTGACTGCAGTTCCTTAATATCAGATCTGTGCCTTGAAGCTCAGTGCTAGGACTGAAAAGAGAAAGAAAATCAGAATTTCCTAGTGCTGCAGAAACTGCTGCAAATAATGCAGCTTATAATGAAGAATTCATATGTAATCCCGTAGAGGAGATAACTCTCTAGGTCTGCCTCAGGCACAAAGAAGCCAAGTTTATTTTTCTAGAAGGTACTTCATTCTGTCAAAGCAACAGAGTTAAACAGAGAGAGACAATTAGATATAAATTCACATTTGGACAAAATATATCTAACTTAATATATATAATAGGAGTTTTAAGTCTATAGCTCTGCTTTTCCAAGATGCAGGGTGACAGCAATACCCAAAGCAATAGATAACAAAGGATTTCCCGCATTGGCCTGCTAAGCGCTTGCTTTAGGAGGAAGATGATCCTCGGTGTTGTCACCCTTCCCCACTCCCCGGGGTGCCAGTGGCCAGGACACCAGGTCAAGCAGCACCTCCCAAGTGCCTCAACTCTTCGGCAGAGGCACTGGTGATGCTCCCTGGTACGTCAGCTCTTAAATGCTTCAGGTCTTTGCCCAGCACTTTGCACATCCATGTCCTGCACATCTCCCAACCCACGGGAGGTGGGTACCTGTCTGTGGATAGGGTAACAGTCTCATTGCTGACCTGTTAAGCTCCACAGCCTTCTTCCAGGATCTCTTTTATCTTATTTGTTGCTTTGGTGTCATTCAAGTATCGACTGTGCTAAGGGCATATCGGTGTTTTTAGAATTGTTCCTGAGGATGCATTTTGTTTGCTTTCCAAATGAAGGATGGTAAATGATGAGCCAGGACTGTGGGTGGGTGCTGTAGCCTTTAATGTTTAAGAGTTAGCATTAACATTGCTGGTAAAGACATTGTGAATGGTAAAGAAACTCCTTACTGTATGGTTTTTTCCATCTGGAGATGTTGATTCACCCACCAAAGGAAGGTAACTGTTGATATTCTCCTTTTGCTTATGGGGTTCTGTAGCACAGATGTGTCTGTGTTAACCCCAGGCACCCTGTATGCCCCCTGTGCCTGCCCGTTTTGTCCTTGGAGCTCTGCATGGAGAGAATTGGTCCAAATCCCTGGGTTGAAATATGCCTCTGTGATTTTCCTTGGGTCCCCTGTGCTAACAGGACACCTCCCCCTCTTCCCAGTCCCCTCCAAGCAGCTGTGAGCTCCAGGAGAGTAAATCTAAAACCATACCTGAGGCTCAGCTGTCGCCACTCTGGTCTGATTCGGTTGACTTGGTGGCTGTAGAATTACAAACACACACAAAGAAAGTTTGCATCCAGAAGTAAAATGTTTCCTTTCTTCTTCCTGGGATTTGGGGTTTAAAATCATATAAATGTACAGATTTACATCTGTTTTCTATTGAAAAGCTTCGCTTTTGGCCATTTATACTTGAAACTCAGTGTGGGTCTGCAAAAAGCTCATGTTCCTTATTGGATTTTTCCAGGATCAGGAGCCTGGTCTTTGGCTGTGAACATTAAAAAAAACATTCCTGTAGCTTTGGTTTCTGCTCAGCCAGCTCCAGATCCCATAATATCTCACTGTGCTGGTGAACTTGGATTTTGGCAAGCTTTGTTTTCTCCTTATCTGTGCTTGTTCCAATTGCATCTCCAGTGGTTGCTCAGAGGTGGTGAGTCACAGGACATGACACACATGCTGCCTGCTCCAGGGGTTCCTCTCTCACCTGCTTTAATGGCCAGCACAGATGTCTCCATTCAACACAATTTGAAAAACCCAGAGCTGGAGAAAAAATGCAGTTTTCTGATTTTCCAGCCAGCTCTTGCACTGAGCTAGCCTGACAGCCCCCAAACCCTTCTGTTCCCACCAAGGACTTCCTGCAGCCGTACCCAAAGCCATGAGCAAGGGGAGGTGTGGGGCTATGGGACCCAGAGACCAGCAGATTTTCCCAGAGCACCCAAAAGGGTGACCAGCCACATTGTCCATCCCAACCCCCTTCACAGCTCTTGCTACCTACATTATCGGAGGGTTGCAACCACATTTCTAGTCCAAGCTCATCACAGCCAGCAAGTCCCTGGCAGTTTTCTTGCATTTCTGCTGCCCAGGCAGGGAGGAACTGCTGCCCAGCGTTGGGGCTGTTGATGGGCCATGGTGGTAGGTCACTGGCTCTCCTTCCTCCCCAGCCTTGCTCCTTGCCTGCCTATTCATCCCACGCCATCCCGTCAGAGCAGTGGCATTGCTTCCCCACTGCTTTACTTTGATAATGAGCATGTACAGCCCCGCTGCTGACCATAGCTGCTTTACTTGGACTTGACCTCTTGGCCAAGGGTTTGCTGAACCCCCGTGTGTGCATGCAGGGCCCCCATCTTGTCTGATGATGCATCTCCATGTGCTTCTAAGGCCTTGGGGCAAACCCTTCAAAATACAGAAGACTTAAAAATTAAGAAAACAAACCTGTCTGATCACTGCCTCAGAGGCTTCAGTTACTCAGATTTGTACAAGCTGCAGGAACAGCATACAGACCATTTTAAGCAGGACACCTTAATGGTAATTTTTGCTGACAGTAAAAAAATCAGCCACGTGAACCATTTTAGAAGCCTTTCAAAACTGTTCATTTACATCATCTGCTGCTTTTGTCAAATACACAAAAGAGTGTCATGTCATGTCTTTTGTCTCATTTTTACAAGAGTTATATTGTCTATTTAGATTATATTATAGGAGCAAACAGTTGTTCAGGGATTATCATTTGTATGATACAAGGAGAACATTCAAGAACAGTAACAGAGTGGTTACCTCCTCAGCTGAAAGTGCCATGGATTTTATTTTTTTTCCTAACGTATAAGCTTAACAGTAACTAACGCTGCATCCACTGTTGACTCTGGTCCCCATGAGGAGGTCATGGAGGAGAATTTCTGGTGAGCCAAATGTCCTTTTTTGTCTGCCCAGGCAAGGTGAGGGACCAGAGGCAGATGCAGGTTTAGCGTATTTTGAAGCCTCTTTGTGGAGCAGGTTTTGTTGTTCTGGTGTGTGGTTGGTTTAATGACCCGCTGACGGGGAGGTGTGTCCCCATGGAGGGCAGCGTGGCCACTGCAGGTGGCCTCCGGCAGGGCTCCTGGCGGTGACGGAGGGGGACAGGAGCCGTGTGCCCTGCAGGAAGGGAAGGAGTGTCCTGCTGGGACCTGTGTGGGCAAGACCCCAACTCCCTTGAGAGGAAAATGCTTCTGACAAAGATGTGTATTGATGGGGTGGAAGTTGGAGCGGGTGTGCCTCTCATTCGTGCCTCCAGAGGCTGCTGCTCTCGGTAGAGATTTACACATTAGGCCAGGGAACTTGGCTGTATATTCTGCTTCGATTTCAGCAGCGAAGTGCCTCTTGTTTCTAAAATCTCTGTTGTCTTTAAAAACGTTTACAGCAACCGTATTTTCATTTTTTGTGAGGGACACTTAAGACACCGAATCGATCCTGTTCTCCCCTCTTCGCAGCATCTTTCTGTACAACAAAATTAAGACCTACCTACCTAAAAACGGAGCACCCCAGGGAAGCATGTGCCTGGGCTGCTTTGATTTCATTTGGTCTGGGGGAACGCCTCGTTCATGGTATAGCAGTCTGCATGTTTAATGGATCTGCTTGGCTCTTTCTGTGGTACTTATAAAGGGGAAAATGTGCTTATTGGTATCAAATTTAGAAGACCTGCAGAGTTTAAGAGGGAGATAAGTTCAGTGCTTTTGAAAATGCGATGTGAAATGGGAAATTGTCAGTTTTGCTATCTTTGCAGAAGTTCTCTCAGCTTTACAGACTAGGCTTCTGCGATGCAGTTATAATCCAAGTCCTAAAAAACGGAATGCATAACAAAATACCTATGGCATGCCATCACTTTTGGTTATATTACTGTAACTGGTGTATATATCTAAAGGCAATCATCGCTATAGAGAAGGGAGGAAAATACAGAGAGAGCTTTAAATTTCTTTAGACATTGAAACATCTGAAGGAGGAACTGTAATGGTAATATAAAATAAACCTCTTTTTTTATCTTCTCATAAAATTGTATCTGTCTTCCTTTTTCTCCTAAAGGTGATCTGACTTCCAGTATGTAGGTTTCAGAAATAAATCGATGATTAACTAAACTACAGGTATTCATAAAACTTCTTGTTTTATAGCAACATTTGAAGTAGTGCACAGTACGTGCCTTTCAAGCATATATACATATAGGTGCATTATTTGAACTGTAGATAAATGAATAGTTATATCTGGTAGAGGTTGTGTTCAGTTGTACTTACCCCACTGGTGTAAATTCATGTAGGTTTATGGAGGCAGAAGAGCAATATTTTTTTTACAGCTGCAGGAGACCTGGCCCAAGGCTGAGGGAATGATATTGCTTCTGCTGACTTTTTCTGGCTGAAGAGCACATCTCGAGAAGTGCAAATGAGGTTTTTTTTCCCTGGATTTCCATATTTCAGTTCCACTTAAGTGTAAGTCCTGGGGCATTCTGTGACCAGCTGCTTTCATTACTGGAAAGCATTACTGTAAAGGAAGAAGGAGAACTTTATTCTAAATGAGCAGCGTGTAGCAGATTATTCTCATTGAAAGCATTTAGCTCTTGGCAAATGTGTATCATGTAAACAGAATAGATTGTAAAGAATACCTGATAATGTCGACTGAAGAGCATGAAAAGCCTGTTGTAGGAATGCTCTTGATAGTCACCTGGAAGGGTCTGTGGCTCTCAGAAGTACACACACGTGCAGGTTTCTCTGTTGGCATTACTTCAGAGGCGTTTAGTACTTTAAATGTCGAAGTATTGTTATGGTTGACCCACGTTTGATGTAGGGTCATATGTGCCCACTGATTTCTCTGCTGATGTCCATCCTTTTCTTTATGAAACTCTGTCCTCTGCGTGGGGAGTTGGAGATTGGTGTTACAGGGGTTCATCGTGGGAAGCTTCTGAAAACATCATCTCTGTGTCAGTGGCAATTGAAAAAGCAACAAAAACATGGGGATTTATCAGGAAAAGAGCTGAGAATAAAGGCGAGGACATTGCTGTGGCTGCCCACACCCTGAACTACGCTGTGTAGCTCCTGGACCTCATCTCAAAAATGATGACTTAGAGTTGGAACGGTTCAGAGGAGGGCAGTGGGGGTAATGGAGGGTAGGAAAGGGCTCCTGCATGGGAAAGTGCTCAGCGGAGAGGGCACCTGGAGCCTGGATAGCAGAGGAGGATGTGGGAAAGCTGCAAAATCTGAAGTGGCACGGAGCAAGGGAATGGAGTGTTGCTTTTTCTTGGGCCCTTTCAGTGGGACATGTACCGCAGGGAGCACAGGGGCATTTGAAAACACTGAAGGAGATGCTTCTTCACGGTGTTTGTGAGCACTTGGCTGCTAAACCTTCTCTTGCTCAACAAGTGCTTGGAATAATTAATGAATGAAATATCCACTGAAGGCTGTTAAATGTCATTCACATCTCTGCCTGAGGGTGGGAGCGAGCTCTGGGGCAGTAGCACTACATGTTTCTCCTCTTCAACAAGCACCGGCTATTGGCCACATCCAGCTTCACTTCTGAAAACCTTGGCGTGAATTTGGCTGAAAGCAAAGAGAATGACTCCTGAATGTTATCCTTGCTCGGCTTATTCAAGTCTCTTCTGCCCCACCTATTTCCATCTTATTTTACTGTGCATGCAGAAGTGGTGCCACCTCGGATGCCCCTGGGTGTGGCCGTGTGATGCTGCCGTTGATGCTGCTGCAGCTCTGGGCTTCTTAGTTGAAGGTTATCCTCTTGCATCTCTCACCAAAAAATCCTGGAGGGGAATGTGTGTCCTTTATAATGAGAAGGAAGAGTTGGGTACTTGAAGTGATTCATCCTGCTTAAGTTTAACTCCTGCAGTGGGAGTTTGGATAAATGCCTTAGGCTGGATGCCTACGTTTTGGATCGCTGAGAAGAGATGCATCTTGCAGTCCTTATTTCACCTCTGTGTGGCCTCCCTTCACCACTCGTGTGTGTTTATAGGACAACTCTGGGAAAGCCATAAAGCACAGAAGATGCACACAAGTTTACAGCACGTGATTTCCAGGTTGTTTCTGTGCCCTGCCGCTAGCTAAATCATAATATGTAGGGAAGCACTCAGCAGCAAGGAAGGATTTCTTCTGACAGAGCAAATCAGCTCAAAATCTCCTTGCAGGAGAGGTTAAGCACAGCAGACCCAGATCTGTCAAAACTACACTCATTTCATCACCAAGGCAGACAGTGTCCTCTCTTCTGCTGTTGGGAGTGTGGTATTTGTTAACCCTTTACCCTCTTCCTTTCTCCATCCGTGTCCTTTAATCACCTGTTAATCAGATCAGCGTGCCTGACTTCATCCTCCTCATCACTGCTGTACTTGCCAGCCCATCTCAGCCAGTTAGAAGTCAGCATTGGCAGATATTACAGATTTTTCTATTTGATTTTTTTCCTGCTCTTGCTCCTCATTTTACCCTTCCTTGTACATCACTAGTAGAGATGCTTGAAGATTATATCCGTTTCCTTTTGCATGGGTACTGCATTTGGCACTCCTGTTCTGCAGCGAGGGCTGATGCGTCAGCACTTTCATTTTAAAGCACTTTAGGCAGGTTTAGATGTGCCATAAAAATGTGTGCTATCTGAAAGGTGATGTACAGGTAGCAGGGACATGCACGCTGGCGTTGCTGAGTTGTGGAGACGCAGCTGACAGAGTAGACATCTCAAATGCAATTTCTGGCACTGCTGTTACTGCCATTTTTTTTTTTTTTTTTTTTTAACATGAACAGTAGGTTAGAAAGAAGATGAACAGAATCAATGCATCAGCGGAGCTTAGGTGAAAAAAATCACTGCAGAAGACATTTATACTCTCCAGAAGAGCAGCTTTGAGAAATTGTCCCCACCTTAGAAGAGATGTTTCTCTTCTAAGAGTGATTGAAATGTTGCTTTAAAAAAGAAGGAAAAGTATTGAGGATGCTTGAAGTGTGGCGAAACAGCTGATGTCTAACAGTCCCGGGGCTGGGTCAAGGAAAGACGGGTCTCAGCGGCCTTAACAGCAGTGATACATGAAAAGTCTGAAGCAGGCAAACATGACACCATGAGCCTGAACTATCAATGTGAAAGGGTTCCTGCCTTCCAGCAAACAACGTGACAGTTGATCCACTTATCTTAAAAACACACTGTATAAGAGCCAGACACTTCTTGCCTAAGAAGACCAATTGCTGTTTATTGCTTGTTTATCATCTCAAATATAAGTTTAACTTTCTAATGCTCATCCAGTGCTGGACCATCCTGTGCCGTAAACATCGCCTGTTTTGGGTAACCAGCTCTGGCCCTAATCTGGCAGCGAGGTTTTTGGGACTGCCCGTGCAGGGCTTTGCACAGTGAGGACCTGCCTATAAAAGTGTCATTCCTAAACTGTCGTTATCTACTTTTTCTTTTCTATATCAGTGAATTTGAAAAGCAGTGTTATTTAAAGACAAAAAATGTTCCTCCCAAGCACAAACAAATATAAAACATATTTCATGACGTCTTGCCTTGCAGTTCCTGCATGTTGCGTAAGAATTGCTGTTTAAATTATGGTGATGTCCTGGAAGTGGCATGATCTTAAAGAAGTGAGCTAACTTATTTTCCCGTAAATATGTGCAGGGTAGCCGGTAATAACTAAAGTTACTAGAAAATGTCCATTTTTCTGCTCTCATGCTTTTTTTGCTGATCTGCAACAAATTCCCTGTAGGCAGAAAATGGCAACTCCTTGGTGTTAGCTAAGGGGAAATCTAAAAACATAAAATAAACCCACCTGTTTTTAAGTATTTTGCAAATATAAAAAGGGAATCTTTATTCAGGCATTTTCCTCTTTCTCTTGGTTACTATCACAGTAGGTGGAAATTTTCTGTTGAGATGGGATGTCTGGATCTCTGGGATCTTTATTGTTATTATTGGCACATCCTCAGATTGGAGTATTGATGAATCTAAGGAACTGCAGAACCAAAGTTTATTGCTGAGACCCTCTTTGATGATGAAATAAGTGGCAATGAAATAGCAATGATGAGCATGACGAATTCCTAAGCATGGAAACACAAGGCCTCGCACCATGCAAGGAATTTTTTGGGCATCAAGAATATGTTCATAGGCATCATTTCCAGGGTCAGGACCTGCATCCAATGCCAGCTTCTTCATTTTGCTCTGCTCTTCTCCTTTCTAGATGCCTTCAACAGACAGCAGAATGAGATGCGGACAGGCATGTGGTTTTCCTTTATAATCCAGTTGGCTTGTCCTCATGACAGTTGTCCTGGCATTCTGCTGGTTGTGGTATTAATGTTTCTGGTAAATTGAGTTGCGTGACATCAGCCTTGCTCTGTTCTCAAGGTCTTTGGAAGATGCGTGATCTTGCCCACTCATGACACAGAAAATAATCCCCTTGGCTGAGGATGATTTAATAAGAGTATTTGAAAATGTATTTTTCCTGAGTGTTTCATCAGTTTTCTGTTTTGATAATTGCTGCTGCTTTGAAGTAATGCTTGTGGATGGCATCTTAGTCAAACCATCGGTCCTAGTGGAACTGAACCTTCCTTTTGGCTGTATGATTGATGTTGATGATAGTAATAACACTTTGTACTTCTCTAGCTCAGATTTTCTGTAGGAAATTTGCAGAGTCCTTTCCAAACCTGTGATCTGGATACAATAAAGGAATTAGGTTAGGCTTGGCACTTGCTGAAGTCTCCAGTGCCTGCTGGTTTCCGTGAAGTTTGATTGGGGTCTGTTCTCCCAGCTTTGCATTTCACAGGAACTGGGCCACGCAGAGGTGCGGTGCTGCCGCTGCCTGGGGACACGCTCAGGACCCCCAACTCCTCCTATCCAGACTCACCGTGTTGCTGGAGCACCCACACTCTGTGGTTTTACAGTTGGCCAGAAGCTAGTGAGGATCTTCAGGCTGCTTGGGATCAGTTTGTGAAGGGATTAAATGCACGGCCTGATGTCAGCCTGCAGGACCGCAACACAGCAAAGGCACAGCTCAGCCAGCTCTGAGCAGCCAAATTCAACCGTCCCCAAGCCGCGCTGCAGCACGAGCACCCCCACTGCCATGCTGGGGCTCCCCTGCCCTCCCGCTGCTGCTGCTTCTGCTGGTCTCAGAAACACAGTCTGATCAGGTTTCCTAAAAGCAAGAGAAGATGCAATTGTATTTATTTCTGCAGAAAAAAAAAAGGCCAGTGAGCTTCCACGTCCAGGCAGAGAGGATTATCTCAGGGTGAGAACCACACGTGTCAGTCATAAGAGATTTTAATTTCCAAGAGCTGTGTGTGAGTCCCATATCAGCCAGGCTGAATCCTCAGGCAGGGTTTTGCTCAGTCTATAGCAGAGGAGGTTAGCTGCTGCCGTTTAACGTGGATAGCCACAGCACCAAATCCTCCTTGAGTCAACTTGGCTTGCACCAGCATTATATCATCATTTATATCTGGTCTCTGGATAAAATATGCTACATTAACAAATATTGCTTGTTCATATAAAAATGCCATGAAAAAATCATCTCCCTCCCTGGCGTTGCTCCAACCTGGGAAAGTCTAAAGGAAAATGGAGACTCAGTACCCCTGCACCGCATCTCGCGGTTGAGCAGGATGTCATTGAGAGCAACGCTGGAGTCTTTCAAAAAAGTGCTTTTTGCCGAGGATGAGCGTTACAGGCTGATATCTCTGTGAGCTGTGAAAATCTGGGACTGGGGGGTCTGGCAAACATTGCGCATTATAAAATAGGTCCGAGAGGGAAGAGCAGCAAACCTGGCAATGGGAAGGGCGGCCGCAGACTGTGCATGAAGGGTATGTAGCCTGGGGCAATGCATTACTTAAACCTCTCGCTGCTGTGGACAAAGTGGCTCCTGGTGTTTTTCTGCAAACTGTCTGCTTAATCCCCGGGGAAGGCAGGTTTCTAATTGAGGAGCTGCATGCTGTGTATTCACCCCGAGCTCTGATTTATGTGTGCAGCTATTGGAATACATATTCATGACATTTTTTGCATAAAGTAAAGCAAATTATTGTTGTGAAAATATATAGGGCAAGAATCCCTTCAATTTGTTACCTCCTGAAGTGTCTCTTGTGATTCGAATGAAATGCAAAGTGGCGGGTTTGGGTTTGCATGAGTCTGCGAGGGAAGGGGGGGGTCATTTGTTAGAGAGCCCCCTTTTGTGAAAGGGATGTGAAGGATTAATAAATGCTGATAGACCCTGTCATTCATACTTGGTTGTATCCCCAGATCACTCTCTAGCTTCTGTCAGTGTGTGACAATGGTTACATTATCATCGGTTATATTACAGGAACTGATGAGGTTACAATAACACATTCTGCTCATTCACGCAGCGTGTGTATTGTGTGGGTTAACGTAGCTCCGAATGTACCCACGGCCAGCTTTGCTGTCCCCACACTGTCCCTCAAAAACGTCCCCAGTTTCTGTATGTTTGTTGGAACGTGTTGTAGTGTTTGTGTGGTGCCGGGGCGTCGGGGTCACCTCTGAATCCTATAGCCTTTCAAGATGTTTGTATTAATGTGCTCGTCCTACAGCTGTAAATATTTTATGCACTTTCAAAATATCAAAGTCTTTTGGTGATTCGTAAGCAGAGAAGATGGTTGAAATTGTTGTCTGAACTGGATAAATTGCTCCACGTGAGTTGGTTGCCTAGCCCTGGCACTGGCCACTGTGTCGTTCAAGATGAGTTACTGGGGTGTGGGTAACTTGCACTGCCTGCCTATGAATAAAAGACCCTTGTCCTTCATCAACACTGCCAGAATCAGGGAAATCAAAGAAATTAGGGAGAGGTGGTTCTTAGCAAGGGTGAGGCTGATTTCTGATTAAATGTGAGCTTTTAGCATACTACGTAGATGAGATTACCATTAAATTAATACACTGTGAACTCTAAATAATTATTTGAAGGAAAAAAAGGGGCTTGAAATGATGGGTTACTTGCCAGCATGCCGAGTGTTTCCTGAATGGAAGACAGGTTGCTACTACTTCTCTCCTGGAGAGAAAAATACTTTGAAAAGGACTGTGCCTGGGTCTGTCTTGTGCAAATTCAGCCTCCTTTCCTTTTCCATTTGAATTATAAAATGTTTCTGTTTGTTTTATACAACCATTTGATTGGCTTCGAGAAGGAACATGATGTTATTTACTGTGCTTTAGCCTTGTACTTTAATCTGGTTTTTGGTAGCAGAACAAATTAACTGCTTTCTCCATCTCTAGTAAGAGCGCTCTGGTTCAGAGCCAGCTTAGCCTCAAAACAAAGGACGCTTTTAGTCACCGCATCTTCCCAAGTTCCCATCTTTAGTGGATTATTTTATTATTCTTCTTCTGATTTGAGATCAAAAGTGGATATGTTTAAAGCTATATACTTACAATATACTAGGCGTAAGCCCCTGAGAGCTGATGCAGACTGGCTTTACGCAATTTAGGGCACTGCGTGTTACTCCCGATCAAATGCTTTGCCGGAGTAAGTGTGTTCTGATACATGTGAAATCCTTTTAAGTGGCAAATGCTGCACAGGCAACCAGATGCAGCAAGTGATTATTAATACCGGGAATTAGCATACTGGGAAATTAGAAAGCTAAAGAAAACTCCTGAAAGGGGGTCATCTTTTGGAGATTGCATTGTAGTGAGAGTATGCCATCCTGCAAGCTTAGAAAGCTGATCTTTTCCCTGGTAGGGAAGAGTGTACAACTACTCCTAACACAACTGGGAAAGAGAATACCAGAGGGTAAAAATGTTGATGATAATAGTAGTAATAGTAGCATGAGTACTAAAGAACAGTGGTTCAGGGGCATGAGAGTCCTTTTCTCCGGGCGAAGCTCCATCAGCCTGGTGTTACATAGATGCTCATGGTCTGGGAAATCAGGGAAAGGCTCATCATTGGTAACCAAATCCTTTGTGTCACTGAAGGTATCATACCAGGAATTTCTAGTAAAGGTGGTGGAGAGCTTCAGGGTGTTGCAGGTAGCTGGCTTTGGATGAAGCTTTCTAAGCAGATCCTGCTAGAAGGAATTTCATGTCCTAGTAGCAGTGAAGTGCCCCAAACAGCCATTTTCTTCTGCCACTGGCCAACATTATCACAGAAAATATTATTTCTGCACTGGAAAGCTGCTTATCAAAACTTTGCCCAGACCTGATTATTTCCTGGATCTTCAGAAAGGATTTAAAGAAAGATCATGCTCATAAATTCCCTTGCATTTTTTCCCCTGCCGTCTTCACAGTGAAAACCTAAAAGCTCACATAAAATATCTGGGTTTTCTCAGTCTTCAGTTACAAATCACTGGATTTCATGTGCTTTTCCACTTTTCTTGTTCAAATATAGATTGTGCCACACATAGAAAGGCATAATTGTTTAAGGCTTGATAAAAACGAGAATACAAAGCTTGTAGTTTCTCTAGGTATTTCTGTCTTTGGGATGAATTCAGGAGGAAAACACTGGAAGTGGAAATCCTGTCCCCCTGCCCTGGACCTTAATGAAGCTTTTCAGAAGTCAGGAGAAACATAATGTAAATTCTTAACCCCATTTTGGTTCACGTCCCTTGCCTCAATTGTAACAGTTGCTTGGCAAAGCCAGATGTAAAATTCTTGAAATAAAACCAGATGCTGCGGGAATTACGTGAAATAGTTTCACTGAGGAGAGAGGGACATTGGAATATTATTTTCCTGACTATGAAATGGAAACCATTTTTAGAAAATAAACTGGTTTTCCTACTTAAAAGGAAGAAGTGCACGATATGCGCTCATTGGAAGGAAGGGATGTTTCTGTGCATGTTTCACTGACTTGGCTGCAAAGTTACTTGGAGGAAAGCATTGGAACTTTCTCTGTGTGGAAATGTTTTCATTGATATCAACAGCTTCTTGGGTGACGGAAAACTGTGCTGATAATAGATTTTTTGCCTCAAAAGAAAACGCAGTACAGAATTTTTATAGGGCCTTAAACTCTGTTTTGTTTGAATGTTGCATGGTAGTTCTGCAGCTCAGGGGACACTGGGGCTTCTCGGTGGTCCTTCCCTGCTTCACACCAGTAACGGAGGTGGGGGCCAGATCCACCTGCCTCCGTAGGCCGTACCCCTTCCCTTCCGAGTGTCAAATGGTTTCCAGCAGCTCTAAGTCTAATGAAATATCCTCTAATGAAATATCCTCTTTCTGTGTAACAGCCCCAAAACACTCACACAGGTATGGATTATTTGGATCCAGCTGGGTAAGGAGTTACCGTTGTGGACCAAGGTCCAAGGTCTTCAGCGCTGAAGGTGTCACCCTGCTTCTGTAAGCACCAGGACAAGGGGGAGATTGAGCTAGGATCTGTGGGAGCAAAGCCTGTTGAATACTTATTGCAAGCATCTCCTAAGCATGACAGTACATGAACACTGAATGTTCTCTTTTCCTCTGAAGGAGCCACAAACAAATGCAAAGCTGAGAGACCTTCTTCCACACTTTTCCTTCAGCTCAGGTGGGACTGGCTTCTCAATCAGCCAACCTAGATGGTACCCAGTGTCCCCATATTCCAAACAAAAGCAGGGACTTGGAAAAATACTTCTCTGCAAAAATACTCTTGCAGAAATAGCTTTCATGAAATTTTGTATATATATATACACAAGTCCCAACTTGGCACTGTGCTAATAGCTATAAGCAGCTATTAGAATTAATTAAAATATAATACATGGTCTGGGAAACGAAACTCAATTTCACATTCAGTCTTTAGCCTAGTTATTCCATTATGAACGCAGTAATAAGTGTTGAAAATGCAGGTGAATATCATGCAAATTAAAGGGAGGATGAAGTATTTTCTAATTTTATCTGGAAAAACACATTAATGACTGCAGCGGGTCAGCTGGTGTAGTATTAATCACTTCCCAACCCCTGTGGTTGGGCTTTTGGGGCACTTGAATGGCTGCCTACTTGATCAGGGAAAATAAAGGGAGTTTTAGGCATTCTAGGCATCTTGCCCAGCAAAAACAAAAGGTGTCATTAACTGGCTGCTAGTGCCTAGTTTTTCAAAGTTACCTTTCCTTTAAAACTTTTATTGAAGCAAATTTTTCTTTTTTTCCTCATGTAAAATAATCCACACAAAGAGCCGAAACGTTTGTGCAGTGTGATTACTCCTTATTATCTTTATTGAGTCTAAACTAGTACAGAAAAATATTGACTTCTTGCACTGAGCTAGTTTATGGCATTTGTTTCTTACTGTACAGCAGCCAAGAAGTAAGCTTTCTGGCTCTTTCTATTACAGTTTTTTCTGTCAGTTTGTTGTTATGGGTCTGAACTCCTGTTGACTCTTAGGATCATTTTTTGCCAGCAAAGCAGGCCCATCCTATTGAGTAACGGAACTTGTATAGAGAGTGGTCAGTAAAAAAAAAAAAAAAAAAAAAAAAAAGATTGGCCTAAACTGGGCTCTTGGATGGGTGCAAGCTCCTACAGAAGACAAGATGTAACCAGCTCGCTGTTTTTATAGCTAGTGTAAATCAATGGATTTGGCATGGAATAAAAATCCTCCAGCCCAGCATGGTCCTGGTCAGGTATGAGCCATCTGGAAGGCCACGGGTTAGTGTGGTGGCTGGGCTGCCCGTGGGGACACTGGAGGAGGGGTAGGAGGTGTGGGACTCCCATTCATGACCAGCCTGACTTTCCTTACGCCCCTAAGCTTTCATCACCTCTAAAATGGCAGGAGGGTGCTGGTGTGCTTCAAGTGTGACCAAGGACAGTGGTTGAGATCACCCAGCTCAGGTGCAGAAGATTCAAGTCCCAGTTGCTCAATGCCTTTAAGGCCACGTCTGTCCCTGCGCTTGTCACTTCAGGTGGGGCTACAGGAATGGGGTTGGATTTGCTGCTTCTCTCTTCTGTGATGGCTCTGCATGTGTGTGCTCTTACCATGACCTACCAGCTATTAATTCAGTAGTGTTGCTCACCGCTTCAGGTGTGCTGCTGATCCTCTGGTTTTTCTGGCCTGCGTTTTTTTCAGGGGAACAGAGTCAAAGTGCTTCATTCACCCTCCTCTTCTTCCTCCGTCTTTGCACCAGCATATCACAGCGCAGGACTGAGCCCGCAGTCCTCAGATTTTGTTCCTTAGAAAGAGTAAGTAAAAAGTAGGTCAATGCTTTGGGCTCAGACTGACCTTGTCTTCCTCAAGCCAACGTGTCTTAAGCGTTTCGTCATGCTGGATGAAATCACATCTGAATGGAGTATCTTTTATTGTGGCTGGTTCCAGGATGATGTGAAGGGGATGTATTGCATGTGTATTTTATTTTGTGGGTTTTTTATAGGCATAATGTTAGTATGGCTCTTTTACAAACTGAGACTCTAAGGACTTGCCCATGCTTTTGCCATCTTTAGCATTTGGCATTGCCTTCTAAGGGTGCCCTGAACCTTGCTTGATCTCTTCATAACTCAAAAGAAACCCCGTAATGGCTGTTGAAAAGAGAAAGCTATTGGCTGATTCAGCCTGTGTTTCATCACATCACTGTGACGAAAGTATTCTGCCTCTAATGCAGCTCTTTCAAATAAAGAAAACTTTCAGCACTTATTTTTCACTGCAAAGTGGCCGACAGACAAGCCTAAATTATTCCTTGGTATGCTGAAGGCACGGGAGGAGTCTGTGTTGAAATCCCTGTGAAACACGGCAGGAGTGGGGAGGCTGCACAAGTACGGATTTTATTTTACGTATCATATATGTCACACTACATACCTGAGATGTTAGGGTCCGCCAAGGACTTAGTGGTGGTTGCTGTGGCAGTAGGGTGAGACAGAATTGTTGTCTGAGCTGGTGTTTGCTGGAAATATCCATTTCAGGATCTGTATTTTTATGCAGTTTCATAAATCTGAACAAAAATCCATGCGGTAACAGATTTTATGTGTTTAAAGTAGGAGCTTGAAAAACTGTGGACGTTTCAGAATTTAATTTCAAATTGAATCATGTTAGGTTTAACAGGTTTATATTTATGAGTTGTATATAGCAGCTGACTTCTGAAGCAAATACTGAAGTATTGTGTTCCAGTTAAATTGTGCTGTGTTCTTGTTTTCTACTTTCTGGTTTTCTCTTTTATTCTAAGATATAGGAGTTTTCCTGTGCATAATACTGAGCAAGATACCTTCATGTCCAGAGCAGACTATCTCTTGCTTATTTTTCACTGAACCATTTTAATGCTATAAATGATGGCAAAATGATACAAAAAATGGAAACAAAAAAAAAAACCAAAAACAAAAAACAACAACAAAAAAAAATGAAACTGTGAAGATAATCTTTTTCTGATGTTAAAATCCTGATATGGAAATGAATTTTTGAATAGCCGATTTTCTGAAATTTTTCAGAAACCTGTTTATTGTTGCTTTGCCTCTGAATTCAGACAATTCAAAGTGCTGAATTTTTCAGTATTACCAGAATTACATATTCTGTGTAGCATAATGCCCCTGTGAAGTAGTTCATTTCTGGACTATTCGGGGCGGTCAGTTATCAGCAAATACTGAAATAAGGAAAGATTGGCTCACCAAACTTTAAGACCTTTTGGAAGCACCAGATAAAATTGGTTTTATGATCTGAGTTAAATCTTTAATCAACATTCCACATTAAAAAAAGCCACTGCGCATCTAAAAGGACTTTTGATTAGCAGTCTTGGCTCTGGTGTCATCTCCAAAGTGAAGCAGCAAGAAGAATAAATGAGCCCTGTTGCCTGCTTTACCTTTACTCTTAATATCACAGTTGATAAGTTTTAAGTACTGGCAGCTAAAATAGGGGAGAAAAAGAGAGGAAAGGGTTTGTCACGGCAGCAGCAATGTAGCGATGAGGACCACAGTCCTCTCGCTTTCATCAGTAATGTGTTTCCAAAGTCTGTACTGGGGCAAAATGATTTGAGAAGAGGACTACTTGAAAAATAGAACAATAAAGAGAATTTAAATAGTTGTAGAGAAATTTAAACAAACAAAAAAAAAAAGCAGGGAAACAAATTCAAGATGTAGCCCGTCACCACGAAGAGCATTTGTCTTCAAGGTTGTTTAGATAATCCCGTTCCATCTCAGTGGTTGTGTAACCTCCCGTCGCTCTGCTTCCCTGCAGTTCTTTTATTTCTCTCTCTTGTCACTTTGAAGTTCCCCCTGGTTTGAAAACCAGCTTCAGCATTACCTACTTCTGACGCTGACTCAGACTGGTTTGGACAAAGGTGATAGATTGACAGTGGCCTTTATGTGAAAGCAAAGTATGAATTTTAGTCAATAGAGAATGAGGGTTGCTCTCAGATTTCATTTTGGTTTTTTCACCCTAGTTAATTGTGGGCAGGAATTGATGTGCCTGTCTGGGCAAAGTGGTACAAGAGGCCGCCTTTCAGTTGTTTAATTGAATTCTTGTATGCAAGGAACCTTTCGGGCTGCTGCAAATGCAAAGTCTGATTGTATCACACATGAAGAACTGAGCATCCCCAGGCCAGTCGCGCTCCAGGTCTGCTCCTGACAGCCCCAGTCCTGCCCAGCAGCCTCCACTGTAGTTTTAGTTGTAATATGTGATTATATATTGGAGCTAAACATTATTGCAAAAGTTGGGGCTGCTTTGGTCGGGGGAGAGGTAATTTGGGGTAGCATAAGTAACTGATATAAGGGGGAAATAAATATTGTGTATTTCTTTGAAGGTGGCTGATTCCATGGACCAAGTCTTGTACTAGCTGAAAATGTCAAAATTTGGGAGTCTGAAGCCAGAAATGCTGAACCATCATGGCTTATTGTTGCTCTGTTGTCTTCCTGTTCACAGCTGTAATAAATTCAGAGGGTGAATTGAACCTACAGGCTTTTCTCCTCCCTGATGGTATTTGACACAGTTTAACACCCTGGCCCAGTCCAGGCTTGTGTTTCATTCCAGGGGCATCATGGATTTTACCATGTTTGCTGCAAAGCAGGGCTCAAAGTTGTAAAATTACTTTCCTGCAAACTGAATGTTGTCAGTTTGAGCCCCCGATCAGGAAAAAAGATCGATTTCCATGTCCCTTGTGAGCCTTTTGTAGGGGATTTGCCCATCTGGCTGTGGTTCTTTACAGTCTCGTGGGTCTGAGCAGGCACATGCTCTCCTGCAGCACACAGAGGGGCTATAAATAAGCAAAGAGCAAGATATTTTCTTTTTTCTCCTTAATTTCTTCCATCCTTGCTTATTCTCTGCAGTAAATGTGAGATTTCACCTATTTCCAGTGCATCAAAAAGGTGAGTCCTTTGCACAAAACCAGCACTTGAGTTTTGGTTCAGTCTCCAGCTGTTTCAGGCTCCTGTACTTTTGAGTAATGTAACTAGTTTGTACGTTAGTTCCCCATCTTTAAAATGGTAATAAGAAACTTTCTATTGTGCCTTTTTATGCAGCATGTGAGCAGCAGAGAATATATTTGGACGCAGCGCTGAGCAAATCCAGCTTCCAATTAATTACCACTAATTCAAAGAATAAAAAGCACGTTACCCTGAACTGCGCAGCTTCCTGCAGCACTATCAGATGATGATCTGCAAGGTTATCATAACATGGTGTAATTGTTACAGGCTTGTTAGCGTTACCGATGCTGTCGGCATGAAGGATCCGGTGAACTTCCCAGCCTGCGATCCTGGCTGAAGGCCACCATGGGTGTTGGTTGCACTTTTGCCAAGCTAAACACTGCTTCTGGCTGCCAAGCTCTTAATTCTCCTTTTGCTTCTCTGCAAATCAAGTTCCCTGAAAAATACCTTCACTTGAGTCCTCTGTGGCACCTGCAAGAGCGGCCATCACGAGGATGTTCCTGAGACCTTGGGGCTGCCACGGAGTGATTGGCGCTGTGCAGGTATCCTGCCTAAGCCCTGTCAGTGTTACTGCCTGGGCTATTCACTTCCAAGGGTCGGAGGGTGCTGTCTAGACAAGAAACTCACGGTGCGTTTATAAGATAAATGAGCAGCATATATTTCAGGAGGACCTTGGATGTATTTATGTGAGGCTGAGCATCCAGGTGGGCTGAGAATGAGGATTTTTTGAAGTGCTCAGGTGTAGCCAGTGCTGCACTAAAAGCCATTGTGGGCCATCACAGCGATGGCTGTGCAGCAGTGATAGCTCACTGACGCTGTTGTGCATGCAGCCTATGGGGTGTTTTGGCCGGTTTGTGATTTATTTTGAATATTCATACTGTTACCAGACTGATAATAAAGGAAACAAGACAAAGTAAGCCTGAGCCGCTGTTCAGGCTGCCGTTGCCAAGAGGCTGTCAGGGACAGGGAAGCCTTTACTTGGCGAGAAGCGAAATAAAAAATCAAAGCCACGAAGATCGGATTTTCTCATTGACTTTAATTTGCAGAGTCCACGTGCTCAAGTCGATGTGCACGGCAGCTCTGCGAGCCCGTTTGCTGAGCTAGGCAGCAGCACAGTGCTTATTCATGGGCTTCCTATTAATGTATGCAATAACTCATCACAGACTAATTAAGCGGTTCAATTTGTAAAAGAGGCATAAGGGAATTGGATACAGGGCATTTGTTTAAAGAGCACAATGCAGTGTTTTGTTCTGGGCAGCTGACCGTTGTGAATCCCGCTGTCCCCTTGACACTGGCAGCAAATCTAGCGAGTGTACCCGTTGGTAGTGCGGGTGTTCTTGGTGCTACGCTGTCACTGTGTTTCAGGTAACAAATAACTTTTAACTAATCTGGAATACTTTTGAGATCAAGAGGAAATACTTATTTTCAAGGTGACATGGTACCTTCTGGCATAGAAGCTGCCAGCTCCAAGTGCCGAAATTCCCGATGCCAGTCACACAGCCGGCCTCGATAAACAACGCAGCCATCTCCGATGTGAGCAGCTTTAGTAGTCCTGCAACTTTTTGACAAAGTGAACTGAGCTCTGGTTGCCTGGCTTCAGATGGATCTTGAAGGGGCTGAGATTCAACATGGTTTCTCATATAAAAACTGTCACGGAGAAAGAATTGGTCACAAGAGGTCTAAGGCTTTCTCGAAGTCCTCATCTGAAAGGTAGAAGAAACCCTTGGGGTATGTGAAATTGCCATTGATTTACAAGAGTTTGGCTGGTTTATCAAAAACACTCCTTTGGTTGTTTTAGTCTGTTCATCTGATGGTGTTTGGGAGTGAAATGGCAGGGGAGAAACCCATGTGCCACAAAGAAGGGAAAGATGGAAACGGAGCAGAGATTCTAAAGGTGGTAGCTGGGATGAAGGGGAAAGCAGCAACACTGCAGCCAGTGCTTACAGGAAAGGCTCTTGGTAAAAAAGCTACTCACAGCAGATTTTGGGGACTTGAAAGGATACTAGCAAGTATTTTAAAGCTGTCGTAATACCTGGGACTCTGTTAGGAAGCCATAGCCCTAATTTATTTGTCCAAGTTCTTCTGGTTGCTTCTGTCATAGCAGCAATCCTGTTTGATGTGTCTGCCATGTAGTGTCTCACATGCATTATGTGGGTGTCCTACTGGAAATCACATCTTGTTTACTTGCCTTTAATAGACAATTAGGATGAAGCATTTCTACAAAATGGATAAAAAAGTTAGCAAGTAAGAAAGTAACATTCTCCTTACCAGGGAAGACATCTGGAATGACTGGCAGTCATAAGTGTGTACCTGCACTGCGTATGGAAAATATTTTGACAGTTCAAACTGAAAGCAGGCTTTGGAGTTTGGACTTTTTTTTTTTTTTTTAGTACACTGATTCTTTTTTTAAAGAACTGTGGTGTGGAACACGGCTTTGATGCTTTAATGGAATCTAGAGAGCTCAATAATATGTTTCAGGTTTGGATAAAAGAGAGGAAAATTGCTTCTAGCACTTATGCTCAAGAAAAACAAAGCCAAAATCATCCTTCTGTGATGTCTTATCTATAATATTTTATCAGTGTGGTATCTAAGTGTAGCTTTGGTAGAGCTCCCTGAGACTTCTCAGAGAGGAGATCCAAGAAGACTGGAACATACTCTGAGTTACTTAATATTGACCTTTCTTTAAAAAAAAGAACAAAAATTAAAGAGAGGTCTAGGTGGATAGGTTGATTTTCAAGGATCATCTGCCCATGGTTCATTGCAACATGTAGGAAGTCAACCAAAGGTGGCAGGATGCCTGTATGGATCAACAAGGAGCTCCTGACAAAACTCAAATATAAAAAAACATGCCATGAGTGAAAGCAGAGCCAGGTCACCCAGGGGAACCCAGACAGTATCCAAGCATGTGGGGATGGGATTAGGAACGCCAAAGCCTGCCTGGAGTTGAATCTGGTAAACGATGTGGAGGGCAACAACAAAAGCTTCTATGGGTCTCTCTGCAGTGGAAGAAGACTAGGGAAAACGTGGGTCTGCCGCTAAATGGGGCAGGAGAACTGGAAAAGGCTGATGTCTTCAATGCCACCTTCATCTTATATTGGCCCTGAAGAACCCCAGGCCCCTGAGACCAGAGGGAAAGTCTGGAGCAAGGAAGACTTGCCCCCAGTGGAGGAGGATCATGTTAGGGAACATATAAACAAACTGGACATACACAAGTCCGTGGGGCCTGAGGGATGCACCCCTAAGTGTTGAGGGAGCTGTCTGATATCATTGTGAGGCCTCTTGATTATCTTTGAAAGCTTGTGGCAACCGAGAAAGGTGCCTGAGGACTGGAAGAGAGCAAATGTCACTCCTGTTTTCAAGAAGGGCAAGAAGGAGGATCCAGGGAATTACAGGGCAGTCAGCCTCAACTCCATCCCTGGGAAGATGATGGAGCAACTGATCCTGGAAGCCATTTCCAAGTGTCTGAAGGACAAAAAGACAATTAGGAATAGTCCAGATGGATTTACAAAGGGGAAATCATATGTGGCCAACCCGCTAGCCTTCTGCAATGAGGTGGCTGGCTCAGTGGATGAGGGGGTAGCAGTAGATGTTTATCTTGACATTAGCAAAGCTTTTGACACTGTCTCCCATACCACCCTCATTGACAGACGGATAAGGTACAAACTAGAGAAGTTAACAGTGAGGTGCTGGGCTCAGACAGTTGTGACTTGGGGCACTGGTCCAGCTAGACTAGGGGGATTATATATTGTCGTGAGACAGATATATTTTTTCCAATGCTGGGCTTTCTGAAGGGAAACACTTGGAATTGCATGGGGAAGTCGGCACAGTCCTTGCCTCGGCTGTGTCTCATCCATGGTACATCCCTGCTCAGCAGCAACTTTCAGGTTCACTGAAGGTACCTTGGGAAAGACAGACAGGCAGACAACGCTGCCCAGCTCAGCTGGATTGAGTTGCAACAATAAAGACTTCAAACCAGTGTGGCAGTACGCTGGCAAACAACCGAGTTTACGTAGCACTGAGATTTAATCTTCAAATCCCCCCCATTTCCTTTAGCTGCTGCTAATTCTGTCCTGTATGATTTTCAGCAAGAAGCTCTATTAACTCACGTTGTGTACAGTGCCTTCATAAAATTGAACAGAAGTTAATCTTTTCCCTTTCATCTCTGTTCCTGTGTTGCTTCTAAGCAGCAGCCTTGTAGGTTTTTGCCCTTTTTAGCATGCCAAGCACTTCCCCCATCTCTTTATTTTCTTTTTTTCCTTTATGTCCTTATTCTTCTCTTGAGACAGCCTCATCTGCAGGGACCACTGTGCTGCAGACACAGAACAGCTAGTCTGAGGAGGTTTAAGAAAATAGTTATCTGAAGATTAAGCAGGGGTGGCAAGCAGCCGGCTCTAGTTTTATCTGCTTTTGCTCTTTGTTAATTGCCATTGGAGAGAAAAAGGGGGTTTACGTTTCCAGTGGTGGGGAGCTGATAACTTGTTTAATCTTACAATCTCACTCATTCCAGTCTCATGACTCACATTGGAAAGGAAAAAAATTCGTCTAAAAGATCATATGAGATAGTCACCAAACAGCTTCTTTCTTTGGGCCAAGCTTCTTTCCCTCATTCCCAGGATAAAATGAAGCCAAAGACGCAAGTTGTCACGCCAGCCCCAAGCGCTGCAGTCCATAAGCTATGGGTGTGGGTCAGACATCCTCTGAGATGGTTTCTTGCTGGCTTTTTTCATCCACAGAGCAGCAGGGTGAAGACACATCAGTCCCTGTTCACACACCCACTGCCTTTGCCGAGGAGGGGACAGGACATTCCCGACAGGGGCACAGTTTTGCCCCATCCTGGCTCTTGCGATGATATATATTAATTTTGGAAAATTCCCGTAGACCTGAAGCCTTTCTGGCTGGCTCCAGGCTGTGAGCAGAGCTGTGTGTCAGCAGTCGGTGCTTTGGGAATGGGTCGGGTGGGTTGCGCACACGCAGACTGTTTCTGCAGCAAGGTGCAGGATGCATTTGCTCTCCTTTTCCCTCTGCTTTGGAGGTGCCCTGCTGAAAGGATGTGTGGACACTTGCTGCACACAGGTCTTTTCTCCTCCTTTTCTGCTGCTGGTAAAAATTCCTGCTGGAAGGAGCTAAGGAATTTCTTCCCCTTCTTGTAGCCATTTGCACTTAATTATTTTTACGCAGGAGAAATAATGATTTGCAGATGGCAGCAGAAGAACCCTCCAAGAATGCGCCTTTCATTTTGGATATGCCTTTTTACCATGGTTTAAAGCCAGTAGATTTAAGAGTCGGAATGAAATCCCATGAGGCCGAGTGGAGACTGCCAGGCGTGATCTGCCTAGCTCCAGATTTTTGATTCCTCCCTCGCTTTGGTGGGCTTTTGTCACAGGAAAGTCTCAGTAAGTGCCCAGCCTGCCCTTGAATTTGCCCTTCTTGGCTACAAACGTCAGCATGGGGACTTCAGTGGGGTGGTGCCTAAGGGAAACCACCCAGTAATGTGAATCATGGATTAGCAGTTCCTCCCTTAATATTTGGGGTTCATTATTCTGTTTTTTTAATCCACTGATCATCCCAGTTCCTACCAGTTGTGTGATCCTTGAGTGAGTCACTGCTTCAGTTTTCAAGGATGTTTTCTTCAGTGTTAGCCTGCATGTTTCCCGCTGGTTTATAGATTTTATTTTATTTTTTTGCATAGATGAACTCAGAAACCTATAATTTTTTGGCCAGCAGTGGCCATTGCAGTGTGAACCTCATTGTGACTGTATTTGTGCAGCGTTTGGGTTTGTTCCTGTAGTTACTGTGGGTATAATAACGTGGGTATAACACAGCCCTTGGGCTGCATGTGCCGAATAGCATTTGCAGCTCGATTCCTCGGTCTTCCGGCAAGCAGAAGTCTCTTCCACGGCACAGCAATACTGCGAGTGGGATTTGTTGCACTGAAACAGAGTTGGGTAGAAATAAGATATTTAGTCCTAAGTAGCGCTGGAGGGGAGCTGGGTACTCCTGTGGGTGCAATTCATCCTCCGACGGTGCCCATCCCTCTCCGTCAACAGCAGGGGAAGCCTGGGTGACTAGCAGGGACGAGGTGCCTTTCCTGTGAGCAGCTAACGGCAAAGCAAAATGAGCCTTCCTTAAAACTTAGTCCAATAAATCACTGCTTTTGGAAGCAATTTGCAGGTGCGGTTGTGGCGAGGAGGGATGCGTAGGCTGGGTGGGGTCCCCAGCGAGGGTGCTGCTGCGGCATGTGCTCCCACATGTGTCCCGGGGGAGCACAGCACACACGTGGTCCTGCACGGGATGGGCTGCACATCCTCGGACGTTGCAGCGTCCACCCCGCAGAGGTGAAGGCTTTTATTTTTTAAGCTAATCTCATTATTCTGCTTAATGAGGACCTACTAACAGCTTGAGCTTCTTTCTGGTGGCAAAATATTTTAGTCATTATTCAATGTCTGGTGAGGTTCGTAGGAATTTTTTATTGATTTTGATGGGCATTGCCTTAGGCCTAAAATATGCTGCTCCATCTGGGCACAGGTAGAAGTGCACGGGCCTCCAGAGATCCAAGAGCATGAGGATGCTAACCCCAGCCAAAGCTCTTCCTAAATAAGCCCATGTGTGGATGAGCGGTATAATATCCATCTCACCTATCTTAAAATGTCTTTCTGTGTCTGGCCCCACATCGGGGCTATCTCTGCAGATCAGAGGGAGACAAGTGCCTTTTGAGGGATTGATTCATCCCACCCTGACATCAGTGGGTAAAGCTTTTTGTGGAGGTGCCCCTCTTTCTGTATGGGTTTGGGAAGAACATAGGTGATGAGCTTGGGTTAGACATCTTGCTATTAAAAGCCTGCTCCCTGCTAAAATCTTTTTTTCCTGCTTTGCTTTAATGCAAAACTAAATGTAGGATGAAAGACTGGAGCTAAATAAGAATAGCACAGACTGGCCTTGAATTTCAGGAAGGATCTGCCAGCAGTGGGACACCACATGCAAGGAGGCCAGTTGGCTCGATGACTGCTTCAGACTTCGCACAGTCGTGACTGCAGGGTTAAGGCTCCCAGTTCCGGTTGTTAACTCAAATACAGCACTAGGTTAAAGCTGTCGTGGCAGTCATGGCCCTTGCCACAGCCATGATGGAGCGGCATGTGCCTTTGCTTTGCAGCTGTGGCACTTTACGGCTTGCATGTGGAGGTGATCTGTCTGTGAGTCCTGTGATAACTCGAGCAGAGGGCCAGGCGGCGGTGTCGGCTTCAGCCATCCCCTCCCAACTGCTGCTGATCTCCACTGCATCCTGATTTTCCAGCTTGGGAAGATGCACAGTGTTATTCTTCCTGATGGAAAAAAAAAAAAAACCCACAAAAAAAAAAAAAAAAAAAAAAAACCCAACAAAAAAACAAAACCAAAAACCAAATGAACAACTATGCCATAACCAGCTAAGAGCTGGTTATGAAAGTATTTGACTTGTCAAAAGCTGTTCAATACTTTCTTTCCAGAGCAGGAAGGGGGAAAAGCAGTAAAAGAATGGTTTTCAGCTTTCTTTTCCTTTTTTGGTGTGTGAAAACTTTGGGGTTTGGTTTTCATTTAGAAAATGCGAAAGGGAAACAATTCCAGTGTGAAAATGAAATACAATAGGTTTTGGTCAAAGCAAAGTACTTTCAAGAAAAACAGCAACTACAATACCATTGTCCTAATTAATTGTTGCTGCCTTTTGGAAGGAGTTAAATACCGCTTAATTGTTGATCCACAGATAGTGTGGGCTGTGACCCCTGACAATGCATAAATTAATTGCTACCTTTAAACTGTACATTTGCTTAACAGCTGCTATTAGTTCATTTTAAGAGATTTTACAGATCTGGGATTAAAACCAAGTCCCTCTGTCATCATCACAAGATGCCATTGGCAGCATCAAGGCTTTGGCTGTGCTTTGTGCAGCACATGCGTGACCCAGTAATATATAACCTTAACACAGATGAGATGAAATCCTGTCTCTCACCTACATGTGTGGAGCGTAAGAGAAATAAAAAGCAGGTGATGTTCGGTTGGCTTTCCACTGACACTGCTGGCTGAGGGGTTAATTGCTGGCATATGGGTTTGGTGAGGAGTGTCCATAATTAAACACTGCATGTGTATTCTCCCAGTGCTCCCAGTAAATCAGTGCAATGGCAGGTCAAACCTGAGAAGCTCCATGAGAGCAGGATATGTGTTTCTGCTCTGGTGCCCTTGTCTGGGACTGGTAGGAATGAAAAGGAATTTCCAAATTGCAGTATTTTTCATGGAAATGGAGTTCCTGGTACCTGGCAAGCCCACCCCGACTGGGCTGTGGCTCCTTGATGCAATTTCTGCTGTGGACCTCTGCACCTGCCCCCTCCTGGCCGGCACGAAGTCCAGCCCAAGGCTGGGGTTTAGGAAGCAGATTGCCCCAAACACCTTCAGCAAGGTTTTCTTGCAGCACGAGGGTGTTGGACAACCAGAGAGCACCTTGGTCTCTGGAGAGCTGAGTCATCTCTCTCTGGTGAAGGCATCTATCTCAAAAGTAATTATACCAAGATGAAAACAGTCAGTGACAAGCTCTGTACCAGTAGTTTGACTTCAGATT